>JAGDQO010000749.1:0-600000 GCA_018342035.1 Solanum appendiculatum
AGTTATGGAGGCTCTTGAGAAGGTTAGGATGATTAGAGATAGGTTGAAGATGGCCAAAGTCGCCAAAAGTCCTATGCCGATGCGAGGAGAAGAGCTCTTGAATTCCGAGTTGGTGATTGGGTTTATTTGAAGGTGACACCCATGAAGGGTGTGGTTCGTTTTGGTAAGAAGGGCAAGTTGAGCCCAAGATACGTGGGTCCTTAAAAGGTGATGAGGAGAATTGGCAAGGTAGCTTATGAGTTGGAATTGCCTAGCGAGATGGATTTGGTTCATCCGGTATTTCATGTGTCTATGTTGAGGAAGTGTGTGGGTGATCCACAATGCCGATTGTGTCTCTTGATGTTGTGGGTGTTGTTGAAGATAATTTATGAACCTATGAAGAGGTTTCCGTCCAAGATTTTAGATAGACAAGTGAAAGAGGTGAGAAAAACAAAGATGTGGCTTACCATTAAAGTCCCTTTGGAGAAATCTAATTCAAGTGGAAAGTGCTACTTGGGAGGCCGAAGCGGACATGCAAAGGCGATATCCTTATCTTTTCCACTCCACTCGAGCCTAAGGTATTGATCTAAGCCCTTTATAAAAATCTCAGGTCTTAAGTTCAGCCCCCATGTCATTGCATACATTCATGTTTAAGTTGACAAGTTCATTGTGGTTTTACAACTATATTGAGGTTTTGAAATAAGGTGTAAGTGCAATGTTGCATCCTTATGTGGGCTGAAATTGCCATGTTTGTGTCTCTCATGTACGTTTCTTTAACATTCGGGGACGAATGTTCCCAAGGGGGATATATTGAAACGACCCCAAAAATGCCCGAAAATGTGCTTCGGAAACACCTATAATTGTAATTTCCATATATCTCAAAATCCGTGCATTATTTCGGAAATTCGACTTCATATTCTTATTTGTGGGGTCAAATTGAGTGGGAAATGGGTCTAACCCAAATTTTAGAGCAACCGTATCAAAATTCGAAAATCGCAAAAATTGCGATTTGGAGGGTCAACTTTAAATGGGCATATCTCTTAGCACACAAGGAACTGGAAGGGCTGTAAACTATTAAATTAAAGCTCTTTGAGTTAGCTTTCCAACGCACTTGGTTTCACCTCATTCCGAGTTAGGATGAGGGAGTTATGACCATTTTCGTAAAACCTTCTCTGCAAGATTTGCAATTTCCAGGAGACTTTCTTAAGCGGTTGAGAACGTTTTTAATAAAAGGGGATAATTCCCATACTAGTCATTTTTCTTAACTCCAAAAAACAACTCTCTAAGCCCTCTCCAAAAAACACCAAATCTTCAACCAAATTCAAAACATGCACAAGCTCTAATTACGGATTCAAGACTCAATCTCAAGCTTCGATTCTCCATTCCAATCTTCATCAAGGATTCTCCAAAGTTGAGGTATGTGGGTTTGATTGTGGAAACCTTCCTTTCCACAAGTCCAATCATTTATCCTCTATTTCTATTTCAAGTTTATGGGTCCTTATGATTATTTATGAACTCTTGAATTATGGAATTACTATTACACACCCTATTATGGTGCATTTTGCATATTATCATGAAATGGAATTATTATGTGATGTTTATGGTTTACATGCTTCCATGATCAAATTATGAAGGTTGATATATATATGTATGTATGTTGTTGGTGGGCTGATTTATATGGATTTTTGAATTGGTTGGACTTAGTATTCTTGAAATACATGATTTCACTTACATGAACAATTGCCAACTTGTGTTTGATAAAATGCCCATTTATAGAATTCTTAGGAAGGGGAAGGTCCAAGGTACGTCCTATGAGTCGGATGGTTATGTAATTACTGAAATGATGATGAAATGGACACATGTATATGATTTTCCCTAAATAAGTGTTGTGAGTCGACCAAGCTAGTACGGGGGGTAGTAGGCCCGTATAACCATATCGAGGGGTTGGTACTTTGGTTGCCTAGTACGGGGGTAGTAGGCCCGTATAACCGTATCGAGGGGTTGGTACCTTGGTTGCCTAGTACGGGGGGTAGTAGGCCCGTTAACCATATCGAGGGGTTTGTACCTTGGTCCCTAGCTCGGGAGGTGGTAGGCCCGTGTAACCATATTGAGGGGTTTGTACCTCTTTCGCCTCTCCAAGGGGGTGGTAGGCCTTGGAAATACTATATTGATGGTCACTCGCCACACATGTACTACGTCCCATTAAATATGATTTTTATGTAAGCATCATTATACATATTATTTTATTAATATGCTATCTATTGGGTATGATTACGCATTTTTCCTATGATGTCCATTTAATGTAGCATTGCATTGCATCCCATATACTTAGTACATTCAAATGTACTAACGCATACTCTATGCCTACATGATGTCACCATGTAGGGACCGGAGCACCGCTTGACCATCCTCCTCCGCGTGGCTAGTACGATTTTCTATACGTGGGTTATTGGTGAGTCGCTCCATTTGGGGACGTTGCTCCAATGCTCTTTTTGCTAATGTTATAAAAACTTTTCCTTTCTAGTTATGTTTTTGACTATGAGCGGTGAGCCCGGTAGTTGTGTCTTGGCCCCGCTAAGTACTCATGTTTAGAGGTGGGTTGGACAAGTTGTGTAATTTATGCTTGAGCTTGACCTCATCTATGGTATTTATGTATCATTTCTTTTTTTTTCTTGTTCCCTTAGCGTCCCGATTTTTTCCCTTGATTATGCTTATCGCTTATGGTCATTTAATTGCTTCCGCGACCAAGGATGTGTAATGATACGCTATGAGGCTTGTTTGGGGTTCCTTCGGGTTCCCCATTCGCCGGTCACATCTAGGCCCTAGGCTTGGGTCGTGACAATCACCATAGAAATAAATCTATGACTCGAGAGATAAAGAGGTAGATAGAACAAAGAATGCAAAGAGCTTGTTCTAACTTTGTTTAGATTCGTGTTCAGAAGTGACGCCGGGACGAACACCTCGCTTCGTTACGAAATAGGATGAAATATAAATGCTCGCCAATTAGGACTGCCTATCCCCGCTCAACGATGTAGTTAGACAGCTAGTTGGAGTAGGCGATTAGAGGTCGAGAGATCATGATCATAAAATCAACCCTGTAAATCAGTAATTTCATAACCTTAGTTAATTCATTACATGAGATGCGATACATGAAACCCTATGCATGTTGTAGCCCTGGAATTGTCCCAATCACTGTAAGTTAATCTTATTATTTAATTTTTGCATTCTTTTATTTCTTTTGACACTCTTAAATAAATAATTAGACTAGTATAATTTAGTAAATAGTTAATTGACAAGTCTCTGTGGGTTCGATATTCCGGTTCTTAAAGAGCCACTTATTACTTTTGCGACCACGTGCACTTGCATGTGCAATTGGAAGCAACAGTTCTAATGGTAGTACCTCCATCTAGTAGGCCTAAAAGTGATGATTTAGATGAATTTATGGATGATTATCTTGGTCTTGAATCCTCTACTAATAATGATTTTGATGTATATATTAATCAGACACAGGAAAAGATTAGGAATGATCAAGGACCATCTTAACTACTAATATGGTAGAAGAGTCGTGGAGAACAATTTACGAACCTTGTTAGGGTTGTTCGAGATGTGCTAGCGATTCAAGCATCTTCGATCGCTTCGGAGCAAGCCTTCAGCGCAGCGAGATTTATGATTGGAGATTGTTGCTCCCAAATGCACACGCAAGTGTACGTGGTCGGAGAAGTAATAAGTGGCTCTTTAAGAACCGGAATATCGAACCCACAGAGACTTGTCAATTAACTATTTACTAAATTATACTAGTCTAATTATTTATTTGTGAGTGTCAAAAGAAATAAAAGAATGCAAAAATTAAATACTAAGATTAACTTACAGTGATTAGGACAATTCCAGGGCTGCAGCATACATAGGGTTTCATGTATCGCATCTCATGTAATGAATTAACTAAGGTTATCAAATTACTGATTTACAGGGTTGATTTTATGATCATGATCTCTCGACCTCTAATCGCCTACTCCAACTAGCTGTCTAACTACATCGTTGAGCGGGGATAGACAGTCCTAATTGGTGAGCATTTATATTTCATCCTGTTTCGTAACCAAGCGAGGTGTTCGTCCGGGCGTCACTCCTGAACACAAATCTAATCAAAGTTAGAACAAGCTCTTTACATTCTCTGGTCTATCTACCTCTTCATCTCTCGAGTCCAAGAATAGACAATATATTTATTTCTATGGTGTCCTAGCATGAAATACTAAAACAAGAATGTAAAAGTAATGTATATGATAACCAATATTAATTCAAAACAATCGATGTTCAACAATTACCCATAGCCGCAGCCCCAGAACAAGGATCTTTAGCTACTAATACCTAAGAAAAAGAAGAAGAAAAGAACCCTAAAAGTATTGACAATTTTTCCTTCCACAATATATCTCCCCCCTACAAAAGTATCTCCCATAATAATTATTTCTATGGACTATTTATAGATGTAGGAAACCCTGAATAAAATAATTGAGTCCAAAACAAATTAGGAACCCAAAACCGAAACGGAATTGGATTCCAACGTGAACAATGCACCGCCTCAAATTATATTGTCGATTTCTTCAAAACTTGACACGTGGCATAATGCCTCTTTCAATTAACATTCTTCTTCGGCACTTTCATATATGTATAATATATATACGATAATATTAACTTTAATCCATTAAGGCTTGATTTTTATTCTTCAACCTTCCATCTTTAATTCGTTTTAGCTCCAAACTTCTTCATCTTCATACCAAATTAATCTTACACATAAAATACACTAATTAGCACAATTCGTAAAATCCATACTCAAAAAGGACAAATATAAATAATAAATATGAGGCAATTAATGATAAGAAAATATATTTTTGGCCTCAGATCAGAGATCATCGATATTCATTAGCAAAGGATAGTTTGAAAATATTAGTGTTGTTTAGAGATTGGGTTAACGCGGAAAGAAGAAATGGTGGACTACCACTATTAAGTAGCCAAATAGAAGACGAAATAGATGAAATATTTGGTGATAATAGTGATGATGGCATGGAAGCAATGGAGGAAGAACGACAAATACAAGTTCCAAATAATGTTTCTTGGAGTTTGATACAAAATTTACGAAAAGATTTTCAAAAAAAATTCAATTAGTAGTATAATATTCAATACCTAGTTCAAATAGAACTCTTCCTAGAAGGTGGCTGCGTAGATTAGGTATTCTTTCTAGTATTTGTATTTGTACAATTTATTTTTTTGAATAAATAGACGGCTATTCGCCTTGATTTTCTTTTAAAATAGTCTCTTATATTTAATGCAAGACATTTTATAAATTTAATTTTCAACTATTTTAATATTAGCCTAATATAAGAATTTTAAAGTTTAAACTTTAAACTTTAAAGTTTCAAATTGAACTTTACTTTAAAATTGAATTTTAAAGTTTAAAGTTTCAAATTGAACTTTAAAGTTTCAAATTGAAGTTTACTTTAAAATTGAATTTAAAGTTTAAAGTTTACTTTAATGTTTAAAGTTTAAACTTTAAAGTTTCATATTGAAGTTTTATAAAAAGTTAAAAACTTAAAGTAAATCAAACTTTTTTGTAAATTGACTATTATAAAAGTTATTATATATTAAGTTAATAAATATTTAATAATTTAATTAAATATTTTAATGAATATTAAATAATATAACTATAATATATATTTATTTAATAATATTAAAATATAATAATTAATAATATATATTATATAATAATATAAAGTAATAATTAATAAGTTAATTTGAAAAAAAATTACCGATCCAAACCGGTTCCAACCCGGTAGCTATAGGACCGGGCCGGAACTACGGAAAATTTCCGGTAAAACCGGTTCCGGTAATTTCTCCGGTAAACGGGAACCGGTTCCGGTATAACCGGTCCTGTTCTGCCGGTCCATTCCGATTGCCAACCTTACCCGAGCCATCCATAGTTAGTGTACCGGTGTGGTACCCGAGCCAACCAATAATCACAAACAATCATGCACAATCACATAGCACAATGAACAAGATAACTTACATGATGTCATTCCATATGTCTCCCTACAATGCATTGCACAAATAATACTACAAGTAGTAGATATGCATACATAAACCGGAAACATACAACCATCACCTACCTCGAATCAAGCCTCTTGAAAACTCTAAATAACTCGAGCTTTCCCCTTGCAAAGTGCTTTGACTTGTTCTTGGTCTAAAACAAGCAATATAAACAATAATCAATTACTAATGACCTATTAATTTACTTGGATTATTACCCCGGCCAAAATATGATTATCTTCCCTAACTTAGGGCTCTTTTCCACTATGGAATCATGTCAAAATCTTCCCTCAAGAGCAATAACTTAGTTTTTAAGGCTTAAGAAACAATGCATAAGGTTGGGGAGTCGAATTCTTACCTTTATCGATAAATTTTGTGGGAACACAAGTGCTAACTCTCCAAAATTGCCCCTCCCAAGTCCAAGAACTCAAAGTGCAGAAAATAGGGATTTTGGATTTGTTTCTACATAAAACCCGATTCAACTCACTATAACGGCCCAACCCGCTATAGCGACAACTAGCCTCGTTATAGAGGTCTGCACATTATGCTATAGCAAGATACTTCTTGCTATAGCGATATCGACTAAAGTTCAGAAACTCAAACTCCGAAAAAAGATAATTTTTACAACACAAACTCTTTCCGTGACGTCTTGACACCTACCTTTCATGTCAAGTTCAATTCTAGGAGTTCTACTTACCCGAATTCAATTTCGAAAGGCCTTATGGACTCCTTAATGTCTTGGCTACAATAAGATATTGACCAAACCCCTAAACCACACCTCACCCATTCCCAGATGGCCCTAGACCTCACCCACCCTAGATTCTGTCTGAAGCTAGCCAAGCCAAAAAAATTTAAGTCACTACCCGAAAATTTTTCTGCCTCAATTTCTTTCCCTATCGACCTACTCATAACGACCAAGTCAGGTCGTTACACTCACGATCTCTTTTGATAGAAGTTTTCCCGTGAAGATTATTTATCTCATAAAAGCAATTAGTAGTGATTAGCAAGAGTCCCTAATCCGTTCTTTAACTAGAAACATAAGATTTCCATCACAATTTATGCGACACTTTTTGAATTTTAAGAGTTAAATAAGTATTTTTTTTAGTGTTATTTTTTCATATACCTTAAAAATATTTTAAATTGTAAGTTATAATAACTTATATTAGTTTTTTTATGTAGTTTTTAAATATATATAAATTTTGTTTCAAAAAATATAACGATTTCGTATCTCTGAATTCATAGTCAAAAAATAAAAAGTTGAATTTCAAAATTTAAATATGTCACACAAATTGAGACAAAAACAGTATACAAATACATGACAAGTGTGTGAATCTTATAGAGCAAAAACAAACAGTTTTGATAAGGGTATTTAAATGTGCCACTACAAATATTTGATATGAGTTATAACCTTTGTCCGCCACGTTGCAAATTACGATTATAACGGAATAATAACTCCAAAAATGTAACATCATTCTTTTCATTTGTCAATAACTCTCATTCGAAAACGCACATTGGAACTCTCTCTTAACTTCACACATTTTAACCTTTAGTTTGTAATCAATTTTTTTTATAAGTATAGCATAAGAGTGAGAGTTGGAGAAATTGACAAATTGGAAAAAAGCACTTTTTGATCCAATCAATACTAAAAAAAAATTGAAAAAAGGGATGGGAAGAGATAAAATATGTGTGCCTTTTAAATGACTAGACCATTTGATACGAAAGTAAAACCAATCAAAATATGGTCCAAAGTGCTTTTTCATGAGAAGTCGTTTTAAGATGTGGATAGCACAAAAATAGTTTGTGAGTCAATTTCCTCAAAGGTTAAATAATATCAATGCAAAATTAAAATGGTAAAACTATCTTCACCTTCTGTCAAAAGTCTTGAGTCTGAATCTTTAAAAAATTGAGTTTCCTTTTATAAGGAGAGTTAAAATTCCCCATAATGAACCTTCTATCAAAATTAGTTAGGTCAGTAAATTTTGAATACTAAAAAATTAAATAAACAAATAAAAAGGTTTTAGTATGTAGTAATATTTTTGATTGTGATATACAACTATTGAAACAGGGAAGGAATACTATGGTTGGGGTCAGGGACTCGGGGTTATTGCTCAATCATGCTAGCAGAAAGCCTCTTCCCTTGCAAACCTTTCGCAATTAATATGGCTACAAAAACCAATGGTCCCTCGTAGGTTGCGTATCAGTCAGTTCGATTCGGTTTAAAGTTTATCGATTTGACTTATTAGTTATCGGTTTGTAGAGATGCTAAACCGTTATAGAACCATACTTATCAGTTATTGGTTTGTCGGTTATTGATAGTTATCGGTCTAACCGTTAAGATTTGATACCAAAAAAAATCATTGAAATCACTTAGAAACAAGGTGTCAAATTACCAAATGAACCACGCACATGAGTTCACAAATTACATCTTGCTCATAAGCAAACACTTTTAATCTTTTACATTGTAGAATAACCAAGAGTTTGAGACAACCAGAAATTTAAGAAAGAAACTAAACTCTAAGTCAAGGACTTTATATACAAAATGATATAACTATAATTACTTAATTTACTATCGGGTTATCGGTTAACCCGTTAAGAAAAAAACTCAAACCGTTAAGAACCGATAACTCAATAACAAAAAAATCAAAAATGTTATCAAAATCATTATACGAATAACTCATTACTTATAAACCAATGACTTTTTTTCGATTTGGGTTATCGGTTTCAGTTCGATTTTGAACAGCTCTAATCCCTCATTCGAATAGTTTCTAGAAATATAAATTATTTGGCTCGTCAAAATTTTTTAAGGAAAAACTGCATAACTAAGCAAACATCTCTAGTATATCTATTAAATCATACACTATTTTTTAAATACACTATTTTTTTAAAAGTATACACAATCATACACTATTTTCTAATTTCCTAGCGAAATACATAAATCCTCTCTCTCTCTCTCGCTTGCGTCTCGCCTTCCTCTCTCCCCCTTTCTCGCCTTTTCTTTCTAGATCTTCTTCTTCTTTTTCTTCTCCAAATTTGAATATTTATCCTCCTTCTTCTTCTAAATATGTATTTATGCACAGATAAACTTGATACATCAATAAATATTTGATACTAACTTACTTGATGAATGTATCAGTGCATATTTAATACCATATACATGTATTTATGCACAATATACATCGAATTAATATTGAATACACTAGATGAAATTGATATTAAATACAAATACATTGAGAGTTGTGAAATTGATATTGGATACATAGATAAACTTGTAGAAACTGACACAGGCATATGCATATATAGTCAAATATATGCTTTTAAAATTGATACTAAATACCCAAATACTCTTGTAGAAATTGATACAAGCTTATGCATATGTAATAAGATATATGCTTTTAAATTCTACTAGATACACTCATAAAAATTGATATTGAATACACAAATAAATAATATTGTGAAATATAGATACACTGTGAAATACAAATACAAAATAAGAGGAAAACGAGAGAGGTAATATATTCCATATACATGCAAATCACGCTTTGAATACAATGTATTCAGATCAAAACTTGGACAAAATATATAATTTTTGCAACTATAGCTTCATTGGGTAATAAGCACCTATACTAGCGTGCTTTATGAAATATACTCAAATTTTAAGTAATGAATAAGGAGAAAATAATGCGAGGTATAATTGGTATGGGCATGTCAAAGAAAATTATTATGAAACTGTTTTTTTTTCTATTTTTTCATAAGTAAAATTTGTGAATAATGATATAAAAATTAAAATATCAAAATTAAACTTAAACTCTATATTTTTTTAATATATTTTTTAAGGAATGAATTTGTCTAGTATGATAGTTTGTCAGTATATAATATATATCATGTTAGTATTATAAAGGACTGAGAAATATTTTTTTTGGGCAAAGAATTTATCCTCTATAATATCTTGTTAATATATGATATATATCATATTGGTATCATAGAGAACACCACTTCTTTGTGAAGGAATATATATGTTTCATAGAAGAATGAGGAGTGGTTTTCTAAAGGAATGAATTTGTCCTTTATAATATGGAAAATTAGCAAACTAGTCATAATTCCTAACATAATTAGCTAAAACATCTACACTTTAAATTAATTATTAATAATGTCATTATGTCATTATTTTTGCAAATATATTGTATCCTAATACAATTAATTTACTATCCTTTTATTTCTCAAATCAGGTCCATATTTTCTTATTTTTACTCCAATACACTGTTAAAAGTAAAAATTAAAAAAAAAGATCTCACATTACAATTTTCTCTCTCTAGGTTTTACCCCAAATCTCTATACACTCTCTCTCTTACAATTATTTATGTATTCATTATATAGGTATTCATCCTAATTGCATCTTTAGAACATATTTTGTATCTTTTTTGTCGTATTCCAAATAACCAAACAATACTTTATTTATGTATTCATTACACATGTATTCATCCTAATTGCATTTTTAAAACAAATTTTGTATCTTTTTTTTCTTATTCAAAACAACCAGCTACAAAATAATTGAATTACCATTCATTCATACCAATTTCTTTAATGAATACAAAATCAAAACAGAATGTGTATTTATATTTTAAATCGTATTCACTCTTAATTCTAAATAACCAAACTATACTTTATTTATGTATTCATTATATAGGTATTCATAATAATTGCATCTTCCAAACAGATTTTGTATCTTTTTTGCCGAAATCGAAACAACCAACTACAAAATAATTGAATTACTATTCATTCATACCGATTCCTTTAATGGATACAAAATCAAAATAGAATGTGTATTTATATTTTAAATCGTATTCAATCTTAATTTCAAATAACCAAAGTACACTTTATTTATGTATTCATTATATAGGTATTCATACTAATAGCATCTTTAAAACAGATTTTGTATCTTTTTTGTCGAACTCGAAACAACCATTTACAAAATAATTGAATTACTATTCATTCATACCAATCGATACAAAATCATATATAAATACAAAAACTAAAGAAGAAACTGACAATCACAAATTCATTTCGTCCACATCATAGTAGTTCGTAATCATACTTACTTTGTATTAAAAACAAATTAAGATGCAAAAACGTCAAATATGTAGACACATCTGACTACAATCATTCAAAAAAACAATAATCGAATACCGGACCGTTTTTGTTTCTTCTCCGATAATCTTGAACTTTATAACAAATTGATGGAATTCAATTCGAAAAACCACCGATTTATTCAGAATCTGATTATACAACGAAAAGCAACTCAAATAAACGAAAACTCAACTACAATTTCAAATTGGTTATTCGAAAATTTAAGTTGGAATTATGTAGAAAAATTGTGAAAGGATTTGAAAGAATAAGAGAGAGACGGCACTTCATATTTTCACAATTGTAACTGATTAGAGATTTAAGCATTTTTTCCTTTTTTGAAATATTTTCTCCCTTAATTTTCTCCATTATGGTTTTAAAGATTTGTATTCTTTCAAATTAAAAAAATTAAATAAATACAAAAACCAACCTTATAGCATCTAAAATAATGACATTTTAGATAAATATTGAAAGTGTTGCCATGGGGTCCTTTTAGATGCTAAAATAATATTGTTTTGAAAATTTTCCCTTATAATATCTTATCAGTACATGATATATACCAAGTTGGTATCATACAAGACTGAATACTTTTCTAGTTCTTTATGATATCATGTCTATAAATTATATGTAGCATGTGAGTATCGTAAAGGACTGGAGAATTTTTCTTTTAAGGAATGAATCAGTCCTTTATACCCTATCAATATATAACATATACCATGTGAGTATCATAGAGAACTATAAGGTATTTTTTTTAAAAGAATGTATTAGTCCTTTATAATACCCTGTTAATATATATTATATACCATATAAGTATAATTGAGAAGTATTTCTTTAAAAGAAATGAACAAGTCTTACATAATACTCTGTCAGTATATGATAAATATGTATCATAAAAGACTAAGGAGTTTTATAATACTCTGTCGGTATATGATATATATGTATCATAGAAGACTAAGGAGTTTTCTTAAGGAATGAATTTTCCCCTCTTATCACCATTTGTCTCACCAACACTAATCTCTAGATTTAGAAGACTAAGGAGTTTTCTTAAGGAATGAATTTTCCCTCTTATCACCATTTGTCTCACCAACACTAATCTCTAGATTTGAGATCCCTTGAATCTCTTTGGCTACTGGTAATTTTATCAATATACATATGTTATTTCTCTAGGAATTCCAATTGAGCTTATATTCATTATTGTGGAATTTGGTTTAAGCTTTCTCCATTCTTTTCTCATCAATTAACTCCTAATGTATATAAAGAAGTGCGGCTTGTTCGAGAAATTCATACCTTTCTATCTATCTTTAAGATGTTTGCCTTTTTCAAATCTCCATGGACAATATACAGGAGAGAAATATTATCCCCACTTAGATCAAGACAAAATATACTTGTTCAAATAACAATTAAGGTAAAGTAAAATCATTTATGGTAAACATATTTTGCAAGTTCATTATTACGAATAGTTCCTACGAACGATCAATCTAGTCAGTGAATATATATATATGATATATATCAATTTGGCATCGTAGTAGCCTGAGTGTTTTTTCTTCAAGAAATGACTAGTCCTCTATGATATTCTGCTAGTATATGATATGTATCATATGGTATCATATGACCTCCTAAGATCTATTCTGAGATTATAAAAATGGAAAAATTACTAAAGTACACACCTTTACTATATTATTTTCCATTTGTCCTTATATCTTTTAAAAATAATAAATTCCTTATTTTAATAATGTATCTGTATTAATGTATTAATGTATCAGTGCTTGTATTAATGTATCCGCGCTTTCATTAATGTATCCTGATTGGGTTAATTTTTGTTTTAATAATGTATCCGTATTAATGTATTCGTGCTTGTATTAATGTATCCGATCTTTCATTAATGTATCCAGATTGGGTTAATTTTGAGGGATTATTGTAATTAGAAAAAAAGTAGGAATAGATAGTAATTTCATCTTTACACTATGTGATTTATGTAACTTACCCTATAAAAATACCAACTTTAGAAGATTGTTATGCTCTAATGCTTTTTTAAAGAAATCATCGACCTCCTAAATATTAAGCTAGTATTATTATTACTCCATACTTGAGGAGGGTAATATACTTTTAAAATGTCCAAATATAATATAGTGTTCATATAAAAGGATCAAATGTATATTTTAATTAATTAAAATTAAAATATATTAAATTATATAAAAGACTGGAACTGAATTTATTAATAATTGAAGGATAAGAAAATACTAGTACACTAATAAGTTATTGCTCCCCACATTATGTCTAATTGACACAAAAGGGAACCTCCCCATCTAATTCAAAAGAAGGGAAAATCAATTTTCTTTTATCTTTTTAATTTTCGTCCTATTCTCAAATGTGGGGGTCAATTTTTTTTATAAAAATAGAGTTTGTTAGGAAAAAGAACTATAATATTGATATCGGACAAGAATTAAAACTATTAAGCGAATTGTTATAAATATGTGTCGTAGTAAGTCACTATCTTAAAAGCAATTTCGATCCAACTCAGGTGCAAATCGTTAAGGCCGATTACTATTCAAAGTTCCATAGCTCTTTCAAACACGTGCACTCGTAATTGTAAGTTTGAAATCGCATAAATACGTACAATTATCCAAAAATTCACAATAGAAAGAAGGATTATTTGAGATTATAAATTAGTGAAAGAAAGAGAAAGTGAAAAGGAAGCTTTGTTTCTCTTAGGTATGTTTAGCTCACAAACAATGCTCCTTAAAAGAAAAATCATTTATGTTTTCATCCATCAAAAGAATGTAAGAAACTAACGTGAAATTAGTGTAATGAAATATTATTCTTACTTTAACGACAAAATTATCATAACGCAAAGTAACTTTAACTCTTCTGAAAAGGTCATATCTTTTCATTACAGAGTTAAAAATTAAGAAACTGTAATTTAAATAATTGTCAACCATATATGAAGTAACTCTTCTATTCCACATATACTTACGACTTAGCAATGTTTATATAGATTAATTACAGAGAGTTTAAGATGTTAAATAAAAAGAAAATAATATCTAGAGAGTTAATAGTTAAAAACATATTTAAATTTTCCTAGTTTTTTAAGTTTTATATCTAAACTATTGTGAGTGTGATTTCTTATATGAATTATCACCCAATAGTTAGTGAAATACATCTCGACTAATTTTTTATGGTATGTGTACACACTCTCTTTTGTTTAAAAATTATGTCACATGACACTCCACGTGGAAAAATAATTTTATTGTAGTAAATCTAAATAAATTAATATTAAATTAAAAATTAAAGGATAAAGGATAGAACTATCACTGTATAAATTAATTTATTCCAACTGTGATATCCATTATCTTCTTCTTCACCTTCTTAGTCGTGGTCAAGTCTCTATCATGGCATCAATATTTTTCTACTTGAAAACGGAGAGTTTAAAGTTTTAAACAAGTCAATTAAAAATATATTAAAAATTAATATGTCATTAAATAGATCCATTATACATGTCAGATGAACGAAGATTTATTGGACAAACACTCCTAGAAGTATTTCTAGACAAATATTTTATCTAGTTAACGTATAAATATGTTACGCCAACTATTAAATGATAATTTAAATAAAAAACTCACACTCTTATTAATTCAGATATAAAATTCAATAAATAATATAATTCAAATATATTTTTAACCGTTTAACCCTACAAATATTATAAACAATTAAGTTTTTGTCGTGCACTAGTTTCAACATCCCTCTATCCAAAGAAGTTGCACGACTTTTGTTAAAATGGGGGTCAATAATGCAATTCAATTAAAAAGAATTAAAAATTAAAGAAAGAAACATCACACGTTACACAATAGTATAGTGTGGATACGTCGAGAATTTTCTTTCATGTTCCATACAATTGTATCAAACACACATATGGCATCCCTAATCTATATATCCCAATATTAGAGGCGAAGCTAAAATTTTAATTTTATGAATTTTAAATATTAATAATTAAATTTTAAACTAAATATTTATACATATTTAATAAACTTCAATCGTGACCATGAATTGAAAACTTCAAAATCTAGTCATTTAATTTTCTTTCAAGCCAATCGTGACCATAAATGGAAATCATTACGTGAACACGTTTATTATATCTGCATTTTTAAGTGTTGAAATTGATTTTATAATTATGCAATTGAATGAAAGTGTAAAATACTACTTAACAATTCATGTGTTTGATAAATTTGCACTGATAAGTTTTTTTTTAATTAAAATGACTAAAATATACTTAATTTTTTTTGCAAGAAAATGTGGAATTCAAAGTATCCTCGTAAAAAAAAGAGATGAATAATGGATCCACAGTAAAGTGAAAACTAGGAATTTTATTTGGAAAAGGTATTTTGAGAATTTTAAAAAAAATATTAAATTAAGAATAAACATCAAAACAAAAATACTTATAACCTAAAAATCACAAGAGATCACCTTAGTATAAATATAAAGACTTATAAATAGTTTGACCAAAAAATACTTATAAATCAACTTAAACCAAACTCACTCTCATTTTTCAAAAAGCTAATAATATTCCTTCACATTCGATTGAAAAAATTAATAAAGGGAATTGCCCCCACAAAATTGAAAAGAATGGAAGACCAATTTCTCTTTATAATATAATTTTCGTCGTTTTGTTGGTTGTGGGGGGTGTTACACCGATGGTTTTGGACCCCTTATTGAAAGTATAAATAATACTTGTACTTGCTAAGCCGGTCAAGCTAATTTAGCACGTTTAAGTTTCGTAATCGTTTGATAGCTAGTTAGAGTTATGAAGATACGAACAATATAGAAATTAGTTATTGATATATTAGTTATTCTATTTTTTATTCTGCTAAAGAATGACCTATTTCTTTTTAATCTGTGTAAAAAAAATGACCTTTTTTTTTTTATGAAAACACTTTAATTTCAACTTTTTATTAAAGGGTATTTTGGTACATTTGATATAATTTTAATTTAGGACCACAAAATTTTAAAAAATTCTTTAATTTCTTAAACTCTGTATTAAGTCAAACTACACCATTCTTTTTTAAACAAAGAAAGTAAATATATTTCTTCATAACTTATATATATATATATTAATCATGCGTGTTTCTAAGTCAATCAAATGTTAGATTAATTTTATATATAAATAACTTATTTTTTAAATAGAGAAAGTAAATATATTTCTTCATAACTTATATATATATTAATCATGCGCGTTTCTAAGTCAATCAAATGTTAGATTAATTTTATATATAAATAACTTATTTTCTATCTACCTATATATCGTATAAATTATACAAAAATTAATATATAATAACTTATTTCTTATCCAACTATTAAACGATCTTTTCAAGTACATAAGTTATCAACTACGTAACCGCACGCTCGTTACTTCGAGTATCTTCTCCTCTAGCTTTTGTACACATCATTTTTCAAACCCAACAAAAAGACCTTTTGGGCACATGAAATAATTCATTCAACTCATGTATATGATACTTAAATTTGGTACATTTGATCAAACTAAGCCATTATTTAAAGTAATTTGTTAAAATAATATATTTTAATTTTTTTTACAAAACTAGTATAAACGTACTTCACAGTAACATTTTAGGGTATATTTTATTTTTTAAAAATTAGCTTTTTTCTGACGACGTTAAGTTGAGAAACGCTACTGTGAGTCACGTTTTACACCTAAAACGTTACTCACAGTAACGTTTCTTAAGAATCAAATCACGTAACATCGAATCCTGCAAATATAGCTATAATTTGTAAAACAAATCTATATTGTTATGAATTTTAGTGTAATAATTTGATAAGATAATTTTCTTTATCAGCATACACAAATTATCTCCAGTAATTGAAGAAATAACGTTTTAGAGTACAAATTATATATTAATATACCCTATATGTTCCAATTTATGTGACACGTTTCGTTTTTCGAGAGTCAAACAGTTTGAGTTTGACCGATAATTTGCTAATGGAATCTTCAAATTTTTTAAAATGAAATTTATATATTTGTAAACTATGTAAAAAGTACTATAAGTCACAATTATTGATAATTCAAATTATTTTTAAAATATATGAAAAATTTGCAATCAAACATAAACTTGTTTGAATCTCGAAATCCAAAATTTGTCACATAAATTGAGATAGAGGGAATATATAATTTGCAGGTAAAACAAAAAATCTATATTTTAATGAATTTTAGTGTAATAATTTTATAAGATAATTTTTTTAATCAGTATACACAAATTATCTCCTATTAATCGAAGAAATAACCTTTTAGAGTACAAATTATTAGTATATATAATTTGCAGGATTCGATGTCCCTTAGTTGGACTCTTATAAAACGTTACTCACAATAACGTTTTTAGCGTAAAACGTTACTCACAGTAACGTTTCTCAACTTAACGCCATCATCACACGGCTAATTTTTTTATAAATAAATTATACACTAAAACGTTACTGTGAAATACGTTTATACTAATTTTGTAAAAATTTAAAAAAACGTATTAATTTGGTGAATTACTTTAAATAATGGCTTAATTTGATAAAAAATTCTTAAATTTGTCAGAAAAAATTCATTTAAACATTTGAACTCACACGATGAGTATTATGTGATTTGAAATATAACGATAATATTATAAATTTTGGTGGTATAACTGATTCATATTATATAATTTCGAAATTAATTTGGACAAATTTTGCCACGTTACATGCAGAGAACATGTCCATCATTTTCGTCCTTCTAACCTCCACTCGTGTCAATTCTTATTGGCCCTACTACTCCCATCTTTATTCAATTATATATCCCTTAATTTTTTATCATTTACATAAATGCCCAAAATAGGTGATTTCTAATTTTTGTTTTTAAAATTGGTGATTTTTAATTTTTCCCTTCAACACTTTGTGTATAGATCAAAATAATTTCAATATTGAAAAACTAAAATTTATATTTTTATATTATAATATAAAGCATAACAAGTTATGTCACTTGATTCTTCAAAAGTTATGATGTTAGATGCATTCGTTCCGTTCATAACACATAAGTTATGTAATTATTATGTCGATCAGTTTCAGAACATTGTGTCTTAAGAAGTTCAGAATTCATAAGTTATATATCTTATAAAGTCTTAGTTTCTGGACTTGGCGCAAATTATTAATTTTATCTCCGAACTATGGACAGTCTCGAAAACACTCATCTATTTGATTAACTAAACTTAGATACACTCCCAATATGTCACATGACATAGCAAGTGATCTCAAACTCTTTTAGGAGTATGAGACTCATAATAAAAAGTCGAGAAAAGTGTTGAAAATACCCCTAAACTTGATCAGAATTTAGGGGTGTATTTCACTCATGTTGTAAAACCGGAGTGTATTTAAGTTCAGTTAGTTAAGTAAAGGGGTGTTATTAAGACTGTCAATGATTTGGAGATGAAACTAATAATTCACGCAGAGTTTAATTAGAGGTGTTTTTAATACTTCTATCAAGTTTCTTAAGAGACATAACTTATTCATACACAATTTTTGCTAGATAAAGCAAAAGTTCTCTAAACTTATGGCTTGAGAATTAGATACTATACAACTTATGTTGAATAAGATAAAACTTCTCTAAGCTTATACCTTGCAAAATTAAGTTATAGTTAAAGATACTTCGACCAACAAAATTTCATTAGATAAGCAACAAATGCAAAAGTTAAAAATTATCAATTTAAGGGGGAAAAAAATTAAAAATCATCCCAAAAGGATAATTTGTAGAAAACTTTATTCTTCTTCTATATATTTCAACATCTTTCTCCATCCACGGTGAATTTTTTTCACTTGGCATTTTATTTATTTTAAAAAAGAGGGAATGTAATACACACAGTCACACACCATCACATATTATTTGAGGTGTGTTTCTCAAACTTATGAGTGAGAGTTTAGGTGTGTTTCTTACAATCCCAATAATTTTAAAGTGTAATTCAAAAAGGAGAATAATTTAGATGTATTTTTGACACTTCACTCTTAAATAAATTATATATGTGACAAATCACAACAAGACACATGATATTGAAAAAAAAAACCATTAAGTTTAGGGCGAGTTAATATATGAAAAGGTCAATCAACTATGAGAATTTATGTGACAACTTCATTAAACTTTCGTTTATATCAATAAAATCACTCAACTAAATTTATTATTAAAAAAAATTGACATTAACGTTGAATAAATATGAACTCCACTAAATCTGGGTAGTATGTTGAATTGAGAAACTGGCCTGGATTGAACCAAAGTTTTTGGCTAAAATCATCCATCAACTATGACTCAAATCTAAAGTACATCCTTTTGTTATATAAGTGAACAAAAAACATCACTGCACTATCCAAAAAGTTGCAAGATTCATCTTTCTGTTTATTTTTTTTAAGAAACTCATGGCATCAACAAAAAAATGTGTTAAATCGAATGAATATATGTACACATGGTTAAGTTGGTCAAGTTGGGTGATTTTTCTATGTTTTAGAGATTGAGTGTTTAAATCATATTAAGACAAAATATATCCAAATTCTAAATATTCTTTGCAAAATGTATTGCCAAACACAACTACAACTTCAAAAAAATTAAATAAAGTAATTATTTTTTTATTTTCATAATCAAACGCCCCGCGTAATTCACTAAATTTTCAGCATTTCTATACATTGTATAAAATGTGAATTGTATTGTATATAACGCACATACGTACTGAATATTTTATTTGAAAAATCTCTAAATAGTTGGGCGTAATATTTTTAAAATGATTTTTTTTGCATAATCTTTCTGACCATCAGAGAATACCGTATAAATATTTCAAGACTTATGTATTATTGCAAGTTAATTGACTTGATGATGCAAAAAAACATATAAACTAACAACACACAAAATTCAAATTCTGAAAATGAAAGATTCGTTTCCTATCCATATCCTTTTTTTTTTGGTAACTTTGATCTTCTTGTCATGGCTTAGACATGACCAAATTAAAAAAAATATTTTTTTATTGGTTCAATCAGTTTCTTAAAAAAAAATAATTGAAGGATGATTCTTGTAATTTTTTGGATAGTATAAGAATGTTTTTTGTTCACTTAAGTAAAACAAAAATGTACATTATATTTGAGTCATAGTTGAAGAATGATTTTAGCCAAAAACTCAAACTAATTCTATTCTTCAATTAAGTAAAACTTTTGTCATAAAAATCAACTTTTTGATTTATTATTCAATTCTTTAATAAATCGAAGAATCAAACTTTTATTTTAAAAGTTTTATTATTTTTTTCTAAATTACTAATCATACTTTGGGCCCAAAACTTTTCATGACCCAAGTGGCAAGTTATTTGTCATTTTTATTGGCCATTTTCAGCACTGGTTCTTGTCCCTATTGCCATTTTTATACCTGGCCCATTCTTATTTAGGCAAGTATTACTATTATATGCTTTTTTATTACATCACTTCGTTTCATTTTCAATTAGAAATTTTAGTTATTATCGTTCATACAAATTTTATCTTTTATAATTGATACGTATATTTACTTGACACTTTTTGTGTTCTATAATTACATTGAGTTATAATGGAACTTGAGAGTGACGACTCACTGACAGTAGGGAACTGGAGGTTGGCTACAACACACATTCTCTATCCTCTCTTTTTCTATCATTAGAGAATCATAGCCTAGCTATGTAGCAGGTTCAGAGCCAGCAATTATAATATATTTATCACATATTTAAAAAAATTTAATATTTTATTTGATTATTATTTTATTTCACTCATTTATTGATGACTTATGCGCGCGCATCCACCACATGTCAATGGAGCAGGTTCCTTGACTCAGCAAGAATAGTGAGAAAAGTAAAAACTTAAAGTAATTAAGAACACAAGAGTTTTCCGTGGAACCTCCCTTACTCAAGGGAGGAGATAACCACGACCTGTCTCACATGATTTTAACACAACTCCATTAACTTCAAAGCGCCAAGATTCAGATTACAAACTCTTGCAACCTAGGAATTAAACTCTTAGGGGTCGTTATTGGTTTAAAGACAAGTTATGTTAGGAATAATTATGATGGGATAAGCTATGTTGGGATGAGTTATGATGAGATTAATTATGTTGACATTATTTTTTTTTGGTTGTTTGGTTTGTCAAATATGCATGGCGTAATTTCTAAGAATAAGTTGTTTGTTTACAAAAATACCCTCTAAGAATAAGTTGTTTGTTATAAAAGAGGATTTAAGAGGTACTTTTGTTATTTTACATTTTTATTCCGGGATTAGTATTTCACCCACAAATAGGGATAACTTATCCCAGTCATAATTACTAATCCTGAGATAGGTTATCCTACACTTTATAACCAAACAAAGAATTGAGGGGTACTAAAAACTTATCCCGAGATTATTTTACTTTATCCATCACACCAAACGATCCCTTAATCTCTTCCCCCTCTGTAACAACTCTGTTATGTAGAACAAAACAATACCTCTATTGTCCACTACACCAATTACTTAGTCGATATAGAATTCAAGAACCCGACATAACTAACTCTAACTACAACTCAAACTCAAACAATGAATACTACTTGAAATGATCTAATTCCTTTATAACACAGGAATAGATCTTACAGTGAATAAGCAAAAAATGGTATTCTCAAATAATAACTGAAGACAGACAATCACTCGATCAGGTCCCTTATTGTATCTGAGAAATATTTCTTCAAGAGAATGGCTTTTGTTGTGTAATTCTTTCAATGCATAAGATTATGTCCTTTGTCAAGATAACAATTATAGGATGGACAAAAACCTTAGGGCAATGCCATTGGCTGAGACTACTAATCCTCTGTAGACGCGCACCAACCACTACAGTAGCGACAGTGGTTGCAGCTTTTTAGAGTTCTCCTTTTCGCATAGTTGAACTCTCAGTCTCTCATAGGATCAAGTCCCCTGTTAGATCTCATAGTTTGTTAAATCATCAAAACTTCAAAATAACTTTAGAATAACATTTTCCCCTTTGTGATGATGACACACTATATTCAACATTTGTCCCTGTCAACATGACCAGGTCCTCGTACAATTGACTGATCTCATGGCCTTAACACGATCTCGAAAAAGTTATTTTAAAAATATCGAATTAAATTTTTAAAAAAATCAAATCGAACTAATTCAGTTTGATGTTTGGTGCACATTTTTTTAATAGAAAAAATAATATATTTTTTTTATGTCAATCTTTTATATGATAAAATTTGAGTGAGTGTTTATAAGAGAAACGTTTTAATTGAGTGATTTTATTAATAAAAAAATGTTCAATGACTACCATATAAATTCTCATAAATGAATGGCCTTTTGAGATGTTAATTTAGTTTAGAGTATTAATTTGAGAGATATTCTTGAATAAAAAATATGAAATTTTGGAAAGGAATGAAAAAATAATCTATTTTTAGTAAGTGATTATTAAATAATCTAAAATAGAGCATCTCAAATACTATTTTAAAACAGAAAAACTGTGTGGAAGGCTATTGAATAACTCGGAAAAGCTCGTTCTCACTTACGGAATATAGAAACCGAAGCCAAACAATTTCGAGTGAATGGATATTCCGATAAATAAAAAATATTTTTGACCCATTTCCTATATTCTAAACTATACAACTCTTAATAACATGTGATGCATTCATTTTAATTTAAATTCTTTTTCATCAATTTATTCACAATTTTGCATGGTAAGATTCACATTAAAACTACTAGACATAGAGGTGGGCCCTCATTCACTGTGAAAGTGCCATGTGTATTTCCTCTTCCACAAAATCTCTCTATTTATACATCTCCATGGCTTTGCCAACAAACAGCATAAGTGGAGCTCTTAGCCTTAAAGAAAGAATATACTAGTGTCTTCTTCTCCATTTTTTGTCATAAAAACAAAAAAAGTTTTCAATTTTTGTGTGTTTGTGAGTGAAAATGTTTATTGAGAACTTTAAGGTTGAGAGCCCCAATGTTAAGTACACAGAGAGTGAGATTCACTCTGTGTATGATTATCAAACAACTGAGTTGGTTCATGAGGAAAAAAATGGGACATTTCAATGGACTGTAAAGCCAAAAACTGTTAAATATGAATTCAAGACTGATGTTCATGTTCCAAAATTAGGGTGTGTTTGAGGGTTTCTTGCTTTTTTTTTTCTTACCAGATCCTTCATTTTTGCTAAAGATTGAAACTTTATTCAAGATTTGAGAAATTAAAATATGGGTGTTTTCTTTTTTGTGATAATTTGATTTTCTGGTAGGGTTATGCTTGTTGGATGGGGTGGAAACAATGGTTCAGCCTTGACTGGAGGTGTTATTGCTAACAGAGAGTGAGTTTTTTTTTTTCCTCTTTTTTGTTCAGTAATTTCTCTATGTTTTTGTCATGATTCTTGCATAAACAATGGGTGTTGTTGAAAATTGGCAGAGGAATTTCATGGGCTACCAAGGATAAGGTGCAGCAAGCCAATTACTTTGGCTCTCTTACACAGGCCTCTACTATTCGTGTTGGGTCCTTTAACGGAGAGGAGATCTATGCTCCCTTTAAGAGCATACTTCCCATGGTAAGCTTAATTTGTTTTGAAAAGACACTTTTTGGTGATGGTTGTAACTTTTATGCTCTCTGTTCCAATTTATTTGTCTGATTTTGATTTAATATGGAGCTTAAGGATTTAATATCTCAGATGGTCACTCAACTATGCACTCTTCTCTCAGAAAGTCAATTTTGAATTTTAACTCAAAAGTTACTCAACTATTCACTCTTTTCTCAAAAAGTCACTCAACTTTTAATTTTAACTCAAAACTCACTCAAACGTCTACTTAAAAGTTAATTATTTTTGAAACGGACTAAAATAATGTGTATATCCAATTTTGATTTGACACGGAGTTGAAGAAGGTATATGGTCTGGAACATGCAAAGTTGGAATTAGAAGTTACCAGAAAAGAAAAAGACTTTTTTTTAAAACGGACTATAAGGAAAGTAAGACAAACCAATGGGACCTAAGGAGTTAATTTTTTCTGTTTGTTGATGTGTTTTTTTTCAATTGATAATGAAATAGGTCAATCCAGATGATGTAGTGTTTGGAGGATGGGACATCAGCAACATGAATTTGGCAGATGCCATGGCAAGGGCTAAAGTTTTTGACATTGATCTACAGAAGCAGTTGAGGCCCTACATGGAATCCATGGTCCCACTGCCTGGTATCTATGACCCTGATTTCATTGCTGCTAACCAAGGCTCACGTGCCAACAATGTCATCAAAGGAACCAAGAAAGAACAAATTGATCAAATCATTAAGGATATTAGGTAAAAAGGGGTTGTTTTGTTATTTCACAAAGTGTATAGTTTTCTTTCGTTTTTAATTATAGTGTGCTAATTATAGTGTTGTTTTTGGGTAAATTAGGGAGTTTAAGGAGAAGAACAAAGTGGACAAGGTGGTGGTCCTGTGGACTGCCAACACTGAAAGATACAGCAGTGTGGCTGTTGGCCTTAATGATACCATGGAAAACCTCTTTGCTTCTGTGGATAGAAATGAGGCTGAAATATCTCCTTCCACCTTGTATGCTATTGCCTGTATTCTTGAAAATGTGCCCTTCATCAATGGAAGCCCACAAAACACTTTTGTCCCAGGTATGTTCCATTTTCAAATTAAAAATCTTGCTTTGGTTTGATGCACTTGAGTCGAGAGTCTTTCGAAAACAGTGTTTCTACCTCCATGAGGTGGTGGTAAGGTCGGTGTACACTCTACCCTCTCCAGACCCCAATCGGTAGGAGTGGGGTCTCACTGGGCATGTTGTTGTTGTTGTTTCTTTGGGAAATCAGTTGTGTGCTAGTCTTATGTATTAAATTGACTATTGCTGAAAATTTGTTAGGCCTCATTGATTTGGCCATCAAGAGGAACACTTTGATTGGTGGTGATGACTTTAAGAGTGGTCAAACCAAGATGAAGTCAGTGCTGGTTGATTTCCTTGTTGGAGCTGGTATTAAGGTATGGCTCCCTGGCTGCTGCTTCTAATTTCACAGAGCTTTTAAACTAATAAAGCAAACTTGATATCTAAAATATGGGAATCTTGAAAGAAGAAAGTTGAGAGATGGTAAAACTTGTGTTGTTTACAGCCAACATCAATTGTGAGCTACAACCATTTGGGTAACAATGATGGAATGAATCTGTCTGCCCCTCAAACTTTCCGCTCAAAGGAGATCTCGAAAAGCAATGTTGTCGATGACATGGTTTCTAGTAATGCCATCCTTTATGAGCCTGGAGAGCACCCTGACCATGTTGTTGTGATTAAGGTAATGATTACTAAACCATTTCACATTACTTATAAAAAAAATTACAAGGCATAATACTAGTTCTAACTTTGGGATTATGGGATTTAGTATGTACCATATGTGGGAGATAGCAAGAGGGCAATGGATGAGTACACATCAGAGATTTTCATGGGTGGAAGGAACACCATTGTTTTGCACAATACCTGTGAGGATTCTCTTTTGGCTGCTCCAATTATCTTGGATTTGGTCCTCCTTGCTGAACTCAGCACCCGCATTCAGCTCAAAGCTGAAGGAGAGGTATGTTTCTGTCTCCCTGACTTTATAGACATTTACAATTAGTTGCGATTACGTTGGAAGTACCAGTTGATTTGTTCTGAATTACATGAACCATGTCTGATTTTCAGGGTAAGCTCCACTCCTTCCACCCCGTGGCTACCATCCTCAGCTATCTTACCAAGGCTCCTCTGGTAAGTTCTCTTGAAGCTTCATTTCATTTTGTAAAAATAGTGCCAAAAGATGTGTTCCTTGAACAGTTAATTGGTTAGGCAATACCATAACATAACACTACAGGATGTTCTCATTATGTCTACTCTAATAACCTGAAAGGCGGCATCTTAGACTAAGATGAACAGTTTTTGATGTTTGTGTTGTGAATTGGTTAACAGGTACCACCAGGTACACCAGTGGTGAATGCCCTTTCAAAGCAGAGGGCAATGCTTGAGAACATATTGAGGGCTTGTGTTGGACTTGCACCAGAAAACAACATGATCTTGGAATACAAATGAGGATCTCATAAGAAGTGAAAGGACTCAAGAAGCTGTGTAGCAGAAGAACCATGTTGTCTTTCTTTACTTTTATTTTTGTAATCTTTTTCTTATCATTAGTACTATAATTAGCTAAATGTCAGCAACCCTTCGAGGTATAGCTGTTGTTTAATGGCGGGCTAAGTTGAATGTCATTATGATTTCTTTGTTGTCTTTGTGTATTGGCCCTTCATTTTCAAGATGTATTATCAGTGTTGTCTTAGCTCTTTAGAGCCAGTAACGCCTTTCTCTACCGGAATACAACGTATAGTCTTAATCTACTGTTCCTCTCTTCTTTCTCTTTTTTGCTCTTTTTAATTTTCCTTTTGGGAGGATTTTGCTCCCTTTTCATCAGTTACCCACTGCCTCTTAGATTTAAGTTGTAACAGTCAAACAGAGTGAACAGTATGAAGGATATTATTTTTATTATTAGATGGATAGAAAAAGGAGTTGGACAAGGAAAGAGAGGGTATGCACAAAAAGATAAGAAAGCTGAAGAGATAGAAAGTAGATAATTATTGATGCTTTTATCATTCTTGCTAGCATATTCAAACATATCCAAAAACTATTCTCTTATTAGGTATGCTATACATTCTTCTCTATCTTGTTTGAGAGAGGTAATATAGTTGTATTTCCTGCAGTTTGTATTGACTAACAGAAGCAAGTAAAGATGGCTTATGCTGCCATAACTTCTTTCATGACAACAATATCCCACCTTAGAGGAGATGACAAAGAACTAATGGAAGTGCTTCATGGAAAGCTTGATTCCTTGAGAACACTTGTTGAAGAAACCTACAAGATTGTGAGAGATCGTCAGGCTCTGAAAATCCTGGAAGACCAAACAGAGGAGATTGCATATACTGCTGATAATATGGTGGAGTCAGAATTGGGAGAACTTACTCTTGCAGAAATCAAAGAGTCTCAAGGAAGAACTATTTGCAAATACTTGCAGCAAGTGATTGAAAATGTTGATTCATTAGGAGAGGAGTGGCTGAAGATGAAGAACTTATATGGAAACATGAAAGATCAAAAACTGCAAACTTTTGATCTTGGTGATTCGTCGTCACAGAATGTTCTAAAGTCAAAGAATATAGTGGTGGGTTATAACTATGAACTTGAGATGTTGCAAGATCAACTTATTAGAGGCCTTGGAGAAATGAAAGTTATCTCCCTAGTAGGAATGGGGGGAATCGGGAAGACAACCTTGGCAACAAGGATTTTCAATGAATCAGTAATAACGTCTCATTTTGATGTTCGTGCAAAGATCACAGTTTCACAAGAATATCACGTGAGAAATTTATACCTTGGCCTCCTTCATTACACTTCCTCAAGCAGTGAAGGACTTGAGGAGAAGAATGATGAAGCACTTGCAGATTTACTTCAAAAAAGCTAGAAAGGTAGGAGGTACTTGGTTATTGTTGATGACATATGGACCACTGAAGCTTGGGATGAAATAAGCATGTGTTTCCCACTTCACAACAACGGAAGTCGAATCCTATTGACCACTCGGAACACAGAGGTTGCTGAGTATGCTAGCTTAGGTACGCCTCCAATTCAAATGCGTCTGTTGACTTTTGATGAATGTTGGAACTTGTTGTATCAGAAGGTATTCCAGAATGAATGCTTATCCCCTGAATTTGAGAAAATCGGGAAAGAAATAGCCCGTAAATGCCAAGGATTACCCCTGGCAACTGTTGTGATGGCTGGAGTTCTCTTAAAAATAGGAAATTCACTTGATGAATGGAAGAAAGTGGTTGAAGATGTGAATGTGTTGATTTGCTCAAAAGTGCTAGCATTGAGCTACTACCACTTGCCTTGTCATCTCAGAGCTTGCCTTCTGTATTTGGTCGTCTTCAAGAAGAGTAATGAGATTCCAGTCAGTAAACTAGTCAGATTATGGACTGCAGAGGGGTTTGTAAAGGTCTCAAAAGATGAAAGCTTCGAAATGGCTGCAGAGAAATGTTTGAAAGATCTCATTGATAGAAGCTTAGTTCCAGTCCATACGTGGAGTTCCTGTGGCAAAATCAAGAGCTGTAGAATTCATGATATGGTCTATGGATTTTGCTTGGAGGAAGCTCAAACTACAAACTTCTTGAACATTATCACGGAGAGCAATGTTCAGCGTCAAGGTTCACAGTCCCTCTTCCTTTTCCCTTCACATCGACGTCGAATCCAATCTAGCTGGACGGATTATCAATTAAACTTTGATGATTCTACAGGTTCTAAAATGCATTCTATTATTTGTAGTATTTCCTATGACAAAAGGCTAAACTTTTCATGTTTTAAGCTACTAAGGGTATTAGATATAATTTCAGTGCGGCCATTACGTTATAAACCAAATGGTATAGAAGGCTTATTTTGCTTGAGATATCTAGCTTTCTTTGTGGCTGAACATGCATATATTCCAGCCATAGCTAAACTCAGGAATCTACAGAGTTTAATAATTCAGCGTTTTTCGCCAAAATTAATGCGCCTTTATTTACCAAATGATATTTGGGGGTTGTCACAATTAAGTCATCTCAAGTCAAGCCTGATCGTCTTGGGTGATCCTCCACCTGAATACAAATCTCTTGTTTTGGAACACCTGCACACCCTTTCAGGGTTGAATCCTGCGGGGTGTGCACACCGTCTGTCTTAGCAGGAATTTTAAATGTTAAGAGGCTGAAGATTTGTGGTACCAAAGATGACTACATACCTTTCGGTTGGCCAAATTTCAATACTGTGACCTCAGTCATTTACATCGACTCGAGAGTCTAAGTGTTGTAGTACTTAAGAAGATAGGATTTTTGTTGTCCCAAAATGCAACTTTGCGCCTTCCTCCTGCATGTGGCTTTCCACAGAATCTGAAGAAGCTAACGTTGGAAAGAACTTTTTTGCCATGGGAGGAAATGATGACGACTTTTAGTCAGTTGCCTAAACTTGAAGTCCTCAAACTAATAAATTTTGCTTGTCTAGGCACAGAGTGGGAAACAATTGAGGATGGGTTCCCTCAACTGAAGCTGTTGCTACTCGATTGGACTGATCTAGCCCTGTGGAAAACCAGCATTGATCATTTTCCATGTCTCGAACGCTTAGTGTTGAAACATTGTCACTCATTGATCTCCATCCCTGAAGACTTTGCAGATATAATGACACTACAACTGATTGAGCTAGACGTATGTAGGCCTTCTGTTGTGGCTTCCGCCAAAGAGATTCAGCAAGAAGTTGGAGACAACGTCTTAGATGTTCGTGTTGGAAATACAATATAGAGTCGGTAAGTTAAATATTCCTGTGTTTTTACTAATGTGCTATATTATGGTAAGTTGTTGTTTCGCTTATAAATACAGTACTACTCTGCGTTGGGTGTTTTCATATATGGAAATAATGAAAAGCTTAAAAGCTCTTAAGAAAGTTATTGTTATTCTGAGTCATGTATCAAATTGGGATAAGATATTTGATGCTTGTTCAGACTATTAAATCTTTAACTTGAGTTAGTCTTAATACATTTTAGTAACAAACAAGAGTTTCATAGGGGATACATGACTCTATGATTCTTACAGATATAGTAAATTCTTTTGAGATTGGGTTTTGCAATGAATTTGAGACCAGGTCTTTTCGTCTACGGTCAATTAGTTTACTTACAGAAACATCTTAAATGTACAAGGCGTAATACTATAATTCTAGAATTGAATTGTACAATTGAATAAGTGTCATATGTGAGTGACAGCAGTATCCGCGTACAGCTCAAAGCTTAACATTTACAATTAGTTGCAAAGACTTTAAAGTGCTAGTTGATATGTCCTCAAATTGCTTGAATAATAATGTCTTGTTTTCAGGGTAACTCTGTGGCAGTGGCTACCGCTCGGCTGGTGAGTATTCTTGAAGCTTCTTTTCTTTTTCCTTAAAGTAACACCAAAAGCAGGAATGTGCAACTACCAAATATTGATAGTTGCAAGACTGGGAATAATTGATTGACGGTCAATATGATAATCTGATGGTACAGGATGTATTCATTCTGATTACCAGAAAAATTGGTGACCCCCTTTTAACGTAGAAATGGACCGACACGGCTTGTTATTTTCTCCTAGTCTATGCAGAGACTGAAAAGGAGTTCACATGAACCACAAAGGTTGTTGTTATCATTACATGGATGCATACTTTGTGCCTGAATTTATGCTCAGACATCCTGGCTTCCAATCTTGAATTCGTAAACAGGTAGTGCACTCGCGAAGCACCATGATTCTGGAATACAAATGAAGATCCTTCGATGTTTAATAGGAGAGCCCCAGTTGAATGTTAGTATTATAGTTTGTTTGTAATCTTGTATGTTCTTTTTCTCTTTTGCAATTAATGTGAAGAACTAGGTAGTGACAAAAACCGTATTGTCTTTGATCTGGAAATGAAAATTTTTAGTAAGTTGCATAAACTTGAAGCCATCAAACTTAAGTATAATAATGTTTGTACAACACAATCCCTACCCACATATCTACAACACAATCTAAATTGTAAGTTGTAGAATGCCCTTAGAATTGTGCTTCAATTGTTCAATTGCCAATAATTCTATCTACTCTTCTGATGTAGGTGAATGGTGTTCAGCTATTATATGGCCTTTTCAATATCTAGTTCCATAATTTCTTCATAAAAACTATATAAATTTTAATGTTAAACATACAATGTGAACAAAAAATATCCACAAAATAGTGAGTGTAGCATAACCTATCAATTCTATCAAAATACCACATGAACATCTCCAACCCACCTTTATTTTACTCTCCATTCTCTATATTTGGAGAGTAAAATAGAGAATAGGCACTCCAACCCCTCTTCGTTTTACATTCTATTCTTCATTTTTAGAGAGTTGAATAGTAGAGAACTACATAATTTCTTCATTTTACAATATTTTATTATTATTTCTATTATTTTCTAACAAATATATTATTTTACATATAATATCATTAATTAAATATCTAATATTCATAATTCTTTTTAAATGTAATATAATATTTTTAAAAATATATTATTTAATATATACAACTTTTATCCCTAATTAATAATATTTCAATTTTTTTCTAATTTTCGTCAGTAATATAATTTGATTTTATTTTAATTTTCACTATAAAGAATACACAAAATTAAAATGATAAGATGAAAATTTTAATTTAAAAATACAATACATAACATGATAATTTAAATACAAGATAACAATACAATACATAACATAATAATTTAAATACAAGATAACAATACAATACATAACATAATAATTTAAATACAAGATAATAATACAATACAATACATAACGTAATAATTAATTTATCACAACAATAATTTAGTAATCCGGTAGGTCGTTTTCAGATTTAGCAATATTCGAAAAAAATTAGGGTATGATCGAGAGAATTGTTGCGATTGTGATTGTGATTGTTGATTTCTTTTTTCAATTATTCGTAGTTATTCTTGTTGCATGTAATCACGAACATTTGGATCACTAACAACTTCTTAATTTGTCATTAAAATTTTATTTTCTTCTCTAAATTCCTTGACTTTGATATATCTATCTAGCCCTTCACCATCCTGTTGTTTGGATGTAGCTAACTCTAATAACATCTTCCCAAGCCGATTATTTTCTGTTTCGAACAATTTCATAACATGTAATTGTATTTCACTTTTATTTGAATTTGTCCATTAATGTTTATATTATATAATATTTTCTTGCAATTTATGTTATTAAGAAATTTAGAATAAATATAATTTTATATTAAATAAAATTTTACATCACATGAAAATTATATAAAGTAATTATTTGGGAAAAAGAAAGAAAGGATTTATATTGTGAAATTAGAAAATAAGAATGAAATAGAAATAATAATATAATATTGAGGAGAAAGAAGAAGATTCTTTTTTAGAGAGTAAAATAGAGAATTTGGTTGGAGTTGGTTGTCTGAAAAAAATAGAAAACTCTATATTTGAAGAGTAAAATAGAGTATAATTAGGACTTAAGGCTGACAGCGGATTGGGATTCGCTGGAACCGGTCGGAACCGGCATCGTTCCAAGCAATTCAAGCCGGGAACCGGAACAGAACCGGTACTGGTATGTCCGGTAATAATGGAGGTTACCGTCTCGGACCGGTACATACCGGGACCGGATTCCAACGGCTCTTTTTTAAAAAAAAAAAATTCAATATTAATTAAAGTCTAACTTAAACTTAAAATTAAAATATTTCAAAATATATAACTTATTAAGTTTTTTTTAAAATCAAATTTAAATTCTTAATTTTTAAACTTTAAAAGTTTAAAGTTTAAATTTCAAACTTTGAAAGTTTAAAAGTTCAAATTTCAAACTTTAAAAGTTTAAATTTTACATCAAACTTTCAATTTTCAAATTTATAATAAAAAAGACTTGTATTAAACTGAAGACAATAATTAAAAAAAATTATGGCGAATAGCCTATAATTTTATTAATAAAAACTAAATAGTACAATTTGTGTTACAAATATTAGTAGAGGACCTAATCTACTCAGTAACCTTCTAGGAAGGGTTCTGTTTGAATTAGACCTCGAATTGTCATACTAATATTTGAAGGCTCTATCAAAGTCTTGTCTTAAATCATTTAACATTTCTCTAGTAACTGGAATTGGTTGATCGGCTAGTTCCTCCAATGCATCATTGTCGTCGTCACTACAATCTTGCAACATTTCATCTACATCACTTTCAAATTGGGTAGGTAAAGTTGGACGCCCATAATTCCTTCTCTCGGCATTAATCCAATCTCTAAATAATACATATATCTCTAAGTTGTCTAATGCTAATGAATGCCTATGCTCTCCAATTTGAAATCTTGCTGCACTAAAAGCGCTCTCCGAAGCTACTGAAGATGCTTGAATAGCTAGCACATCTCAAACCACCGGTTGAAGTTTTGGAAATGCCTTGCCGCGATTCCTCCACCAATCTAAAAGGTCAGGTACACCTTGTTCATCCTTAATAGTTTTCGTTGCCTGATTAAGATATTCATCAAAATCATTCTTTTCATTAGAAGCAAGACCAAGCTAATTTTCTAGCATATTATCAATATTATCTTCATATCTACACCTAGAAGCTTCATGTTCTACACTATGTACTACCTCATTTATTCTGCCAGAATTATACAAGTCATATAATTTTCTAGCTTCAATTTTTATACTATCTTTAACTGTTGTCAAGCTAGGTGTTTCGTAATCTTGAATATCTAAATTTAAATATATTTTTTCAACCATTCATGATGTACCTATTTCTTTATAAGTTAGGTTTAATAAACAAGCGGTTAAATAAATTTGAGGAATAGGAAAAAAAATATTTTTTTAAAATTTTCAATCATAGACTTAACAGTATCTTCAAACCTTGGTTTATCCTTGAATTTAAAAAATTTACTAGAAATTGCACAAATATTTGGTAAAACTGAGCAAATAGTTGGATAATAACGTCCAGAAATTTGTTTTATAGCTAAATAAAAAACTTCTAAAAAGTCTATAAGATCTTTTACGTCATCTCAATCATTCTCAGCAAGTCTATAGTCCATATTTGAATTATGAGCATTCCAAACCATTTGTAAAGGTTTTCTATATTCATAAGCGACTTGAAGCATTTCAAATAAAGAATTTCATCTAATACACACTGATTTTAAAAATTTTCTAGGGGGAAAATTAAATTCACGACAACGATTTTCAAATTTTTTACGTCTAGCCTTTACTTGACATTTAAGAATAAAATGACATGAAGTTTCACATTTTATGCAACCATTATTAAACATTGATATACCATCTCTAACAATCAAAATATATGTGTGCAGCACACCTAATATGAAAATCATCAATATAAATAGGACAAAGTGTCGATTTTAGTATTTCAACAGCAGATGTATTATTAGAAGCACTATCTAGGGTGACACTAAGTACTTTGTTACAAATTCCATAATTTTATAAAACATCTACAATAGTTTGAGCTATGTAACTACCGATTTTATGCATTTCACAACATTTATAACCTAAAATTTCTTTTTGCATAATCCAATTTTCATCGATCTAATGGCCAGTAATAATGAAATAAACATTACCATTAACCCTACGACCCATATCAGAAGTAATAGATAATTTACAAGTATTATAATAAAATAAACAATGAAGATATTGAAAATGTTGACCTTGATAATCAAAATCAGCTTTTTAAATTGTGTTTCTTGATAAACCTATAAAAGATGTATTATACACAACTTGAATATAATGAACAAAATCGAGATTTTCAGCAAAACTAAAAGGCAAGCTAATAACAACAATCATTTTAGCTAATTCTTCAAGATCTCTTTCTCTACTATATGTGGGATTTGTACTACGCCAGAAACATTAGAAGGGTTTAATTCTGATTGGACCATACTAGAGCCCCCTACTCCTACAGATGCATCAGGAAGGGGAGTACCACGTTTTATAGCTTCGGCTAAAGCTTTAGCTTGCAAAAATTCATTTTTACAACATCCCATTAAATGATTACTTAAATGTCCTGTCCCACCCGCCTTTCCCATAGTTTTATGATTCATTCTATGTTTACATTTATTACAAATAGCTTGAGTTTTATCTTCATTTTGAGTCATAAATTGCCACACAACAGATTTTTTAGCACGTTCTACTTTGGGCTTAGCCCGACTAGAATGTACAGGAGGATTGGGAGCGGGACAAAGAGCGGGAGTGGTAGTGGGACTAGTAACCGTAACTGGCTCTGTTTCATCATCATCATTATAAGTATCAATATCATCATTAACATTATTATATTCTACTTCTTCATCTAATTCTTCATTAAAATTACCAAACCTTGCTTGTAAAGATTCATGATCTAATTCAATATTACTATCAATATTAAAAATAGTTTCACCGACATGCGTAAAATCTTTCATATTTATTCTTAATTGAGCTACTTGTCTAGTTTTAGATTTAGAAGAACTACCGATTATTTTATTTTTTACTGCACCAAAAATTGTTTGTTTACCTTTGTCAACATTTTTTTTTACCGGTATTCATATTAAAATATTAAAAGTAAGCAAATTATATATAATACGAAAATTAAATGCAAACAAATAAATAACTAAATAAGTAAAGACTAAATAGATGAAAGTTGGAACGAATGTACCAAACGTCTACTTAAAAGTAGACGTGTATGACCGAAAGCCGAAAATTGATAGATGAAAGTTGAAACTTGAAGCTTGAAGGTTGCTCCAAAAATCAAAATAATCCACCAAAACTAATAAAATTTGTAATTTAATAGAGATTAGAGACTAGAGAGTAGAAGACTTGAGACTTGAGACTTGAGACTTGAGAGAGTAGAAGATGAAGTAAATTTGTGAGTAAAAATAATGAAGGTTTGGAGGGTTTTTATAGTTAAAAAATTGGACTAAATCATATTTTTGAAAACTTTGGGGTATTAATAAAAATTGGGGGGTAGGGGGTGTTTTTTTTTTTTTTTTTGGGGGATTGGGAGTGAATTAGCCATTGGGTGGGGCCCAATAGCCGTTACCCAACAGCTAGAATTTGAATCAACCAGCAATTTAAAAAAAACATTTGCGGACTGGACCGGGACCGGTACCCCTTTGTACCGTCCCAAATTGGAGGCTACCGGATCGGAACGAAACGGAACCAGTACCGACACCTCCCGGTTCTGCTGCCACCCTTAGAGAGAGGTAGTTAGGTTTAGGAGTGAGAGAGGTGACTTAGGATTTTGAGAGAAAAGGGAAAATAATTAGCCGTTGGGTGGGGCCCAATAGCCGTTACCCAACGGCTAGAATTTGAATCTACCAGCAATTTAAAAAAAACATTCGCTGACCAGACCGGGACCGGTACCCCTTTGTACCGTCCCAAATTGGAGGCTACCGGATCAGAACGGAACGGAACCAGTACCGACACCTCCCGGTTCTGCTGCCACCCTTAGAGAGAGGTAGTTAGGTTTAGGAGTGAGAGAGGTGACTTAGGGTTTTGAGAGAAAAGAGAAAATAATTAGCCGTTGGGTGGGGCCCAATAGCCGTTACCCAACGGCTAGAATTTGAATCTACCAGCAATTTAAAAAAACATTCGCGGATCGGACCGGGACCGGTACCCCTTTGTACCGTCCCAAATTGGAGACTACCGGATCAGAACGGAACGGAACCAGTACCGACACCTCCAGGTTCTGCTGCCACCCTTAGAGAGAGGTATTTAGGTTTAGGAGTGAGAGAGGTGACTTAGGGTTTTGAGAGAAGAGGGAAAATAATTATCATTCTTTTAAGTAATGTTAATTTACCGACAATGGGATGTCGGTATCTTTTAAAATAATTAACTATATTTAAAAATATTTAATAAATACTGACATCATGAAGTCGATATTATTTAATATACAGACCTCTTGAGGTCGGTATTTATTAATTTATTTTAATATAAACTGACTTCTTGAGGTCGATTTTATTAATTAAAATTACATATATATATATATATATTACCTCCTGATTATATAAATTTAATTTTATCGATCAACAGAGGTTTATAATATCAAATTTAGTATATAAATCTCCTTGAATTGATTATCGGCATTTCTTTAATTGATAATGTATTTCATATCCGAATCATTAATATATAGGACTTGATTTGTTAAACTATTCGACGAGTATATATAATCTCCTACAGTCAACATATTTCATACATTTTCAATCGATTATTATTTTATCGTTTGCCTACAACATCACTACATGAGAGATCTATTTTAAGTTCGGGCGTACAAACTTTGTTACAATTCGATATATATATCTATAGTGTGTGTGTGTGTGTGAGAGAGAGAGAGCGAGAGAGAGAGAGACTTGGTTTATTATACTATTCGATGAGTGTAAAATCAACGTATTTCACACTATATATATATATATATATATATATATATATATATATAGTGTGTGTGTGTGTGAGACTTGGTTTGTTATACTATTCGACGAGTATAAAATCAACGTATTTCATACTCCGATGAATTATCATTTACCTTTCATTGCCTACGATATGATCACTACACTTGACATCCATTCAAGATCGAACGTATAAATCTTGATAGAACTTGCTTTGTACAGTACTTTACGATGTTCTATTGTCTATTTCATAAAACGAGATAAGACATTGAAGGTTATACGTACAAATAATTAAACAATTCATTATAAATATAAATTTAATTTGTTATGACATTTCTACGAGTATCATCTCGTATTTCATACTCTGATGGATTATATGTTTAGCTCTTCACCTCTACATCATTACATGAGATATTAAGTTCATGATTTGACAATGGACGGATAAATTTGTACATTACTCTAGAAATATATAATTATCTCCTAATTAATATCAACGTAATTTCATACTCTAAATATGAATTATTGATGCTTCTTTGTCTATTCCACGAATTCTAACTTTTTTTTAATATAAGTATACAAAGTTGTTACACTTTTTTAAATAATTAATTGTAGGCGTAAAATGAAAATTTAGTGTTATGCACAATAGCAAAATTGTGATTAATAGAAATATTTTAAAAAAATCGACCTCCGGATGTCGTTTTTATTAAAAGTAATTAGATTAAATAAAAAGTACCGACCTCATGAGGTCAGTATCACATTAAATTTTAAGATAAATAAAAAGTAATCACGTTAAATTAAATAATACTGACATCAGGAAGTCGGTATTTTATATTAGTTTATTTTTTAATTTATATAAAATCGTCATCCGGAGGACAATTTATTTAAAGTTAATTGAAAATATTAATTTATTAATTTTCTACATTTTAAATTCAAATAAGATTATATTTTATTCTTAATTTGCTAAGTATTATCGACCACTTTAGGTCAGTTTTAATAAAAATAATAAATAAAAAGAAAGTTATTGACTTCTGGAAGTCACTATATAAATATTTTAATGAAAATTAATTTAATTACTTACTATTTAATTTTACGGACTTCCGGAAGTCGGTATTATAATTTTATTTTTTTTATTTTATACAAAATCGTCCTCCGGAAGACGATTTAAATAAAATTTATTCAAAATATTTCTCAATTTTATTTTTTATATTTAATTGAGAAAAAAAAATTGTTATTTATTCATTTATTTAATACCGACATCAGGAGGTCGTCTTTTATTGTAATTCATTTTTTCCGGGAAAAATTCCGACCTTATTTGATTTTCCCGCTTTTTCTTGCATAAAAACCGACTCCTTGTAGTCAATTTTCTGAATTTTTTTTAATTTTTTATTCTTTTTAACAATTCTGACCTCCGAAGGTTGAAGTGAGTAATTTTTAGGTCGATATTCACGGTTTAAACGGAGAAGCATGGTCAGTGAGGATTCATATAGGTCACCCCAACACTTGTTTGAGACTGATGTTTGTTGTTGCACTAAGCTCACGCGGGGTCCTGGGATATTTAAAGGAGAGAAAGAAACTAGCTAATCCTCAAGTGATTGTTTAAAATAATTTTTCTACTGACGTAATAGTGTGTGAGAATGATATTTCCTGGAGTTACTTGATGAGACATTAAGAATAGTTATTGTGTTTCCTCTATCATTTCTGAATAACTGAAATTATTTACCTCTTGTCTATGGAAGCTTTTCCCAATATTAGTAAAATTACTTATCAATTATGTATTTCTGAGAATTTTTTTTTGCCTCGGGTGCAGTTTGTTTGAGCGACAAAGACTACCCTAACCTAGTTATTCACGGCTCACTGTTTAGTCAGGCCTTAGAATGGATTATTATTGTTGCCTCACCACTGTAAGAGCATGTTTCAAAGCTGGTGGAGACTTCCATTCAAGGACTGCTATGAATATGTATCCTCACATCCGTGAAGCCGTTGAAAAAGGGCAGGTACTTCTTCAGTGGCATCCTGAACCAGGTGAAGACAAACCACCAGTTCCTCTGCTAAAGGTTACTGTAAACATTTATTGTGGATGGTGAAACTTTTCTATTAATTTGCAGAAGACAGGATAATTGTCAGATAGAGTATTTTACACCTTGTCAGCTACTTCCATGAACAAGAAATTTAGTGCAACAAGTTTGATTTAGTGGGATTTTAATGGCAGTATAATACAAATTCCTTTTCAGGATGCTTTTGGCTCTGAAAGAAGGAAGGCAAAGATGCTCAATTTTTCAATTGCGTACGCAAAAACTACAATTGGAAGGTACTTCAGCATCTTTGAGACAATTTTTTTTTTTTTTTGTGAATCTGACAATATCTATTTAATTACCTTGATTTTTATACGTATAGTTTTTAAGGTCTGTATGAGCTGAATGAATACTATTTCATACTCAGGTATCTGTAAAGGAAGCAAAGGAAACAGTTGAACGTTGGTATAGTGATAGAAAAGAAGTGTCAAATTGTCAGGAACAACGCAGATTTGAAGCGACATGTTCACACACTTCTAGTAAAAAATGCAACTGGATCCGTAAAACGTCACATAGAACTAGCTGCTATCAATACTCCAGTGCAGGTCCATCTTAATATACTTTCCCCCTGTTCTTTTTTTTTTTTTTTTTTTTTTGTGTGTGTGTGAGCATGTGTTGCCATTGTCTCTCTTTTCTTTTCTTTTTGATAAGTTGTCTGCGCATGTATGTCCCCATGTATGCCATGCTGACTTCTGAAGTTTTTGACAGGGAAGTGCTGCAGATGTCGCTATGTGCGCCATGTTAGAGATATCAAAGAAAGCACGACTAAAGGAGCTTGGATGGAAATTGCTTTTACAGGTTTACCTTCCGTTGTCCTTTACTGGATTCATCTCATTTAGGAAAAGAGAAAAACAAATAATAACAGGAAAAACTGTATTCTTCTATCCTATTTGTGTTGTTACATCTCTCGATATCTCTCTCCGTAGGCTTCACCTACAACTTTCGAGCTCATCCCTTAAGTTTAACCTCATGTTAAGTTTGGTCAGATGCCTCAATTACTGTTAATTCGGGTGATAAGTGTTGGACTATTGCCATTTGTTGTGCTTAACTGCAGACAAAAAGAATATACCCAGAATTTTCATGAATGTTTACTAAAAGAGAGTATTTTCCACGCAATAGAAAGGGAAGGACAAATTTAGAATTTTATGTTTGCATAGCTTAGAATTATTTGTTGTATGCACCTTGCAGTACCTGTTGATTGTGTGTGTCGTTTGACACTGTATTTAATTGTTCGTCTTGGAACAGGTTCATGATGAAGTTATTTTGGAAGGACCGGAAGAGTCTGAAAAAGAAGCCATGGCAATAGTGGTTCACTGCATGTCCAATCGTTTTAATGGGAAAAATATTCTCAGAGTTGGCCTATCTGTCGATACCAAATGTGAGAAAAACTGGTATTCTGCCAAGTAGATGGTGGATTTCATCGACAAAATATGTGAACTTCTATCAACTCGGCTCCATTCCCTGCATTTGTTTTGTGCTTTGAAATGTATAGAGTTTAATCTAACCCAGTCCAGTGTGTCACAGCAAATGGATGATTCTCGCGACCATCAAACTATAACTGCCTTCCTCCCCTCCCCCTTTTTGTGTCATGTAACCTGCTGCTGTTACTCTCATTTTTCAACAGGTATAGAATAGCCTAGCCTGTAGAGACCTTAATTTGTGTAAATGTAACATATTTTCTTTTTTGTGTTTTTGGTAAGTTGTATGTAGCCTTGGTATTCATATCTAAATCTTTGTAAAAGTGCACCTTACCAGAACATTCTGATGATGTCTTCCCATCCTTTCAGTGTAGGTGTGTATTTACTACTTCGATTATCGTGTTATTTTATTGTAGTTACTGTTCAAAACGCTTTGTTATGCTTTCACTTCTGTTTATTCCTTTTCTGAACTTCTTTTCTTGATTAGAGGGGTATACCGTGAATAGTATCTCTACCTTTGAGGTAGGGGCAAGGTCTATACATTCTACCCTTTTAAACTCCAATTTATGGGACTACACCGAGTATATTGTTGTATTCTCTTTTGTACCATTTCCTTTCTTTAGAAACTTAAATATGATGTTCGGATTCTTCAAAAATGTATTAGCATGTATGTTGGAACCTCTAAAAGTAATTGCTTTTTAGGGATTCTTTGATTCATGAACAAGCAATATTATAATTATAACGTGGGACTATATTATGGAAACTAAATAACAATGAAATTATTTGGTAAATATAAGGAATTAGTGGAGGACCAAACACTAACAATATTTCAAAGTTAATTACTTTTGTAAGTGGACATTAGTTTATTAATGTATTATGCATTTGGTGGAGAATTTTTAGATTCAGTGTAGATTGCATAACATTTTGTCTATCTATATATTTCATCTTGAACATATTTTTGCTAGATTTTACTTATTAAAAGAGATTGTAAGCGTTTAAAATATTCAAACTCCAAGAAAGATTCACAAGAGTGAAATTTCATGAATGAATTTATGAAGTTCAAATCTTTATCAATTTACTTCAAGAGTGGTTCGTGAAGTTCAAATCTTTATCGTTTAAAGGGATTATAAGAACAAACAATTTACCTGAAGAAGGATTGGTGAAGTTCAAATTGATAAAGGCTAAAAGGTGTGGGTGGGCCCAATAACAAAAGTATTACAAATTTATTACTTGATTGATGAATCATTTAACACAATATGCTTCTCTGCAGAGTGACACAAAGGGCATTGAATATTTGCAGTCAAACCCCTCCATTGACAGAGGGGATTTGCTCATCTTTATTAGGTGAACCTTTTTTCAGGGCTCCAATGGCAGCTTTTTTTCTTTTCTTTGTTATTTCATTGGGTTTCAGTCCAAGATATTATTTGTTTTCTTGACTTGTCGGAGTTTCAATCTTTGTGGTGTTTTCACATATTTTGAGCTGCTTCTTGTGATTCTTGAGTATTAGTTATATGGGATTTATGGGTCTTATTGCTCTTGTCAAGTTGATGCATAGATTGAAAACTTGGAGGTCTTTTTATGTTTAGGAGGATTCAACTTTTCTTTGCATTCTCAAGAATTTGTTCAGTGAGGGCTGGTCAAGACAGTTAGGCTTCTTAGTTTTCCCTTTGTGATGTTGGGTTTGATTAGGTAACAGGTTTGATGTTCCATCCTAGAATTCCTCCGTCTTTAATCAGAGGTCTTTGCTCTGTTGACTTGCCAAAGTTTCAATCTTTGTGGTGTTTTTACATTTTTAGCTTCTTCTTGTGATTCTTGAGTTTTAGTTATATGAGATTTATGGGTCTTATTACACTTGTCAAGTTGATGCATAGATCGAAAACTTGGAGGACTCTTTCTGTTTAGGAGGATAAAAGAGCTTCTAATTTCAACTTTCGTTTGCGTTTCAAGAATTTGCTAAGGGATGGTTGGTCGCTTAGACAATTAGGCTTCTTTTTAGCATGATAGTTCTTTTGTTTTCCCTTTGTGATGTTGGGTATTGATTGTGTAACATATATATTTGATGTTCCATTCAAGGGTTGTAGTGGGATGGAGAGGATCCCTCCACCCGTATGTAGCGGTCTCAGGTTCGAGCCTGAAGTATGAAAAAAAATTCTAGTAGGGAGTGTTTTCCCCTTTAACCGGTATTATGTGGCGAGAATCTAGATTAGTCGGGCCAAACATGTGTACCGGACACCGGATGGGAAACCGAAAAGATGTTTGATGTTCCATCTTTTAGACATGCCTAGTCTGTGCTTGTAAGATAATTCCATTTCCAATCTTAAGAATCGGCATAACTGGTGTTGTGTACCCCTTAACAAAAAATCCAGTATGACTCCCTTTGGCTTTTGAACTTTTATAACCTGATAACATATTTACTGGAATATGCCGACCAGTGAGCTTTATTTTCTCTTATTTATGGTTTTCAGGTCCTTATAATGCAGCTTTTTAAAATTATCGTGATTCGTCTTCGAATGACTTTACTTCTAGGTTCCTTGTCACGATTATAGATTTTCTGTGTTTATGTGTTTGTTCCTGATAAATTTAGGATATTGGCCTTTATTTGACTGTGCTCTTGGCTCTTTTGCTGTGCAGTTCCTTAATTTACCAGATTTTTAATCTAGATATACAAATTCATGTCAACCATGATTGTATGAAGAGTTGGACTTTGTTTGAACTTATCTCATCACAGTCGGACTTATGCACGTATTGGTTGTTATTTCATAGGGTTTATCTAAATATCTGGTAGAGCAACCTCAGAATATTTGGAGAGAATTATGGTTCAGACATTAGAGTCCATAAGGGGTGGTGGAGGTTCGATTAAAGTGGGAACAACTGGTACAATCAGTGCCCTCATGTCAAGAGAATTAGATTTGAAACCATCTGCTTCTACGACATCTGTATCACGTAGGTATAGGTCTCCTACTGTTTGTTCATTTGCTGCTGGTGATGCAACCAGTCCTAAAAGAACAAAGCCAAGAACATCAATGGATAAAGCTAGCAGCAGCTGGGCATCTGAAGATTATAAAAATGACTCCGAGATAGTCAGGAAGGCAAAGCACTACAACTGTAAAACTCCTCAAATTCCTATACTAGAATCAGAAAACATTTCAGTAGATGGAACTCCTATTAGGAAGAAACCTGATAGAAAGGGACCGGCGTTAGTGGAAATCGTGGACATAAAATGTGGTAGTTCGGGAAGAACTCGTGCAAACCCTATGAAGAATCCTCTGAAGAAGATTAGCTTCTCAAAACTTTCTGAGAGCCCTGTCTAGGCATGTGAAGCTTATAAGTGGATCAAGAAATTGCTTTTGGGCGATCACATTCTTGCAACTTCCACCACAGAACGGATGCTGATTACGAGCTTACTACTCCCATTCTCCTTTTGTTTTATGACCAACGAAACGATCCAAGGTTTTGTCTCGAGTAACTGCTAGGTGAAGGCCTATCTGCAAGTTGCCAAAGGTTGCTACACAGATTATCTTGATGGCCTATTTTCCAGCTTACTAAAGTTAACAATCTCTTGCAAGACGAGGCATCCAATTGTGCCTCTGCTGCCTATTCAACCGTAGAATTTATTGCAGTCATCTTCTCCGCAACAGTAAAGCCTAAGCTGTTGTATTCTTAGATTTAGCTTGGCAGGAGGCAAAGTGATATGTCCTGCCTGACATGAGAATTGGTCATTTTGGTTAGGTCAAGTTTGTGTTTTTACGCGAATTCTTTACCATACCTTCTCAATGTAATCAACTGGAAAGTAATGTAATGGAAAATTGAGCAACTCGGCGATTACCTTATTCATGTGTTTAATAAAGTTGCTCAACTTTTAACTGTATCTGCATTCAGTTAACTTCATTTCAACATTGGCAAATGTTTTATTGTCATCGTTGTCTGTTACTTCTTCGATTACTTTCTCTCCTGTGACAGGAGATGAAAAGGAGCTGGTTGGTTTCGTTAACTTTGTCCATTTTGCTTCGAGAATCGTTCTAGTAATCTTGTTTTTTGGGCTGATGTTGATGGTTTCTGGTTCTTAATAAGGTGACCAATGTGAACTATGAATGAGTTTCTTTACTAAGAATCACATGTGTAAGTCTGAACTCAACCTCTTCAATAAGCCAACTTCCAGTAGTACCTGTCTACTACTGTGTGGAAAAAAATAAGCCAACTTCCAGTAGTACCTGTCTACCTGTCTACTACTGTGTGGAAAAAAATAAGCCAACTTCCAGTAGTACCTGTCTACTACTGTGTGGAAAAAATATGTAGTTTTGGAAGCTCACTGAATTGCACATATCAGAGCCAGGTTTCGATCCTGGGACCTGTGGGTTATGGGCCCACCACGCTTCCGCTGCGCCACTCTGATTTTTTGATAAGAAACTGCTTCATTTTATTTTATATCTGTTATACATACTGGGAACACAGATCTAGTGCTAGTAGTCTTTGCATAATTGAAATAAATAAAGTATAATAAAAGGGAGGTGAGTCCCAAAATACAATACTCATATCTTTATCTAAGCTATGACAAAGTCAAATTTTTCTATAGCTCATAAGACAGTTTGTCACCTTATTTACCTTCTTACACATATAACTTTTTTTTTAACCTTATTCACCGACCCCAAATAGAAAAATGCAATTATTCAATATTCGTGAATAAAATAAATTTTGTACAACAAAACGCTCAATTAATAAAAGTAAAAATCTAACTCATGAATCCTCATAGATAATTATGACCTAATATTTTTAAAATTTATTTTTACATCATCTATAGATATTAGTTAATCTCAAAAATAAGGCTGTTATCCAAACGCCAAAGAAAAAGAAAAAAATTATATATATGTATACAAGGAAAAAAAAGATATATTTTTATATTTTGGGAATATCTATAGTGAACCCTTATGTTAAAGCTTCCAACTTACACCCTAAGTGAAAAAGATTGCAGCTTTTGCATCCAAACAGTGAAAATTGAGGCATATTTGAAGTGGGGTTTGGATAGAAAAGGATAAAGATAGTTTCTCAGGCAGCAAAGACTTTGCCGCCGGTGAAAGAATTTCATTAAACGGTAAGCCAAACAGTTATCAGGTGAAGTTTAATGATACCCTTTTGCTCTGTTTGTTTAGTTGTAGTAATTTTGCTTAGTATATGTTGTTCTTGAATGAGGAAGACATTGTTGATAAAGAAAGAGGAAAATCCCAATTCCCTCATTGTAACTCTTATATTGTTGTTGTAATTACTGAGAAGGTCTTTTCTTGAATTCCTTTCAGCATTTTTTTTTGTCTAGTGTGCTCTTATCTGTTAATTATATACTGTGCTGACTTGACAAGAATAAGGGTGATGTTTTATTTGAGGGTGTGGTCTAGTCATCAATGAATGGGTCAGGAATCATGAGGTCTGATGTTCAAATCGTAGCGGAGTAAAAAATATTAGGTAATTTCTTCACATATATTGAAATGTTAAGCAGACCAGCGGAGTAAAAAATATTAGGTAATTTCTTCACATATGTTGAAATGTTAAGCAGACCAACTGGAGTGTGGACCGAGAGCCTAAACAAGGATGGATATGACACCTAGCCCTAACTCAACCCCTAAAGCTAGCTAATGAAGGGAGGATCGCCCAAATTCATATAAACAGACCCCGGTTCATTACCAGTTCATTTCCCAACCAGTGTGAGACTCTAACCACTCTAACCATTTGAAGTTGTAATTTTGAAAATAAACAAGTATGAAAAGTTCTTTAAACTCCAAAGCGGAACCAATCAATTTATGGACAGAGTCACACGATACTTGTACTGGTGGGAGGTGAGAGGTACTCGTGGAGTTAGTTGAGTTATGCGTAAACTGGCCTAGATACCACGTTTATCAAAAGAGAATAAGGGCGATATTCTCAAAACCCACTATTATTATGTGGTCAACTAGTTTGGGATTCAGGCATAGTTGATAGTATTAAGTTATTGGCATCTGTGTGTGGTTCAACAATACTAAAGGCATGCATAGTTGAGTTACTACCAGAATCATTTTTGGCTTACCCCAGATAACAAAGCTCAAAACTTTTGATTGTTTACCTTGTGATAAAAATAGTGTGTACATTTTTTCTTTTGATTTTTTGTTTTAGAATTCCACATAGCGATTGAGAAGAAAAAACAATTGAATTTCTAAGTTCCCCTTAAGGACTCATTATCTGTCTCTGCCTCACTGTGTCGCACTCTTTCATTGGCTCTTGACAGTTTTCTTGTTGCCTTTGAGCTTATTGTTGGAATAGTTCCACTTTGGAAAGTTCTTTTGCAACTTTTGGCTGCTAATTAGCTCCCTGGAATTTTGTATTCATGTATGTGTTTTTAGTTCTTAATTAGACTCAGTCAATTTTCTTGATATTTGTATTCCGTGTGAAGTTTTGGTTTCCAAGTTAGTAGGTTTTATTTGCCAGGCTTTACAACTTGCACTTTCTAGCCTGCACATGTTAACACAATCTCTTCAGTATGAACTTTTTGTTTATAAGAATCAATTGAAGGAGAGACATAGGAGCTTGTGTTGTGCGTGTCTTGCTTTGTCAGTTTGCTTTATCACCTATGTCCATTAAAAAGAAGAAAATGTAATCTACTGATGTAACTTCATGTTGTTTCCTTCAATGGTTTTGCAGAACTCTGCACTTGAAGGTTTGCTACTTTTGGTATTGACACTCAGAAAGGCATAATGGCTGTTTGTGGTTCAAGGACTCATATTGGCCATTTCGTTGGCAATATGACTGCTAGACGCCTGCAGTGTAGTTTGTCAGTAAAGAGTTGTACTGTTTGTTACAACAAAAGAGGTTTCCAAAATGTTAGTAAAGCTAACATCAGTTTTGGAAACAAAGGACGGCCCAATAACTTCATGCTTTACCAATATTTCACGACTAATGTTGCAAAGAGGAGGACTAACCTCAATCCACACAAAGGCTTTGGATTGGAAGGTTTTCGCAATTTTTCCCAAGAATGTTTCTCTTCTGGAACTGCGTCTGCTTCTAATGTGTCTTCTGATAATTCTAAGGGCACGGAACAAGTTGTAGGTGCTGTTGATTCTTCTGAAGCAAAGATCCCCTTGCAGCTAAACTCAGGATCTTTTTACCTACCTCATCCTGCTAAAGCAAAAACTGGCGGAGAGGATGCTCATTTTATTTGTACCCTTACACCAGCAATCGGTGTAGCCGATGGTGTTGGTGGATGGGCTGATCTTGGTATTGATGCTGGACTATATGCCCGTGAATTGATGTCTCACTCTTTAACTGCAATTCAAGATGAACCAAAAGGTTCTGTAGACCTAATCAGGGTGCTGGAGAAAGCTTATGTGAGAACAAAAGCAAAAGGCTCTTCTACGACGTGTATTGTTGCACTCACTGATGGGGGTCTTTATGCAGTTAATTTAGGAGATAGCGGATTTATGTTGGTTAGAAATGGATGTGCTGCATTTAAATCCCCTTCACAACAGCATGGGTTTAATTTCCCATATCAACTAGATTGCAATAACGCGGGTGATTCACCTAGCTCTGCCATGGTGTTCAAAATTACTGTTGTACCTGGAGATGTCGTAATTGTCGGTACAGATGGGCTTTTTGATAATTTGTATGACGAAGATATCAGTGGAGTTGTATTTCAGGCCATGGAAGCTGGCTTAGGGCCTCAGATGACTGCTCAGCGGATAGCAGAACTGGCACAACTAAGAGCAATGGATCATACTAAGTCATCACCTTTCTCTGATGGAGCTCGCGAGGCTGGATTTGATTACCATGGTGGGAAGCTGGACGACATCACTGTAGTTGTTTCTTACATAACGGAGTAAAATTGAAAATTCATACCATGTTGCAATTTTCAGAGACTATTGGAACAGAATCAACAGCTGGAGGAGAGTCATACAATACAGCAACCCATAAATCCGAGGCATCGGTTAGAATTTTGGCATTTTGATTTGTTTATAAGACAGAGACAAGAATGAGAAAGCTACAGCAGCATCTTTGGTCTAGCTTAGAGTTCACCTCAGTTTGATACTAGTGTTTTACTTTATGAAATTCAAATAGCATGTTGGAATCATTAACATTTATTTGAGGAAGGATTTTCTTTTGTGTATTTTACTTGGTATATGATATTAGTGTTCATTAAATTAATATTTGTTACAAATTCCAATTCATTTTCAGCTCCCACAGATGCTCCAAATTTCTAACTACCTTCAAACTGAAAAAGTATTGTACTAAAGAAAATTTAGCCCCTTTAAGAAAGGATATGATTGAGCATCAACTCTTAAAATTTAAAATCACTTTGGATAAATTGTAATTTGTCCAAATGCTGGAATAATCTCATTACATATATATGCGAAGATGTCCAACAGCCTAGTTAAGAGAGAGAAAAACAAGGAGAAACAAAAAAACTAACTGCTCTTCACATTTCCACTAAAAAGTAAACTGAAAAATGGATCTTCTTTATCTACACTAGGATTATCACCCTTTTCTGTTCTATGAATGTCAAACCCCAACTCATTGTTTGTTGATAGTTTGGGTCTTTTCACGGAAACAAATGCAACACTATTCCTTGATCCATGTTTGGCTTTTAAAGGATTCTTGTCTGGTGAGAAACTTGGAAGTGCTCTGGATTCAAGAGCATCAAATTTATTTCCAGAAGGTCCTGCAATAGTTGAATCAACCTGAGCTCGAAATTCATCATTGCTCTCTTGGATAGGATCCTCCACGGAATTTGCTTTATCTTTGTTCTTTACAGCTTGACCATCCTTAGCTGATTCATTAGAGTCTGTCTTTCCAGGTTCGTCATCTACAGAAGATCACAGAAAAAGTTATGCACAAAATTATAGACGAATAACACTGAAATTCAGCAACAAATGAAGAACTTGACCGCAGGGAGTAAGAAACACTAACTATGTGTATGCACTAGAAAGACATGCAACAGACATGTCTTCCATGAACATACAGGACAACAATAAATAGTCCCTGATAAGACAACTATTGTCAAACTGAACGATAAAAACTGGTGCCCAGGTAGGCTGCCTATGCTAACTCGCTAGGATGTGGCCCTTCCTCAAACTTAACGTGAACGTGGGATGCTTCGTGCACTAGACTGCCCTTTTTTAATGATAAAAACTGGCAAACAGAAAAATACTGGATAATAATATCACAAATGGAATCATCACATGCAACCTTGAGTTCACTTCTATCTCAAACTGATAGAATATGACTTGATAAAGAAAACAAGATAGTGGAAAGATATATTGGTTCATAGTTACCTCCAAGGAAAAGCTCAATGCTTTCATACTGAATCTTAGATGCTTCTACATAAACATCTTCTCCAGCCTCCTTTTCCAGGCTTCCGACATCTTTCTGATTTTGTCTCTCAACTAATGCATACTTATAAGTATTCTCTAAAAACCTACAATGCACAAAATATTGAGCATTTGCTTCTTTGGTATCATCTAAGAGTTGTTATTAACGATGACTATCAAAGTTCACTCAGTGATGGGATCAACATGTATATTTTATAACAATAATCACTAAGTAGCACAAAGATGAGTATCTAGTATCTCGTTCTACTAATTACTTTGAAAAACATCGTAATATTTGCCAACATACACGAAGCGCGCACACACATGTAGAGGCCGTTGGTTGTTTGGGGGTTGCTAGTAACACCTGCAGTGATTCTAAGCAGCTGGCATTAAACAAAACTCAGTTTCTGGGTAAAGTATCATGCTGTGTGCAGTTCAATACATGCAGAGGGAAATTAGAAACGCTTTTGACTTTATTGATCAAGAAATTACAATAGCTTTGAAATGTGTGAAGTTTATACCATAAATACTGAGATAGACACTAGAATCTTTAAGACCTCCAGAAAATCCGAAAATAAAGTATTGCAATATATATTATGCACACTGGAACAAGTAATCCATATAATAAGAAGCATGGATCCTAATCAGGAAAACCAGCAGATATTTGTTGTGGCTTGGAAGTTGGAATGTTGGACCTTATCTCAACATTGGACTTGTGAGTAGAATGACTCTCCAAACTTTTCTAACCATTTCTTGACCTTGACAGAACTAATTAAACCAGTCAAAAAAGCAAGTAAACAAAGGGAATATAAGGAAGGAAAAGAATTTCTTGAATTGCATCAGAAAAACAGAGAGAGGTCAGTAGCAAAGACAAAAACCTCAAATCCATCTTGAGTCAATTTTATGGCCTGTTCCCTCTGAGATAAAGAGGAGACATTGTTGAATACACAGACAACATCAAGAAGCATCAATAAGCATCTGCAATGAATAAATGCTCTACCTACTGGCACACCGATATTAATGTTGATTCCTCGAACTCCATATAGTATAGTCGTAGACATAGACAATTTTGAGGTTTGATTTTGTGCTATGTACTGTACCTACAGCCAGCGAAATGCTGGAAAAGATCAAAAGGGCTGAGCTAAGATTGTCGATGTCTCAATATTTATTCTATATTTATCATTTTCTTCGACATCAAAACTGATCTGAGGTTAATTGTAAGCTGTGTTATCCAATAGCCACTTCATATTTTTAGCTTCCAGCTTTTCCCCCAATCCCAACTGAATTTGATTTCTGGTTGTTACGCGATAATGCTGCTTGTTTATATTACTGTTTCTGCTTTCCTTTTCCGGCGATCTTAAGTAATACTAATCGAAAACATAAAGGTACTGAATTCTCCCTGCCCTTTTCTTCATTTTGTTGATATGACAAGTAAACTAGTAACTTTTGTCCTCCCTGCCCAACATGAAAGGTCTTCCAACTTTATATGATTGTTTTTAAGGCGTATCAACATGTATCTTTATAGTACACATATAAAGAAATTCATGTTCATTAGCTATTTTTCTAACACAATTTAGACAGCCAACTTAGCCTTTAGAATACTAACTATAAAGATTGAATCTTTATACATCTTGTTTCTAGTTAACGATGAAGTTTTTTATGTTCTTCAAATTGTCAACCGAATGAACTTTGAGTCTTCAAATCAGTATTAAATTCAAAAGGAGTAGAAAATCATAAGGTTTTAATCTCCAGAAATAAAAAAATACAGATATAAATTAATAATCTCCTTAAGATTGTTATCTAATATATATTACTTAAATACTTAGAACAACAACTTTGCAGAAATTCGTAAGAAGCAACAAAGTTTAAAGTATATTTTCAAAAATAAAAAATTTAAAAATCTGTAAAGATAATAGAATCTGTAACAAATCAGAAACACTATCGAAAAGAAGACAATCGAGCCCACTTGCACAGTGTATCCTTAAAGAAATTGTTCCCCTCAAGTACCTGAGGTTAATGGAATATATCCTCCCATGATATAACGATTTTACTCACCAATGTATTGGTACCTAAAATAATGGTGTCAGGGAAACACTCAATGGGAGCAAAGTACACGAGAATTTATTTGTGCAAAAGAAGAAGAAGATTCAAAAAATTCGTAAGGAATAATCTGAGGAAATAAATGTATTTATAGCCATCAAAGTACTGTTTCTAGAAGGTTGCAACCTTCCATACAGTCACTTAAGGGAAGTACTATTTCGGAAAGTTTGCAACCTTCCAGGACAATCACTTAAGAAACAGCAAGAATGTTAAATAAAATCCGGAAAAGAAAATGAATCGTATCGCGCGGATTCGATTCGGGTTGAACATTTGATCGATTTAATTAATGATTAAAAAAAAGTCCAAAAATAATCTATCCATCGACATTAGCTAAAGCCAAAGTCAAAGCTAGCGATGACGGCACGAGGGGTCCTTTTTTCCAATCTTTTTAACAAAAAGTAGAAGTGTTTCCTTAATTAAACACTTGAACTTTTCTTTCCATCAAGAATAAAGAAAAAATTATTTTTACCATAGCATATAGGATCACCTTATATTTCCTCTATTCATATTCCCTCAATTTTTCATTTATTCTTACTAGATCCATTAAATATGGCATATCAACGACCTATGTTTGAAAACTCTTCATCTGTTAGTAAACTAATATTTTGATTGGTATCACCTAAGTCGTTTTTAGTATATCACCCAATTTAATGGGCTCTAACTCTATATGATGGTAGCTAGTCAAGCAAAGTTGCTTGAAATTAATTTTTTTCTTTTCTCAAAAGCAATCAGAATTACTTGCCTAGTAATTATTGTTCTAAACTGATTATAGGAAACAAAAATCAATTAAAGGAACCTTAATATGATTTAAAGAGAAATCGTATGTTTTTGGAACAATAATTCACGTAGAAGAGATTCCATTTTAATTTCATATCAAAAGCAATAAATGATGTCTCCTAACAACTAAGCGCCAAGACATATTTATGTGTGTCCCTATATATTCATTATTTTTGGCTAAATGCAATGCTAAATCTTGATTTCTCTTTAATTTGGGACATTTATATTCATGTAATTATTACTCTAAGGAAGATTAACTAGTGGTTCTAAGCTAAAAGGCTATGGGGGCCATAACCTAGCATATTAATTATTACATCTCAAAGATATGATCACCTTCATAAAATCTAAGCTAAATTTGTTGGGTTTTAAAGGTGTGAATAAGAAATGAAGAGTTGTGACTCTTCTGAAAGGTTATGACTTTACCGAAGGGTTGTGACCTTTATGAAAGGTTGCGTTTTTTCTAAAGGGTTGTGACCGTTTGAAAGGTTGTGCTTTTTCCAAAGGGTTGTGACCTTTCATGAAAGGTTGTCCCTTTTCCAAAGAGTTTTGACCTTTTCGATAAGGCACAATTAACATATTTTCATACTACCCTTTGTTGGCTATAAATAGAGAGGCTTTCTCTCATTTTTAAGGATGAAATTTTTCCTTTTTTTGCATATATTTTCTTACAAAACAAAATAGAGTCTATGTGTGATTCGTCGCTGTCTTTTTGAGTTCATTGAAATTATCGAAGTTTGAGGTACCGCTACTTCTTTAATGGTTAATCCGTTTTATCTTGGGAGGAATTAATCTACAACCTCGGGTACTTGAGGGGATTAAATTTCTTAAGGACACACAGTGGGTTCTGTGGACTCGAATAGTTCTTTTCTTTTTCTTTCATCTTTTATTATTTCTAGTTTGCTAATCTGATGAATACAGGAGATAACAAACTTAAGAAATTTGAATTATTGTTGGTATTTTCTGTGGAAAGGAAATTATTTTTATTCTCTGTGTTCTTTTTGTTGGGAAAAAAAGAAGAGAAAGTGAATTATTTTATCATATGATAAAAGAGATTTGGGATGAATTAGTACTACTTTAATATGTTCAAATATATTTTCTATAGTAAGTTTTCCTTGGATGGGTAAGACTATTTTTATTTTCTTCCCAAGTGCATTCAAGCATTGCACCCCTTCAGTTTTTTTTTCAATGAGAAAAGTTATTTTGTGCATAAATGCCAAGATGTGCACTTTAATTATTTTTTCTATATTTTTTATTTTATATAACTATGAGAAGAAGTAAATGAACACATGTTCTCTCCTAACAATATTTGAATATGAGTTTAGTTTCTCGTTGAATTCAATGTTTTCTAGGGAAAATTGGAATATGATGGAAACTGGGAAAGGAAAAAAATTAGCAAGAAAAGTGACTTGCATGGAATCCTTGCTGACAGATAGAATATGATTCAATGGGAGTGAAAATCAAGTTTTATCTTTATTTTCCTTGATTATTTCTTTTTCTATCCGTTATAAGTTATGAGATTTATTTCATAAATATTAGGATAGATGTTCATTATGTGATGATCTCATAAAATATCTTTATTATTATTAATATGTATTCTGTTTGGAGGAGGAAAAAAAACTTTTGTAGTTTTCTATTCCATGTGAAATTTGATTGTGTCTGGTTTTTAGGGACTAAAATCTTCTGATTTTGTTTTTTTTTACTCCTTTGGTATGAAGAATATAAGAACTTCACCGAATAAATCATACTATGCATTTGATTTGAAGAATACACCAATTTATTAAACACTATGTTTGAATGAATATTCCGACTTGAAGAGTTCAAAAACTTCGTTAGTAATATTAAGGCTAAACGAGTAGAAGAATATAAAAACTTCATCGTTAAACTAGAAACAAGTTGTATAAAGATTGAATCTTTATTGTTAGTATTCTAAATACTAAATGGTCTGTCTAATTGTGACAGAAGGGAAAAAAAATAAGTGACATAAAATTAATGATTTTTGTGTCTGCAATGGGTGTTTCTATGGATTCATGTTGTCTATGTGTATTTTGACGGTATACAAGTTGAAAGCATGAAAAAAATATGTGAAAAATAATTTCAAATACTTGAAAAATATTTTTGAGATCATAATTAAAATGTGGGGGTTCTTTACTTGTGATAAAGACAAAATTAGAGTTACTGTCTAATTTAAATTTGAAAGTACAAGATATGAAATTCAATGACATTCTTGTATTATGTTAGACCCACAAAATTCTTGGAGTATATTTGATATTGTGATCGTTGAGTCTCTCTTTACTAGTATATGATATGACTAGTATAAAACCATAAAATTATATTACTCGATCAAAAGAATTGTGTTCTTTGATGAAAAAGTGTCACTGAAAATATTGTGATTTTTCATGAAAAGAAATGTTTATTAAAATAAATTTATTTGTATGGACATGAATATTGATGAAGAGTGATTTGTCATGTTTGTGTTGTAAAACAAACATTTGGGTCGTATTGCCGTTATTGGACCAATGAGACTATGGTCATGGGTAATTCTATAACAACCAAATTGAATGTTATGGAAACATCCTTTTGAAAAGGACATCTGGCAAGGTGTTGATTCGAAAATAATGCGTGCATTTGATAAAGTTATAAGAAGTAAAGAACAAAATATTTGTGGGAAAAAGTTATCTCACGGAAGGTCTTTTCAAACTTAATATTTCTGCTTGTTCTTACTTGCTTGAGTCAAAATATTTGTGACATGATCGCTTGGGACATGTCAATTACAAAACCTTGCGAAAACTGATCAACTTATTAGAAGGTTTATCTAAGTATGTTAAACATTCTTTTAAATTTGTTGAAAGGAATTTTAATTCCATAATATTGATTCACGCTGACATTTGTGATATGAAGTCAACACCATTTCGTGGTGGGAAAAAGTATTTTATAAATTTTATTGACAATTGCACTGGATATTGTTATGTCTATTTGCTGAATGGTGAGGTTGAAGCAATAGAAACATCTAGGCAATATAAAACTGAAGTTGAAAATTAGTTGGATAAAAAGATTGTCATGATTAGAAGTGGTAGATGTGGAGACTATGAATCTTCTTTTGCAGAAATATATTTGGAAAATGGAATCATCCATCAAATTACTACACATACTCACCTTAATCTAATGAAATTGCTGATAGAAAAAAATCGAACATTGAAGGAAATGTTGAATGTCCTACTTATAAGTTCAGGTTTACCACAAAATTTGTGGGGGGATGCTATCATTATAGCAAAAGAGAACAACAAAAAATTTATCTGTTCAGAAAGAGAGAAACAAAAAGTTTTGTTTGTTAAGAAAGAGAGCAACAAATTTTTTTATTTGTTCAGGCTTTGTTGTATCCTGATAGAGAATTGTTTGTCACACCTTAAAATATATTCAAGAAATAACTCTTGAAAGATAGTGATCTAACAATTTTCAATACAATATATTCCATATGAGAAATGGAAATGAGGGAAATCCAACTTGAAATATTTCATATTGTGGGGGTGTCCAGGAAAAATTCAAGTTTCTATTCTCAAAAGGGTCAAAATAGGACCTAAGACTGTGGATTGTATGTTCATTGGATATGCTATAAATAGTAAAGCATGTCGATTTATGGTTCATAAGTCCGAACTGTCGAATAGTCAAGTGAAGGGTCTAAACGACCTCGGAAAGATCAACCAAAGAAGAATATACTTAATAAAGAGATTATGAGGCATAGTAAATGTCAAAGGACATTCACTTTCTTCGGATATGATTTTGTAACATTTTCTCTTGAAAACGAGTCTTATACACTCAAAGAAGCTATGTCTTTTATGGACTCTTCCTTTTGGAAAGAGGTTGTCAATAGTGAGATTGATTCAATCTATGTCTTGGTTGATCTTCCTCCAGGAAATAAACCTTTGGGTTCAAAGTGGATCATCAAAAGGAAAAGAAAGTTGATGGGACTATTGACAAATACAAAGCAAGATTTATCGTCAAAGGCTTTAGACAGAAAGAAAGCCTTGATTATTTTGACACATACTCGCCAGTGACTAGGATTACATCTAATCAGATGTTAATTGTGCTAGTTGCGATATATGACCTTCAAATTCGTCAAATAGATGTGAAAAACAACTTTCTTAAATGGAGAATTAAGGGAAGAAATTTACATGGAACAACCTGAGGGCTTTGTGGTTCCTGGTAAAAAAAAATGGGTAAACTTGTTAAGTCACTTTATGGATTAAAAACAAGCACCCAAACAATGATATGAGAAATTTGATCAAACCATGTTGGCAAATGGATTCAATATTAATGAATGTGTTAAATGTTTTTACATTAAAGACATTCCAAATTACAAGGTCATTGTTTGTTTTTATGTTGATGACATGTTGATCATCAAAAGAGACATTTATGACATAAATGCTACTAAGCATATGCTAGAAAGTAACTTCGATATGAAAGGCATTGAAGTTGCTGATGTGATTGAAAATGTACTTGACAAGTTCAAGTGTTTTGGATTTCAATATTGTCAAGACTCCAATAAATGTGAGCTTTGTACTTCAAAAGAATGAAGGAGAAAGTGACTCACAATTGTGTAGATATTTTTAATAATTCTATTACGGATTTTGACTAGTTTGTTAATTTACCCTTTTATTTCCATTACTAAGTTTGAGCTAGGCCTAATTGCATTTGTGTTTAGTCCATATCATTGCAATTTTCCTTCGAACTAACATATGCAACCTATTTTTTCTTGGGGAACTTAAATCTCACTAGTTTAAGAGTTAATTACTTAGATACACTCTAACATAACTCTTAACATAATTTCTCAAGATCTCGCTTTTTTCACTTCCTCTTCAACAAGATATGACCCTTTTAGTGGCTATAGTGACGTACTTAAGTAATGAAATTCTCAACCAAACCTATCTCCTAACCCTCGGAGTCTCTGTCTGCTTCTTCTCATTCTGGTCAAGCCTCCCTCATCGGTCATGCATCAGACAACACTAATAAAGAGGTTTTTTATTCTTTCCAGTCTCCATCTATTTCTACCTCAACTCCCGGAATCCAATAAAATATATACATAGTAATTTAACTACTCTTTAAGAAAAAATTCTAGCTTCTCTTTCACGAAGTATTATTTTTGTAATTTTATTATGGAAGTAATATACATCAAGAGTAAAAAAAATGAACTCAAACCGAACTTAGTTGCCTATTTGTGAATGTAAGACTTCGCTATCTTCTTTTTTGACTTTAAATAAACTGGATGCAATAAGTTCCACTTCTTGATGTTCTTAATTTCACCATCCATGATTAAGATCTTGATAAAGGAGAAAAATGGAGATTGAAACTGTTGATCCAATCGAATGAGAAAGAGGATTTCTTTGAAATTATAACGGATGAGAAAAAATATTCTCTCACCTGATTTTCTCTTTTCTGTTATTAAGTAATTGTATTCTTGCAAATCAAACAAATAAAAAATACATAAATCTAATACATAACAAACTAAAATATTGACATTTTAAAAAAATATTGAAAGTGTGGCTAAGGGGTCCTATTAAATGTCAACATATTGACATTTTGAAAATTTTCCCTAAAAAAAATGAACTCAAACCGAACTTAGTTGCCTATTTGTGAATGTAAGACTTCGCTGAACTAATCGAAAGCTAAACGAACTGATCCTGGATCTGTCTTTATACGGTACCGAATACAAGAATTTTATTGAGATTATAAGATTTAGAGCCCGTTTGAATTGACTTTAAAAAAATAGTTTTTAAGTCAAAAATAAAAAGTCAAACTGAAATGAGTTTTAAGTCAAAAAATAAAAAGTAGTGGAAGACCAACTTTTGGTTTTTGACTAATTTTAAGTCATTTTTTACCTTGCCAAACACTTCCTAACTTATTTTAAGTCATTTTTGACTTATTTTAAGTTATTTTTTATATTTGCCAAACACTTTTCAGAAGTCAAAAATTGACTTAAAAGTATGGTTGACAAACTTTTAAGTAATCCAAACACTCTCTTAATATATTATTATAAATAATTAATAGAGTTTCTTACATAATAATTGTATATGTGACAAAAAACAAAATTCAACAAAATGATCGATGTAGTATAAATAATATATAGTATCATAAATGTATATATATTCATATACATTGTTTTTATAATATTCACATATATATGTATAATATATAACTATGTATAAGAGATGTATATACATTCATATAAGATGTTTATGTAATATTTACATATACATATATTAGGTATGATCAAGCTTTTCTCGATGTTTTGAATATTTTGATATATTATTCACTTAAAATGATTCACGTTTGCGATACGTCAAATTTTAGTTTCAATATTTGAATAAACTTCAATGACTAATAGTGTCTTTCAATTTCGACCAGCTTAAAATCTCTTTTAAACAATTTCAAATTTTAGAAAAGGATTCTTTTTAGTCTTTTGTTATATTATTTACTTGAAATAATTTTCATTTGCGGCATGTCAAATTTTAAAATCGAGCTGAACAGCTCATGACAACACCCAACTACCCTCTTCCTCTTACCCAATCCCCAGTGACTGTACTGAAAAAAGAGCCAGTTACTGTACTGAAAAAAGAGATGATGTAATATCCGATGGAAATATTGATGTAATTGAAAAAGATGAAATTTCACGGATATAGTTGACTTTGTTTGAGAAACTTGAAAGAATCTAATGTCTTCTTTTTTTTCTTGGGAGACTATATTATTACTTTATAATTACTGGGGAAATATCAACATGTATGGACAAGAAAAGGGTGAAAGGATGAGACACAAGAACATTCTGAATTATAAGGGTTCTAGTTTTTTATGAACCTAATTTTTTTCAAATTATCTATATTTACTAGTAATTAATTAACGATAATAGTTTAACTGTCGTTAAATATATTTTTTTAGAGATAATTTATACTCTTTGTAAATGTCTTTAAAACCTATAGCGATATTAGATCCAATGATAATTGACTAATATCGATAAAAGTTTTAGCGTTTTTATTAATGTGCATTTTTTTTTTTGCACATTAGATATGTGGAGGTTACGTTCTATCACCTCCTTAACTTAATTTTTTTATATTATTTAAATTCCTAAATTATTTTGATTTAGTTTTTATTGTTGTCCAACGTAACTTGCAAGTTCTACATACCAAATAAATGAAGAAAATCCATGCAATATAATATTAACTTTACAAGTATGACAACTTTATTGTCGATTTGAAGTTTGAGAATTACGATTTTATTTGTCATTAAGGAAGTTTGATCAAGAAATGTGAAATTTTGATTTTAATTTTAATTTTTGCAAATAAAAAGGTTCTCACTTACTTACTAACATAATTATATTTAATAATTGTACATCAAATAAGAGATTATATACCATCTCATCGAATGAGCAAACTACTAATTCATAAACAATGTATTAAAATATTCTAAGATATTGTATTTATAAATAGCATATCTTCATTTTTTTTAATAAATAAATACTTGCGATAATTATATAATATTATAAATTTTCAAATAGATATGATTTTATAAAAATTCATTAATTTAATAAATCAACATGAGTGGTACTAACTAGCTATTGTTTGATATAATCCTCTCCCTACAAATAATCTCTTAACATCAAGAATGAATTCTTTTGTACAAAATTTTAAATTATAATATCTTATTTTATTTTTGTAGAAATTAAGTTGTGAATCAATTTTTATATTTAAACATAAATCACAATTTAAAATTTGAAATTCTATTTTTTAATTTTAAAATCATAATTTAAAGTTACAACTGAAATTTTATGCAAATTTCACATACAAATAATATGATTTAGCATAAAAACGTCTCTATCTTATATCCTATGGCCGAATAGATACTTATTAATCTGTTTGTCTATATGAAATAAAATTATGATATAAATTGTGAAAATTATCAAAATTGTCAAAAAAAATTTACAATCTTACAAATAAAATTAGAAGTTTATAACAAAAATATATATAATACATTATCACAACGTTATTAAAAAAAATACAATATTTATTGATCGAACTTTAGTTCAATAAAAAATTAAAATTAAACATGAATTGTGTACTATATCTTTTGAGATGTTTATTAGTCAATATCATTAGTAACTAAATCATTATATTCATATTTTATCACTTCTTTGATATTCACGCAAAAAAATATATAAATATAAATGGTTGTTATAAACTTATAAATCAATTTTTATATTTTAAAAAATGAAAAATCATGAATAAAATTTTTGAAAAATTGAAATTTCATATAATGAAATAAAATAGTATATTCAAACACATTCCACTCCGGTCCCACTATATATAAGAAATAAATTATCAACTTACACTTAAAAAAGAAACAGGAACAGACATATCTTAATTAATCAACTTACACTTAAAAAGAAAGCGTGGTACGCAAAGTGCATATAAAGGTCAGAATTTCCTCTTTTGCTCCTATTAAAAGTCAGTAAATGACAAATATATGTGTAGGTAAATAGAGTAGCTCTGAAATTTGCATGTACATTCACGTGGCGGCCATGCATAGACAAATTAAATAAATGAGCTGTCTACTTGCACTATTTCAATAATTTAAAAGTACAAGAAATGGGCACTATTTAATTCGTTTAGTCATATTTTAGATTGGATTGGGAAATCATATCATAACTTCACTTTTAAGTGAATCCAAAACCCTCCACTTCTTCAGTCAAGTCCAGTCTGGGTCCGCATCGGAAAATCCTATATTGAAGGATAAATGCTTACTAATAGAGGCGATTATACTCGAAGAGATTTGAACTCGAAAGTTTTAATTAAAGATGAAAAAGTACTTATCACTTTATTACAATCTTTATTGATGGTTCATCATTAAAGTTATACATACCTAATAGTAACGTGGCAATTAATTATGTATAATTTATTTGTCATATATTTTCTCCGTATTAAATTAAGTATCACAATTTAATTGAATAAATAATAAAAGAATAAAGGAAGGTTTTTAAATTTTATAGACTTGAATTAAAGATATGTGTAGCATAAGAAATTTTATAATATCAAACATGTCATATTAACATATTGAAAATTGAGAATACTTATTATCAAATATAGAAAAAAATATTCTTTTTGTGACCTACTAAAAAAAAAGTAAAACACTAGAATTGATACCAAGGGAGTGTATAACTGTACATACATAACTCATCAATTTATATCCTTCATTTTTATTTATTTTTCTTAGTCTGTTTTAAAAAAAAAACTCTTTTCCTTTTTGATCATTTTTTAATTATAATTTTCAAACGAATTTTTAGATCACAAAATTAAAAAATATTTATATAAATCTTTAATTTTAATCTCATAAATTTTTTGTTTTTTTTTACTGTCTTAAACTCTATGCCAATTAAACAAGACAAACAAATTTAATAAACACCATCAGATATTTTGTGTACGTGGACAAATGGCCTGAAGATGAGCGAATCCCTGTTCTCAAGGAAGGAGTATTTTCTAAGTTTAGTCGTATTGTAAAATCTAAAAATGACAACCAGATACTCTCTCCGTTTATTTTTAATTGTTATAGTTTCTTTTTTTATAGTTAAACTACAAGGATTTTGACTAACATTTTACGATTTATTTTTTAAGGGTAAACAACATAAATCCCACAAGTTTAGTACCTAATTACCTCTTTTCCCTTCGATTTTCATTATTACGAATTATACCATAAATTGGATATCAGATACATGTATTTGTTGCAGCAAGATACATGTAAATCAGTTTATAACAACTTCTGTGGATATGACATATCACATCTCCTAAAATAAATCAAATAATCAAAATCCTTCCATTTCTTTTTGCTGAATGCAAAGTTTACATATTTTTTCTCCTTGATTATACGACCTCGGATACATGTATCTGACTCATTTATATAAATGTATCTCGAATACATATTAGCGGGCGTGTTCATATAAATGTATCTCGGATACATATTAGTGAGATACTTAAAATTAAATGTACCTAAATGAGGAAGGTAACTAAAAGGCATGATTTCAGGATGAAATCACGCGTATAACAATTTTAGAGTATCTCACGGTATTACAGCTCCTAAAAAAATTCAAAACATTCGAAATCCTTCTAATTTTTTTAAAGAATCAACAAACTTTACATTCCCCTAAATTTCTTCTTAAATAATTTTGAGCCTTTTTGGTTCATCAATGATGAATATTATTGTGTTGTTAAAAATTACGTATTTGAAATTTAATGGTGGATACATATACATGTTCAGATACCTCATTACTATGAATACAATCAAGATCTTAATTAAGATTACTACAGGTACACATATTTCAAGGGCTATTGAAACAATATTGGTACTACCACATCCATGTCACAGTAGCCAGAGAAAACCTCAGAAGAACACCAACAAATAGAACTCTCTACAATACTCCCTTTGATCCTTTTGCGTCGTGGGATTACGTAACCAAAATTGAGATCCATTTCTTCCAGTGACAAACAATCAAGACCCACTTCGATGATAAAGAGATTTTGTCGGCCATTGTAATGATATCTTGAGAAGAAAAGAATTGATTAGTCATTGTTGGAAAGAAATTGTATGGTGAAATTCTTGAATTAGAAAGGAGGAGAGATAATTGAGTGATAAATATGGGAGGGGAAAACTAAGAGAGAGTGGTTGATTTGGAGTGAAAGAGTAAATTAAGTAGATAATTAATCAATCCTAGTTTTAAGGGATGTGGGTATCTAATTGTATCTTCAATATATGGTATAAAACATTAAAAGTGGTAATATATGTAATTGTTTAAAAGTAGAGATAATATTAGTATATATGGTAGTGATGTATGTCTAATAATTTAGTTTTCCTATTTTTTTAAATTATATTAATATGCAAAAAATTACAATTTACAGTACTTTTCGTATAGTTTTTAAAATATTTAAATTTTTTGTTTAAAATATCGATTAATGTAATCTAATTTAATTTTAAAAATTAGTTAAACTGATTTTCGAAAAAGTGTAATATGATAATTAAAAATGGACGGAGGAAAATATCATATTTGATATGTTGAAATTTGTACAAAGCAATTTTAAAAAAGTATCAAACGTGATATTCCTCATTTTATTTTATTTAGTTTTGATATTAAAAATAGATATTTTATTTTATTTATCAATTCAATTAATCAAGAGAATTTTTTCCTTCGTACTATCCTTAATATTGAATAACTACATAAAATAGTAATAATAATACTAATTGTTACTCAAATTAATTAGAGTTCTAAATATTTTAATAAAGTTAGTTTAATAAAATATATCTCTAATAGTTACACATATATTAGTAATGTAAAAATTAGTTATGCACAATGAAGTTATTTATGAATTAATTATTTTATTCTTTAATCTACATAAAATAATATAAAAAAAATTTCAACTTGTATATATATGAACCAAACATTGATCAGTAGTTGTTGAAGTGTGTGACCATTTTACGTGCGAGCCAAGCACATGAAAATTCTTTTTAAATTTGGGTGACGGTGAGATTCGATCATAGAACCTCTGTCTACTCTGATATCATGTTGAATTATGTGACCGTATCATCTAAAAGCTTAAATTGTTAGAGAGAATAATTTTTTTATTAATTAATAATATTCTCAACCGTAGTGTTATATATTATGTGGAAAAGGAAAGAAATAAATCAAGCATGGTACAACTTACTAGATTCTATGGGAAGATTTTCTTCTCTCTTTTTTCCCCATTTTTATAATCAAACAACAAAATTATATTTCTTTTTTTATAATTCTAATACACGACGAATAACTCCATTATTTATATGCTCCAGTACCAATTCACCTGTATCCATGTGATCTGAATTATTATGATACTAGTAAAGGCCTTTCCGTCTTCTTCTATTTATTTTTTCAAACTTACAATAATGTCAATTGGGAAAATGATGTTAAAAGTTTTAATGGTAGTACGTACAATAATGGAGAAGGAAAATAAAGGAATTAATCCAACTCATTAGACTTTTAGCTACTGCATTAAACATAAAATTATGTACTTTTAAATTTACATAAGAATATGCTTTTAAATTCGATCTCAATTGATATCTATGTCCTTCAATTTTGAGAGTGCATGCACAAGTATGTATTTAAATTTGTATAAAAAGTTGAACATCATACACGCATATCCTAAGTGACATAATATACGTAGGACGCCACGTAAAGATGTCATGTAGGAAGTGACTTGTCATGTATGACACTAAATAGAGCGCATGTGACTAATTGTTCAACTCTATACAAATTTAAATATCTATTTATATACATATTCAAAATTGAAGAATATAAATATTAGATGAAATCAAGTTAAATAACACATTTATATTGTGCCTTTTAAATTTGTACGATGCTAACGTGCAAGATATATTTCCAATGGTCTATAGTGTTAGCTTTGACCTGATCAAGTTTCTCAGTGAATCTTACTGTTACTTATCAATATCAAGCAGTATTTCTATCTGTTATTCACTTTTCACCGTTATCTATTGCTCCGACGATCTTATTTTACGTGAAAGTGTTTGACAGATATTAACTTTTAAAAAATAAAAATAATATTGATACGTAAAATAAATATATGTTCAAATTATCAAAAACATCTTTTATGGCACATATTAAAAATATGTCAGGTAAGATTGAACCCATGGAGTAACGTGTACGTGTGACTCGAAAATATTAAGGAAATGTTTAATTTGTACATGCTTAAGATGTGAAGTTGGTTTTTCTTTTTTGATTTTAAATCCCAAATTTATCTAAATCTTCAAATTTCAATTTATTGAAAATTTAGAACTTGACCAATAATTTTAAATTTCCCAAAAAACACCCATATTTATTGCAAAAGTACTATTTTCAAGCCTACTTTATTCAAAATCCATCTCCTTCTCCAAATAGCCACACATCCGCCGGTGACAGTACTTCTGAACTGTACATAATTTGAAGAAGTTTTAATAATTTCAATAAATAGTGAAACCTTCATGCTTATAAGACTTAATAAAATAATAGTACTATCACTACTCACTAGTACTTGAATATTTTACATTATGATAGAATGTATGGGTGCTTACTATAATGTAAAATACTCTAGCACACGTATAATTTTGAAATTAAGGCGATTGATCTATCTCAATAAACTGATAGAAATCCTCTGAGGAGCATAGGAGTGTTCTTGTGCTGGTACAAGCCTAAGCAATCACTCGCGAAAGTAGGCTTTGATCTTAGCTAAAGCCTTATTTCATTGTTTTTATTTTTTTTATCTTTTGAATTTAAAGGGCTTATTTATAGTATTAAAATTACTAGGTAAGGAATTCGAACTCATGACCATTCAGTGGAATGAACCTATACCTTGACCATTATGCTATCACACTCAATTGATTAAGAAAAGTTAAAAGTCTACATATTACCTTAAAGGCTTAAGTTCATATAGTAACAAAGTAAAGTTCAAAGTATTAGCTAAGAGCTTATATTTGATCTATATATTTGTATTCAATATTTTTAGTATTGTTTAAGTCATTACTGACCAATCGACTACTTCGTTATCGATTAATTGTCATTGAAAACTTTGCTAACGCCTAAATTAAGATAATATTAATGTACCCGGAGTTTTCAAATTCTGATTTCGCCTTTGCTATTGTTATATCCAACTCATGTGTATATCTATAAATTGTCATTGAAAGTTTCAGTAACGTCTAAATTAAGATAATATTGACACACTCGGAATTTGCAAATCCTGAATTCGTCTCTGCAGTTAATAAATATTATAAACAACTCATGTGTATACTCACGAACAAAACATCACTTGGATACCAACATACTCCTTCATCCTTAACTATAGGTAATGGGTTCAAGTCTTTCTCGATATGAAATCATCTTTATTAGAAAGCACTTTACCTATCAATATAAATTCAAATTTAATCAAACTTCAATATAAATATTAGATATGAAGTAGAAAACTAAAATAAAATAAAATACATCACTTGAATGATAAAGATGGACGACAAAGCACTGGTCAGCTAGTACAAAAGTAGTAGGACATTGACTCCTTAGATCAGCTTCCCCCTACTGTACTACTACACCCTAATAAAGCCTCTCAACAATGGACTCAACAATTCATCCGAAAAATTTCACGTTGGGAGGTAAAACACTTCTTAACAAAGATAATTCTATATTCAAGGAGACTCGAATTAACTCCAGATCTCTTGATTAAGAATAAAGTAGTACTTACCACTCCATCACAACTCTCTTATTGATACTATCTATTGATTTTAGTCGTGAGTAATATGTATAATGGATTTCATAGTTACTCCCTTTCTCAAATTCAGAAAATAATCTAACTTAAACATCTCATTTTATTTTTAGATATAACGAGATTTTTATAATGGACAAATATTATAACATGTTTAAGTCGAATTTTTTTGCAAGGATGATCTCCATAATAGTTTGTCTTTTCAACTTTTCCCGTTAAATAAAATTTATACAAAATAATTCTTGAACTGCTTAAATTATGGGTATAAATTAATTTTGCCTATTAAACAGAAATTTGAAACATATTAATATAGTGAATCTACTCAGCTAGCCACAAGCTTTGTCTCATAAATTAAAATTATTTGTATTACTTAAGAATGGAGCTAGCATTTTCATTCTGAATTCGACATAATGTATAGCTTCAGTATATACTCAGTTTTTGTGCTAAAAAAATAGCTTAATATAATTATATAATATATCGGAAAAACAATAACTTACTTCTCTTAAAATCTAAAATTCATAAATTTAAAGTTTATTTTTATTTTTAAATATTTTGTGTCTTATTAATTAAAAAAAGATCATATATAAAATGAAATGAAGGTAGTACTTTCTTCTTTATAATGTTCACATAGGCTTTGTCAGTATATAGTTTGAAATTCCAAATATATTATATATAAGTTGAATCAGTACGTAGGATTCGGAAAAGTACAAAAAATTTATAATAATAGAGGATAAATCGATATCACACTCGTTTGAACATGTGATATAAAATTATGATTTAAAATTAAAATTTTATTTACAGGCATAATTTTTTTTTCATAAACATAACAATCTCACGAGTAGAGGTGTTCAAAAATCGAACAGAACGATAAATCAAACCGAAAAAATGTTATTAGCTTATTATCATGGAAAAATTACTAAATTACACAGTTTTAAGTAAATTATTTTCCATATTTTCCTATATCTTTTAAAAATCTCTAAAATCCCTTATTTTAATAATGTATCCGTATTAATGTATCCATTCGCGCTTTCACTAATGTATCTGGATTAAGAAATCCCTTATTTTAATAATGTATCGGTATTAATGTATCCGCGCTTTCATTAATGTATCCGAATTGAGTTAATTTTAAGGGATTATTGTAATTAGAAAAAAAATAGGGATAGATAGTAATTTCATCTTTACATTTACGCTGTGTGATTTATGTAACTTATACTATTATTATTGGGTTAACGAATTTTTAATGATTTTACTAAAAAAATTATCGGATTATCAGTTCGTTATTGATTTTTAAATATTGGGTAAATTGATAACCCATTAAGACGGTAGTTATTTACTACTTTATCCATACATAAATATTAAATATTAATCTCAGTACCTTATTGGTTATTAGCGTTTAATTCACACTTTACACTGACTTAAAACTTAAAGTAAGAACTATATTCTCTTAATTTCTCTATGTTGCACTTGGATAGTTCTTTTCATGTTAGTTATTAGTGTTTTTATTTTATGAACGTTCTGTAAAGTCACATTATTATCTTGTTGTGTCAAATTATCGGAGAAGTCATATATTTATTTTATAAACATTTCTTAATGGGTAAATCGAAAATCAAACCGTTAAGGATCAAAAATCAATAAAAAATATCTTATTGATTTGGTTATTGGTTTAACATATTTAAAATTGAAAACTGCTAAATCAAATCGATAATGTATAAAATCGAATCGAATCGATCGATAGAAGAGGAGGTATAAAAACAAATATAAAAATATTCTAGGACACTGAATTGACTGGAGGTTTGTCCAATTTAAAAACAAGAGTGGGTTAAAAGTCAAAAAGGAAGGAGAATTAAAAAGGTGATGATGACTAATGAACCCCTAAATTCTCTCTCTCTCAGCTAGGATCTCAAGGCACATTAATAGTAGTAGCTGACAGTTGAAAATACAGTGAATATATTTTTCTTTGCCTCAATCTCCATATAAGTAGGTGCTTTTGCAAGATCATTAAAAGGACGCAGCTCAAATAGTAAAAAGAGAGAGAATGAATAATAATAAGGAGGTTATTGGAGATGGAAGAAGAATATGCAGAGAAAATAGTCCAGAAAGAGGGAAATCACAGAGCAACAGAGTAGTATTGATGAGAGCAAGTTTTAAAAAAGTTCAAGTTGTGTATTATTTATCAAGAAATGGACAACTTGAACATCCTCATTACATTGAAGTTACTCATCTTGCTCATCAACATCTTAGATTGAAAGGTGTAAAAAATTTTTTATCATGATTCATTAGTGTTTTTTTGTGTGTTGTGAAATTTGTAATGAAATTAATGTGGAAGTGCAACTTGTTTTTTTTTTGTTTTTGGGAACAGATGTTATTGATAGGCTTACTGTGTTGAGAGGCAGAGGCATGCCTTCACTATATTCTTGGTCTTGCAAAAGGTATGTATGTAAATGCCCATTTTTCATCTTTAACATTTTAGTATTGAACTAACATTTTACCTAGACTGATATTTACAAGGCCAAGTGACATGATTGAGTATCAATTTGTGTTTGTATTAATTGAAAAAAAAGTTTAAAAAATTTTGTGACTTGAAAAAATGATCAAAATAAGTGTAGTGTAGGTGTTAGATTTGGTCCATAGATTTCAAATGTTTGATTATACTTTTGCCAAGGGAGAAAAGAGATACTTTATTTAGAATTTATGAAGATGTGGGCATTTTTTCCAATTTGGAATCAAACTACATATTGAATTTGAAAATCTTTTAACCAAACACTAATTTTGAAATTTTGAAACATAGTGGAAAATTATTTTGGATAATAATAAATAATTTTCATGACCAAATGGCTCCTTAAGTTTCATTTTTATAAACTAACCAAAAATCATTTTAATGTAATCAAACAATATTCTGAAAATGTTTTTTGAAAATCTAAAATCATATTACAAACGTTTAAGAGGGATAACTTAGATAAAAATTACTATCATATTTCACATTTATGCAAAAATGTTGAAGTGAACGTGACTCACTTGGAAGTACCAAATGAATAGAATTAAGGACGTGTTTGGTAATTATTTTTTGAATTTTTTCTTGTTTGATTAGTTAGAAAATGCCACTCTGATTGTCTTCTCCAATAACCCCCACCCTCACCTTTTACTAGATTCTATAATATTTATTTAAATTATATATAAATATTTTTAAGATAATAATTTTTATATTTTTACCAAACATTAAGAAAATTACTTAAATTAAAACATCATTCTACTACTTCATTAGTTGAAAATTTTAACACTTGATAAAATACTGATACAATACTATGAGTCTATTATAATAATTTCATAGGAGCTACAAGAATGGGTATGTGTGGAATGATTTGGCTGAAAATGATTTCATCTGCCCGTCTGAAGGAGCTGAGTATGTTCTTAAAGGATCTGAAATTATTGAAGGTTCCACAGGTAATTTTTACTGAAAAAACCCGAATCAAAATTCCTATCGTGATTTTATTAATATCAAAATGCGAATGTGTATTTCAGAAAAATTTCAGGAAATTCATATAGCTGAGAGTACACAATTGATGAGAAACAGGCAACAAGCTCAAGAGTCAAGCAGCTTCTTGCCAAAACGCAAATCAGAAATTCCAAAACGACACTCAGATGAGGCAGAAATTGTTCAGAACAATCACAATTATTTAGATGAAAATGATGAAGAATTATTTGATGAGAAATCAAGTTACAGTACTAGTTCAACCACGCCCAATTTCAGTTTCTCAAGAGGTGTAATTTGTACTGATAATCATAACGAGTTAACTCGGAAAAACAATCCTTCCGAGTTAACTCACATCAACTCATTATCTCCTCCGTCAACAACTTCCTCTTCGCTCTCAGACAAACCAATTAATAACGAAACCATCAACACATCCAAAAGATTCGAAGATGGTGACCCGGTTGTTACCGAGTCGTTACTGAGTCGTAACTCTGTGCTCTTCCAACTCATCTCTTGTGGCGGATCGGTGTCGTTTAGAGGGAAGAGTAGTACTACTATCGATCCGCCGCACATTGTGAAGCAGCAACCACCACCTCCGCCGTCTCCACCACCGTGCACGGTGGTGGCGAGGAAGAGTAGTAGTAGCTGTGCTAGTTTTCACAAAGGTGTATTGTGGAAGGTGGCTAAGAATAATGTCGAGATGAATGAAGTGGAAGAGATCAAATACATGTCGGAGAATCCACGATTTGGGAATTTGCAATCGGAGGAGAAAGAGTATTTCAGTGGGAGTATTGTGGAATCAATGAAGACGGAGGAGCGAACAACTCAAGTTGATCCACAATTGAAGAAGTCTTCTTCCTATAACGAAGAAAGGTGAGTTAAACCCAGTTCGTTTCTCCCTTTTTCATTGAGAAATTGAAGTTCAATTTTATTTGATTTTTTAAAAAAGAACTCGTTTGGTGTGACGTATAAAGTATAATAATTCAGGACTATTTTATCTTGCGTTTGATTGGAAGTATTAATCAGTCCTGGAATTATTTATACCTTATTGATAGGAATATTGTCCACATAAAGTGGAGTAAGATGGATTACTATTTTGTGAATATAAGGTCATTCATTTTACTGGAATAGTTTTAAAACTTTTTACTAAACTGGTAAAAGTTTGTCTCAACTTTGTTATTTTTGGTGAAAAAGGTCTGTCTAACTTGAAGAAAGGTGACAATAGACAGACTTGTCATCAGGCTTTAATATTTGGATGTGTATTTACTTTAATATGCAGAAGCTCAAAGGCAGGGCTAAGAGAAGTAGTAGCAGAAGACGAAGAAAAAGAGGAGGAATTGAAGGCTGTAAAAGGAAAATGCATCCCAAGGAAAAAGTCTTCTTCTAAACACTCCAAAAAGTGACCTTTTTTGTGCTCTTTCACCAAAAGCTCTTCTTTGGGGCTCTTAGTTATAACAGTACTGTTTTAGGCTTAGGTTTTAACTTTTAACACCTCAAAACACTTCTTTTGGTAGGGTGGTTTCATTAGAATTCAGGAAAACTAAGGAAGTGAGTTGAAAATGTAGGGTTTATTATTGATATCTTGCTCTCTAAATCAACAATCTAAGTTTTAATTTATTTTGTTTTTTTGATCTTCTACTTGGTTTTCGAAGTATGCATTGAAATCTTGATTAAATTCGAATCGCGCATTAAGGCTCATTCGGGGGTGGTGTCTAACAAAATTTTTTCCATACCTAGAGTTTGAACTTGTGACCTCTGGTTAAGAGTGGAGTAATTCTACTATTGCATTACCACTCATGTTGGTACGACCTATAAGTTTAATCTATGGGAGGCAGCTTTGTTTTGTGGTTTTTACAAAATAAAAAATGTGTCCTAACATTTTTTCACACCATAAAACCATGTTAATTAAAAGAACTTTCCACTATAGTATTAAACCAGAGAGGAAAAGAATCTTGTACTTGACAAATCGTAAAGATATTGTATGGTCATTTACTAATTAAATCAAGGAAAATAAATTTTTCAAAAAAAAATTATGCGTGATAATGAAGATTTTAGTGTGTAAATTGACTGTTTTTTCTAATAAAACGATATAAAACAAAAAAAAAAGAATTTATGAAGAATTATGAAATCAAATCTATCGTGAAATAAATTAATCCAATATTTCTTAGTTATGATAACTTGTACAATTGCAACCACCAGTGCGATTAATTTATAAAAAATTGTGCATTATAACAAATTATTAATTCAAAATAAATGTTATAGCTACAGTTTCATTTAATTCCAATTCGCAACAAACTTCTTGCCATTCGCCTCTCTCTGAAATCTCGCTCGCCACTCTCCTCTTTTCAATCATCTCTCCCTCGCCTCTCTCACTTTATACAAACACAAATGTATAAATTGTGTTTGTGTTTGTATAAAGCGAGGGAGACTGTATATACAAATACAAATACAAATACATATATTTCCGTCCTATACACATATAATTATACAAATACAAATCTTCATCTGCCCAATTCTATTTTGCCTTTCTTTCTCTCTCTCTCTCGCTTTATACAAACACAAATTATACATTGTATTTTGTATAATCTGTGTTTGTATAAAGCGAGAGAGAGATTTGATATACAAATACAAATATTTTAACTCGACTCAATTGTATACGAATTCAAACTTTATGCAGATATACAAACACAATCATTGATACATATACATAATTTTTACATATAACAATTATCTAATCGATATACATATACAATTCACATCTCTCCACTCTCTGCCCTCTCTCGCTCGCCTCTCTCCTCTCTCTCCCAATCTCGCTCGTCACTCTAGCCTAACACAGAAAACATATGCATATACAAACACAATTTTCATACAAATAGCCTTAATTTTTATACAATTGCTACGATTTATACAAATGAGAAGCTAAACATAATTTGGCTATGGAGAACAAATAGCAAAATTATAACTATAAAGCGCTAATATGAATTTTATCTTTACTATTCCTAAAATTTACTCATTTATTTAACTAGATCCATCAGTGAGATTTTAAAAGCTAGAAAAGTCCAAAATGTACTTTGGAGATTTTATCCAAATGTGAAATAAGTTTTGGGCTTTGGTTGTGTATCTTGTATCAACTTGGGCTCTTGTTATTTGGGTTCTGTATATGACCGCTTCTGTCCTCCATTTGTATCTTCATCGGAGAAATTTATTCCAACAAGGTGAAATGGTCTGATATATCATTGTACTTGTATGAGTTTGTATTCTAGACCCTTCTACTTAATCATTTGTCAACTGAACTCTTAAACTCAATTAAAATGAGACTTTTAAACCTCTCCAACCATGTGTGTAGCTCACTCTCCTTTACATAAATGACATGTCATATCCACATCAGATATATTAATGCCATGTCATAATTATTTCATAATTACTTTTAATATTATTAATCAAAATTGTTTAATAAAAGGTAAAATAATAAAATTTTATTTTACTCTTAAAGTAATCCATACGTTCTCCCCCATTTCCTTTCACGGCCAAAATTTAAACAGAAAATCGTCGCCGCCATCGCTATTTCACAGCCAAAATTTAACGAGAAAGTTGTCGCCGCCGTCGCCGTTTTTGCCGGTGAAACCACCTATATTCTCTCCCTCACCTGCCTTCATCTCCGCCGCACACCATCACCATTTTACTTTCTTCCTCCAACCTCCACAAAACCAACAAACTAAGCCACCACACTACCAGATCTGGCCGAAAACCCTTTTCACTGTCGTGACTAGATCCTCGCACCCTCACCCACCTCGTTCTCCTCTCCACTAACCAGCCGCGCCTCTCTCTCACACTTCACTGCGTATCAGTGGTCTCTGGCGAACAACATCAGCGCCGCACTTTCTCTTTATCGGTGAATCAGTGGACTCAAGGAGGTGCCCAAGATTTGCTAAATAGATGACAATAGACCGTGGAAAAGAAAGAAAAGGGAGTTGGGCTAGGGATGGATGTGGCTGAAAAAGGAGGTTTAATGGGTGAAGAAAAAATGGCTGAAAAGGAGGTGTAATGGGTGAAGAAGAAGGTTTTTTTGATTAATTGTTTTTAAAAAAAATTATTTCTTTTATAATTTTTAATATTTTTTAACTTAAAAATGTTATTCACTCACCTTAAGAGGCGTGTAGTTACACATTTTCGCCAACTCAGATAACTTAATGCCACATAAGCCTGGTCAATGGTCAGAGAGGTTTGTTAAATTGTATATAATTAAGTTTAAGGGTTTAGTTGATAAAGCGTTAAGTAGAAAGGTTCATAATACAAATGCATACAAGTACAAAGGGTCCACCAGACCCTTTTGCCTTCCAACAACAATACATTTCTCACCATTACTTGTGCTCCATTTGATTTTCACTATCCTACTGCATATGAACTCAATTTGTAAGCAAGGAAGCAATATACTCTCTCTGGAGTGCATTGGATGATAATAGTATATATTGGTGAAATAATAAGTTTGTTGACGAAATCCATGTCTCGATATAAAGATTGATGATATGCATTTTTTAGAAGCTTATAAGTTTTCATCTGTCAAACCTTTCAAGTGGATTTATGAATCCGACACATGAAATAAATTAAGTAGTGCTCTAAAGGAAATTAATCTTTAAATTAAATTCGTCAGTAATTTAATTTATTGATTAGTATATGTAATCTTAACATGAGGAATTACATAAGTGTTTAATGGAAAATTTTGAAATACAAATAGAAGAGTGCAATTACGAATTTCTAGTGGAATGATTTGTAATTTATTATGGTAAGAATAGTTCAAATTAATTATTTGAAATTATTTCCATATTAGGAAGCCTCAGTAAATAATTATGTGGTCCCTACCGTGCCCATATTTTACTAGAACTCAGAATTCTATTCTAAGAGGAAAGGGAGAAGTATGTGTCTTTCTCTATTCTAAGGAAACGGAGAAGTGCATATCTTTTTCTATTCTAAAAATAATCTGTGTATTTCCTCTCCTCCTTGGACTAGGAAGAAATCTCTATAAATAGAATTCTAATAACCCTTGAAAAGGAATAAGTTTTCTATACGATACTTGCCCACCCAATTATTGAGAGAGTTCAGAAGTGAAATTGGAATCACTGTAGAAGACCGCATAATTGCCGTCCAGTTTCTGGAGTCAGCTTGTGGATTCGCTTGAAGGTATCTGCTCATGCTTCAAGAGGTAATTATTGAATCAAATTCAGAAAGTTTATGTGCTCTAGCATGATTGTATGTGTTCTAGCATACACATATATGTTGTCCATTATTCATGTAAGTCGTATGATTCTGGTATGTTTCCGTTGTGCATATAGTTTTCCAACAATATCAGGATTGAGAATATAAGTACATTTAACAGTTTAGAGAATATACTTTTGCCAGTCAGTCTAAAACAACTATCTCTACTCGGTCACGTTCAATACATACAAAATGCACTAGCACAAAAAGTTGGAACTATATTGTTCCCATAATCAAGATAAATTATATATAATTTGTGCTACAAACGTACCGATGACGTGTCCAATTTCCATCTTAGATTGTGAACTAAAAACTTTATACTTATAAGAACCGATGATTTAATCATCTGTGTATAAGCTAAAACTCTATACACTAAATCATCTACTATATAAGTAAACAAACACCATAAACGAATATATGATCTATTAAAACTGAACAAATAATTATTATATAATAAATACTACATCTAAACACATGGTTAATAGTATATATACCAACATATTGTGCCTTATCGGAAAGGTCACAACCTTCCATAAAAGTCTCAACTTTTCATAAAAGTCACAAATCTTCATAAAAGTCACAGGTCTTCATAAAAGTCGCAACTCTTCATAAAAGTCGCAACTTATCATTTTCCATTAATACTTTTTAGGGAAAAAGGTCAAAAATACCCCTCAACTTTGTTTTATTGGTTGACTAAGTCCCCTTACTCCTGCCGTTACTAATTTCATTATTTGTGCCCCTCAATTGGATAGATAACCCAAATCAACTAAAATTACCCAATTTTCTTTTTTATCTAAACCTGACCCACTGAACGAAATGAATTCATACCAAATTAAATCTCCAAACCTCTCTTTGACTTCGCCGTTTCTCCTCCTTACCACTTTCCCCTCCCAAAAATGTCGAAGTAAATCCATGAGATCAAGAAATTTCTTGTGACAGACTGAAGGACTGATGCACGAACTGTCAAGATCAAGAAGAACAAGGATATGGTCAAGTTCAAGGTTTGCTTCTCAAGGTATCTTCCCACACGGTGTGTGTCCGACTTAGAGAAGGCTGACAAGTTGAAACAATCACTTCCTCCGGGTTTGAGTGTGCAAGATCTGTGAAGAAGGATTTATGCTTTCCATAGAGTTATAACGCAATGAAGAATTTATAATTCAGTTCCTCCAATCTTCATTGATTACTGCTCTCCAATCTTCTTCTTCATCCCGTTCCTCCATTTCTACAACAAAATAAGTGTAGTGTTCTCTTGAAAATCAAATTTCAAATCCACAGTATTAATTATTTCAATTTAATTTTCAAATTGGGTATATGAAAATCACACCCATTTTTTCTCGTTCTATCGAATTAAATCAGTGTACATATGAACAAACAAAGAACAAAACCCAGCAATTCATAAAGCAATCCAAGGGACATCTATTTTCACAACTGATTCACAAGAAAATCATAAAAATGAAAGAAAATTTCGCCTCTGTTTCGTCCTCTGCCTCAATGTTGTTTCTTCTCCATCATCATCAAACTCATCTTCAAAATTCAGCAAATAACTCAACGGATATTAACGGAACTCAGTAGAAGAGTATTTTTTGTATCGATTCGATCCATTTATGATGAAATTGTGTTTTGTGACTAATTTGGGAGGTTAGTGGGTTACGAGAAACAGAGGGATGGAGTTCTTGAGATTTGCTTTAGAGATTGGGTAAAGCAAGTTTGTGTTAAAGTTAGTTGGGTCGGATTTGGGTTATATTCGGGTGGTGTGTTATTTTTTTTAAAATTGGGTTAGTTTTTATTGATTTAGGGTTTTTCATGCAATTGAGGGGCATAAATAATGAAATTAGTAACGGTAAGGGTAAAAATAACTTAATTTTAATGGCGAAGGCTTAGTCAACCAATAAAACAAAGTTTAAGGGTATTTTTGACCCTTTTCCCTACTTTTTAAAACCCAACAATAACTCAATATGATCTTTCTTACTCTTTTGGTTTACTGCTCTACAACACATTATTATTTACTTATTCTATTATCTTCTTAAGCAAGTTCTTAGCATCAAGAAATTGGTAATTGATCGTTACAATCTACGTGCCCTTGACCTTCAAATATAAATTTAAGTCTTAAATTTTAGATTTAATAGTTAAAACGATAATTCACTCCATGAATAATATAGATTGAATATCAATTACTTTCCACTGTTTCGGGGCGCGACAATCACCCATTTACTAAGTCAGTGGCGGACCTAGGATTTTTACCAAGCGGGTTCAAATATGAAAAAAAAAATTCACAAAAAAACTAATAAATTACTGGTTTCGAAACCTGGGCACTTCCACAAAATTGAACCCGCTTTACCACTAGGCCAAGGGCTACCATTTGTTTAAATGGGGTCAATTTGTTTTATTTATACGTGTAATTTTCAGAAGACAAACCAAATATACTTATATATATCGTGTAATTTTTTTACAAAGTGGGTTCATATGAACCCACTTGACCCAACGTAGGTCCGGCCCCGCACTAAGCCGTGTATACTACGACAGACAGTTTTGTCACAACTATTTAAAGTTTATCAAAATAATTACATTAATATTTAATAATTAGATTAAATCCTCAATGCTTAAGTCAACCGCAATCCACTGCACTCTTTTGGATCTGCACTAAATTGGGTACAAATTGTAAAATTAGATTTCTGATGCAAGAAGTTAGCTATTGCACATGTAGGAGTTTTAATTAGATCAAATTAAATGACACTGTTCCCACTTCACATCTTACAACTTGTAAAACTTTGACTAAATAAAAGACTTTAATTATATAGAGGGAATTCATGAGATTTTAGTTTATGTTATTTCTCTAATTCATTAATTTAACAAATTTGAAGAGTTTGCATCATAGTTGTATTTGCTTGATGCTAATAAACTTGGGCTAACTTCAGGAATACTATAGTGTCAAGATTATGGGATTGTAAATTGGAAAATAACTTCTTGTTTGTACACTTGTAGTGTTAATAAGTATTAGAAGATTAAGAAGGGGAAAAAGGGAAAGCAAATTATGTATAGGAGAATTAATTAAGTGTGATTTGGAGGACAAATGCTTTTAGTAGTACTTCTATTTTATCACTAAGCAGAAGGGGCAGAGTTAGTAAGGGCTCAGGATTTATCCGAACCTCATTTGGCAGAAAATTATACTATTAATATATGGTTAAAGTTATATTTATTTCTTCATATTTTAAAATCTTTTAGTAAAATTTCATCTCTACCACTCAACAGCCACATATTACTTCCTAGTATTTTATGAAACATTGACCAGCTAATAAGTTCATTAAAGACACAATGGAATTGTTAAATTTATTCCACAAACTATACACACAAATCCAATTTACTTGTTCCGTCTCTTTTAGTTGTCATGTTGCACTTTTCGAGAGTCAATTTGACTAACTTTCAAAGCTAAAATAAATTACATTAATTTGATATTTTAAAATAAAAAAATTAGATTTTGAAAAACTATATGAAAAGTACTATAAGTTGCAATTTTTTTCATATCAATATGATAAAGAAATACATCTTAAAATATTAGTCAACATTCATATCATTCGACTCTCAAAAAGAAATCTATGACAACTAAAAAGGGACGAAGAGAGTAGTCAGTTTGATTATTTCTGTATTGTAGCTTTCTCATAAAATTCATTTTTGTCCATGAAATGATCCTCCTTTCTTTCTTGTGTGTTCGATATCCGCAACGAAACCCAATTAAATTCAAGTTCACATTAAAAAATTCCATATTAAAAAATAAAACGTTTCCTAACAAAAACGTCATCATATGAGGAATACTCGAAGGAAGGTTCTCCTTTCGGTTTTGCTAGTAATTGCTTTTATGTGGCGTTATGTCAAATAAAAGTGGGGTCTGCGTCATAATTTTGAATGATTATAGCGCCTAATCTGGCAATGCTATCGAAAAAAGAAAATTAATACAAAAGACCAACAAAAATAAATTACGCGGCCCACCAGCACAACTTTTTCTTTATTACGTTAAGGATTTGTAAGAGGAACTTAGATCTTATTGTTTCCTATTTTGACAAACTCATTGAAAAATATGTTACGTAAAAGCAATTTCACATCTTCTTTCAATTCACACACAAGTCCTTGGCAATATAAGTTTGCAAAATGGGAACATAAACATTTACAAATTACAATATATTTAAGAGATTGTTTCGTAGGATGTACTAAAAAATTTAAGATAATATTAGTTGTGATATTACTTAACTTTGTTGGACAGAGGGAGTAATAGTAATGATTAGTGAGTAGGACTATTCAAAATCAATAATTCGAATAAATTTTTTAATTAATTTATAAGTAATAAGCTATTGAATTAGTTGTTTTGATAATGACTTTGATATTTTTATATCAAATTATCCATTTTTAACAACTTGACATTTTTTTCTCAACGATTTAACCGATAATCCTTATAGTATTAGTTGTTTCGATAATGACTTTGATATTTTTATATCAAATTATCAATTTTTATCGACTTGACATTTTTTCTTAACTATTTAACCGATAATCCTGATAGTATTAGCTGTTTCGATAATCACTTTGATATTTTTATATCAAATTATCAATTTTTATCAATTTGACATTTTTTCTTAACGATTTAATCGATAATCCTAATAGTATTAAATGTTTCGATAATCACTTTAATATTTTTATATCAAATTATCAATTTTTATTGAATTGACATTTTTTCATAACGATTTAATCGACAATCCTGATAGTAGAAGAGAAGTAACTAAAAAATTTAACAGATCTCCCGCGTAAGGAGAAAAGGGGGAGGGGCAGATGGAACCCACGCACCGAAATTAATGAAACATTGATTGGCAATGCCAGTTGAGTAAAAAAAAAAAGAAGAAAATATTGGCGCAAGACGCGCTTAGTATACCAGCTTTCTTAATTACTTCCTCTGTCCCATGTGACACTTTATATTGTTTAATTTTGATCGTAAATTTAGGTTTGAAATTTTTAATTTTTTTGAAATATAATTTATATATTTGAAAATAAAATAAGTCACAATGATTGTCAATTCAAAAAATTTATAAAAAAATTATTATAAAAAATAAATTTGTTTGAATTTCGAAATATAAAAAAAAAAGGGAGTATTCACTTGATTCCCGAAGCCCTCCATGTGACTTTACTACTGTCTGCCAGCCCATCCACCGACGCCTTAACCCCATTATATTCCACTTTCCTCTCTAACTCCAATTCTATCTATCCCCTTCAACAACAACAAGCAACAAGCAACAAGCAACAAGCAAAAAGTAGAGAAAGTTAGAGATTTCTTGTTCAAAATATGGCAAGATTGGTTGCATTTGTTGCTCTTTGCTTACTCTCTGTTTCTTTGGCTACTGCCACTTCCGACCCTTTCCTTGTTAAGGGTAAATGTTATTGTGATACTTGCCGATGTGGATTTGAAACCCCTGCTACTAAGTATCTTGCCGGTAAACACTAAAAACCCCTCTTTTTCTTAATCATTCTGCATTTTCCACTGTTCATATTTCAAGATCTGTTCTAATTTCTGTCTTTTTTGTGATTTCTTCACTACCCATTTGCAGATCTAGACTATAGATTCACCAGATTGTATTGTTGAACAAAACAATTTAGAAAAGTTCTTGTGTTTGTGCTCTTATTCTTGTTCTTGTTAAAGATTTCTTGATCTTAGTGTTTAATTTAGATATTGGATAGTTTCATGTCGTACTGTGAAATGTATTTGAAGCCAGAGTGAGTTGTAGCCTTTGTTGGAATCGAAACGAATCAGGACGTCACGAAGCTTATAATTGCAAATCACAGAGATTGATAAATCAGATAACAAAAACTTATACTAAAAACATAATATTATTATATGGTTTGGCCAATTGATGATAATGATGAAAATCTGAGCAAAATCCTAACAGCCTTCTGATATTGAGTTCATATGAGTTTAGTACTTTTGACACGGAACATAAATTTTGGCAAAAATCAAATAAAATTGACAAATAGTAGATATGAGCTATAACTTCTAACAAATTTAAAAATTGAACTCATATAAAGTTAAATCCTAAATCCGCGTTTGTTTGCTCCTAGTTTACAGTAGGATTAATAATTGTGCTATGATGGACAGGATCTAAGGTTAGAGTTGAGTGCAAAAACAGGGTGAGTAACAAAATCACATACAAAGTTGATGGTGTGACAAACTCACAAGGTGAATACAACATCTTAGTTAAACGTGACTGTGGTGATGATGTCTGTGATGTTGTGCTCGTCGAGAGCGGTGATAAATCATGTAACATCCCCAATGCTGGTCGTGATCGTGCTCGTGTTGCTCTCACTCGCAACAATGGCATGACCTCAGATGTTCGTTATGCTAACAACATGGGTTTCCTCTCCAATGAACCTCTTGCTGCCTGTGCTCAGATCCTCCAGCAATACCAATTGACTGAGGATCAATATTGAAGGAACAAGAACGAGAACAACAAATGATTTGTTATGAATCTTTGTTTGATGTTTAGGGCTCATTTATCATTATTATTATGATGTTGCTGATTATGATGCTTTAGGCATCAAAATTGATACTTTTATTCTCTTTGCTATTGTTTTCTGGATGTTCAAATTCCAAGTGATATGTTTCCTTTTAGTATATGAGGAAATTTTAATGGCTCATTAAAATTATTACTAATGCTTAAATTGTGGCTTGATTGATTTTCTTGCTGCTAGTCAATAGTTATTGATTAATGCATAGTCTTATACTTCAAGTTTGTTTTAAATATAATAAAGGAGTGATGTTGGAGCTTTGATAGTACTTAATATTGCTTCATAAAAAAACATAATGATGTCTAAGTACTTTCATATGTAAAATGGTATTACTTGTGGGATTTATAAAGGAATCAATATTAACTCCGATAAGAAGCAAACAAGCAAAACAGATATACACATTTGTTCAATCTTACACATGAGGCCTGAAGTTAAAAATGATAGAAATTAATAGTAACAACATGAAAGTAATATGGTGAAAGTGTTCTGTATTGATACTTGAAAATATGTTGTTAAGAGTTCTTAAATAGAAAATTTAGCTAATAAAAGAACATGTTTATTCTCCTAAACAAAACTGAATCTAAAAACTAATTGCACTATTCTTGTAGAACTAAAGACGAGGAAACAACTTATTGACTTCTAAACAAATGCAACAAACAAACTAATTACTAACCCATAAAGTTGATTACGTTGTCAATATTTCATCCTTTAAACGGAAATATTTTTCAATTTAATTTGCAAACACCAAGTTGATCACATAGTTATAAAAAGTACACTGATTTTAGGGGTGTTACGAACATGTCTACAGTTTGATCATGTAGCTTTAGGAAGGACACTGATTTCAGAGGTTCTGTGTACATGTCTGCAACCTACTTTTCACTTTAAAAATAAATAAGGCTAATTTTTGTATCCTTAGTTAAATCATGCAAGAAGTGATACTTCATATTTATATGCTTACTTCGTTCATGTTCAACTGAATTCTTTGAAAGATTAATCATTGTATTGTTACAATAAATTGACGTTGATCTTTCTTGCTTAAAATGAAGTTCTTCAAAAACACTTCTCAATTAAATAGCTTGACAAGCACATATGTTGAAGCTATGTACTCTGCCTTGTTAATCGACAAAGTAACAAAAGATTAATGGCTTCTTTGAAGATGAAGAAATAACTCTAGACCCCAACATAAAAACATATCCGGGTGTATTTTTTTATCCACTTACACATTGCTAGCCGAAAAGAAACTAGCTTATAAGTAGTTGGAGACCTTTTTAAAAAAAACCGTGCAAAGATTTGATTCGAAATAAACAATATAGGTAAAGTAGGCTAATTATCCGATTACCAGTATTTCACATAAATCTCAATGTCCCAACCAAGACGATTTTTCTCGTTAAAAACTAAAAAAAATGCTTTTTCTGAAGTCCAGCACGTTTGTGGGCTAAGCATCTTGTAAGTTTGTTTGATTAACAAAAGATTATAAAATAAAATAATATTGAATGTAAAAATATATTTTTTATATTTTTTTCTTTTTTGGCTAACACATTCATATATGTGATTCTTATATATAGTCTTAAAATTATCTATATATACCATTGAGGTAATTTCAAGTTATTTTACATGTGAAATTTTTTTACATAGTCTATGGTACATCTCACAAGTCACAAGTTCTCCATATTTTTCTTTCTTTCTTTGTGTTTTGGTGTATTTATAAATGAGCAAAAACTCTCAATTTATAGGAAGAGAAAATCATACCTATGACATAGGTAAATGTAGCAATTTCAACAAAGATTGCAAATCTTACCAATTTGCCAACTACCAAGGGTGTGTTTGGTATGAAGGAAACATTTTCTCATGTTTTGTTGGCTTAAATATTTTCCAAATCAATTTTTTTCCTCAAATTTTTTTTAAAAAATGACTTCCCTTCAAAAATCAAGGAAAACATTTTTCAAAACTTTCCTCCAACCTCAAATTACAATTTTTTTTCTTACTCCACCCTGTACCCTGACCCTCCCCATTTTAAAAAAATTAAAATTTTACAAATTTCTTTCTTTAAAAAAATCAATTTATTTTGTCCCTACCTCGCCCCCTACCCCAAACCAGCCCCTCCCCTTAACCAAAAATAATATTAACAACTTAAAATTTTATTTTTGAAAAATAGTTCAAATTTTAAAATTTTAAAATTTTTTTTACCACGCCCAACCCCTGACTACCCCTACCTCCGCCTCCCTTCCCCCTCGCCCCTCCACAAAAAAATTTTGAAGTTTGTTTTTGAATTTTTTAAATTTTTTTAAAAAAAATTCAAATTTTCATTTTTTTTTAACCCACGCCTATCCCAACTCCCTATCCAAACCCGATCCTCCCAAAAAAAAAAATGTTAAAGTTTGTTTTTAAAAATATTTTCAATTTCAAATTTAATAATTTTTTACCCCATCCTGCATCCCCCCCCCCCCCAAAAAAAAATTTAAATGTTTTTCATTCATAAATCAAATGCTAAAAAGTATTTTTCAAAAAAAAATTTCTACTTATCAACCAAACGAGAAAATAAGTCAGAAATTCACTTGTTTCTTATCCCTTTTCAACATTTGGTGCAATTCAAATTTCCCCCGGCCCTACACTTTTTTTTCTAGATTTTAGAGAAGGAGAAGTTTTGTGGTTGATATATTTTTTTCTTTTTGGCTAACACATTCATATATAGGAGTCATTCAACTCTGATGAATTATCTTGTAAAGTCATTCAATTTTATTTTGTATCAATAATATCACTCAACTTTGAATTTTCTTTTTGCAAAATCACTTAATCAAATTTAATATAAAAAAATAATTTAACATGATAAAAGCTTTACTCAACTATCTTCTTCTTTTTTTTTGGTAAATAGAGAGATATTTTATACATACTAAATCGTTATTAAATTCGCTTGCATAATAGCAATGTTTTCGAACATAATCAGATTATTACAAATCAAAGAGGAGATTATTTTTATACTATAATTTCCTTCTTTATCCTAATAACCGCCACTTTATTGAGGGACCTTATGAAAACAAATATTGACAGTGATGAAATACTAATTTTCTTTTCATTACATTTTAATTTGTTCGTATTATACTAAAAAATTAGTGAAATTATTAGTACTGGAAGACTTCCTTTTGGAATGAATTTTTACAGGAATGCAACTGGGCGTTGTTCTGATGGCATGCTTATAGTTGATTTCATAGGTATGTTTGAATCACCAATAACTATAATCGTTTGTTTTGTTTAATTTATCTCTCATAATATAATTTACAGCGCTCGAATGTGGGTGCGAATTTTGCAGTATCAGTTGAATCACTAGCAGAAAAGAACATTTCTATGTCCTATACAAATAGTACGCAACTTCATTGGATCTCTTCTCATTTCAAATTCGTTTGCTCTGATGGTAATTGATGTGATTTAATTAGTCTCTACTTATAATAATGACAATTGAATATTTATATTGATGTTTTGTCTACAATTATTGCTTGCTTGCTAGATTGCCCAAAATATTTGAAAAATTCACTTTTCCTAGTTGGAGAAATAGGAGGAGATGACTTCACTTAAGGCTTTAAACAAAGGTAAATCCGTAGACGAGTTGCGAAGGATGGTGCCTGATGTTGTTCACTCCATCATTCATGCTGTTCGAGTTAGTGTTGTATCTCTTCATTTCTTTTATCATTATCAGAGTATCTTGAAATTTGATTCCTAACCATCATATATTTTTCAGACTTCCAGGCAACTTTACAGAAGGTTGTTTACCAATTGTCCTAACGTTGTACATGAACAAACCTTCAACTGTCTATGATGAGTACCATTGCGTGAAAGAGTGGAACGATTTTATAATGTTTTACATCAATCATTTGCAACAAGTTATTCATGAGCTAAACAAAGAGTATCCAAATATTTCAATCATTTATGGCGACTACTACAAAGCCTATTTCTGGCTTCTACAAAATGATATCGCTCTTGGTAAGTGGATATATAGTAATTTGAGTAGTGGAGCACTTAGTAGGAGATGAAAAATAAGATATTCATATATAAAACAAGTACGACGTTTGATTGACAATTTAGAAACCTGCATAACTAATACATGTCTAAGTTTGAAGGTAGAAGGAAACTTTTTAATTTTAGTATAATATATGATATGATATGATTGATGATTAGGTAAAGTGAAGAAAGTTATATGCAATTTACTAACTCTCTTTTTAAAAACAAATTCTCGGAATTCGACAAAAAATCTGCACTAAAATCATGTTGTGGAACAAGAGGAGATTATAATTATACTGAAGATATGAAATGTGGTGTTCAAGGAGTTGGACTGTGTACAGATCCGAGTACATACATAATTCTGGATGGAGTTCATTTGACACAAAAGGCATAAAATTTCATAACAAAATGGTTAATCAATGACATAATACTCCAATTGAACTGTCATATTTAAATTCAAGCTTTTAATTTCTTTTGATTATTTTTGTGTTTCCTAATTTTAAGAATTGGATTTTAGCCTTAGTAATTACTTGTCATGAACCAGATATGGAATATGTGTGCCTCCCTGATAGTGAAAGGAGTTGTAGTCAAGGATAGTGGTAATTACATCTTTATGTCATGTTAGTATGTCTTTTTTCTATAATTTTCAAATATATAAATCTCGAAATAAATTGAAAATGTATAAATTTGCTATTACATGGAAAATTAATTATTGGTGAACGCCTGTGTCTTGTACTATGTGAAGCCCCCACATATGACATACCCAATTAATTCGACCAGATGGAGACTGTCAATTTGGAGTACACTCCAAAAATACAAATAAAAACATATTTATTGTTTTGATATTTTACTAATTCCTCTAGTCTCATCTCAAAATAATACTATAATTATGAAATAAATAATTTCAAAATTTCTAATCGCACAACAGTAATTAATAATCAACCAAACATAAATGAATGAAAAATTATTTTATTCCAAAATTGTTATAGCTCATCATAAACTTTCTTTCATTTATGGGAAAAGACTCAAATATGCCATCGAACTTTCTGAAAAGGCTCATTTATGCCATCCGTTAAAAGTTTGGCTCATTTATGTCATTGCTATTAAAGAAAAGGCTCATCCATGCCATTTTTTTAAACTCCGATTTTGCAAAACCACTTTTTACCTCCTAAACAAGGTTTACCACTTTTCAATTGTAGTTTTTGGATCAAATGTACTCTTTTTGCTTGTTCTTCCTTGAGAACTTCAAAAACACATGAAGAACACAAATAACTTCCAAATTTTGAACATCTTCAATGCTTCACGAAATCATCTAAAATTTCAAGATTAGTTTCCCTCCGAACTAGATACCAAAAGTCAATATCTTTTCCGCGCGAATTCAACTTAACTCAACAAGACCCACTTGAAATTTCTTCAAAGTTTCAAAACATCAACATTATTTAATGGTAGAATTTTCTCCACAACTTCAAATCATTTGAAATTTTGAACATAGACTCAAAAAAACACTAGTGAACAAAGATCTAATGTCAAAAACAATTATACAAAAACGCGAATCAAAACAAATTTTTGAAATTTTGGGATTGATTTTCATTTTTTGGAATATTTTTTTTAATACGGGTAAATTTTTTAAACTCTACAAATGATTTTAGAATTTTGATTTTTTTTTTTTAAAAAAAAAATTAATGATGTAGCCGAAATTTTAGATGATTTCGTGAAGATTTTGAAAATGTTCAAAATTTGAAAGTTGTTTATGTTCTTCATGTTTTCTTGATATTCTTAAGGAAGAACAAGCAAAAAGAATACATTTGATCCAAAAAACTTCAATTGAAAAGTGTTAAACCTTGTTTGGGAGGTAAAAAGTGGTTTTGCAAAACCGGAGTTAAAAAAATGGCATGGACGGGCCTTTTCTTTAACAATAATGGCATAGATGAGCCAAACTTTTAACATATGACATAAATGAGCCTTTTCAGAAAGTTTGATGGCATATTTGAGCATTTTCCCATTATTATCTATTAATGTAATTATCCGTACTTTGAACGGAATTAAATATATTCTTTAATAAGTGATATTGCTAATTGACTATTTTTTTCAATAAGTAGAGTATAAAAAGAAAACAGTATAAATCAAGTTACGATCTTGATGTTGTCTATTCAGAAAATTGTCAAAAAAATATTTACAAATTGTATTTTTCTATTAACATTGCTTATAAAAAGAAGAAAAACATGAAAAGTTAATATTAAAAGTTTCATTAAATTGACCATCTAGTTATCATAATTTTTAAAATTAAATTCAATGAATTTATAACAATAATATTAGTTCAATCAAAGTAACATTAAATTTAATTAATTATAAATTGCATGCCTTTGTTTTTGTGTAAACTACTTGATTTGTAATACAAATAGTTAAAAATATGTTTATGACACATAAAAGTAAGAAAAATACTTGAATTATGTTTCAACATAGTTATACACGAAATTAAGAAATTAACGAGATCTTCTTCTTTTTGTTTGGTTTTCTTTGATATTTGATTTTCGCATTGAGATTCATCTAATGTGTACTTACATTGTACATGATTCATTAATATTAAAGGATCGCATATCTTAACTTTCATTTTTATATACTTAATATCTATTGAGAAAAACATCTCAAAGAAAGAAAGAAATTAAATTGTGATGGTAAAACATTACATCGGAATTATACTTTGTAATAGAAAATAAAAGAATTGAAACACATAACATAAAATAAAATGTAAATTTAGAATAAGTCATGATGATTGATGTCATTAATAATTTGATGTGTTACTTATTTACTCGATTATTTAAAGATAATCATAAAGTGATAAAATATTAAATTTTCGAGAGTATATATAGTGTCAAGTTGTAGAAAAGTATACCAAGAGTTGGATCAATATTTGCTCCGAACATATGTAGAGCGGTGGAAGAGTTTTATAACATTATTCTATTTATTATATGGTCATTACTAAAAATATATATATTGTTATAAAACATAAGCTCAACATAATATAAATATAAAGAGGAGAAGACAAGAAATATAGATGAAGATGAGAACTTTTCTTCTTATTTAAGTGTATCTTACAAATGGTGAATGATATCTCTATTTATAGTGTTGAGATATCACCTCAAAGGTCATCATGTTAAATGCCCAAAAAAGTAGGTACATAGTTATCCACAATGGATCATATCACATTGGAAATATAAATACATGAATTCAAGAAATTCATGAATACACTCAATGGACCATTCACTTAGTTCAATGGATTTATAACACTCCCCCTTGGATGTCCATAGATAATGTACCTCCTTAAAACCTTACTAGGAAAAATCCAGTGGGAAAAAAATTCTAATGAAGGAAAAAGAGTACACATATCTTTTGATACACATTATTTGTTGCCTCATTAAAAACCTTGCCAGAAAAATCTAGTGGGACACAACCTCGATCAAGGGTAAAAGAGTACAACGCGTAATATACTCCCCCTGATTAAAACAACACTTAATTTCTTGTGATGATGTCATCCAGTCATATATATTAACTTCTCAAATATTGACAATGTCTTTGTGATCAAATTACATTCACGAAGATGTTGCATCGTTGAACTCATCCTGATATATAATTTTCTGATTTTATGGATATGATGAGGCTTCGAGCTTAGCCGAATACATTCTTGAAATTCACTCTATTCGTGATCTTGTTATTGCAAGTAAATTGCTCATTCAACTTGTTCATAGCAACAATCATTTTGTTGACACTTTCATTTGCAGTTAATTGTCTTGTAGGATAACTTTATATGTGTCCTTGATGTCATTTCAACGTCTTCTCGTTAGGGAGGAGCAGAATCTTGTCAATAAACTCACTGCAAAATATTTGATTATATATAACAAGGTTCATTAGTGTTCCAATTGACTGATATATGGAGTTTCATCACTAAGAAGCTCTTCATCCTTCTTTTGAAATCGAAAGATATCTTTATTTATGTCAAACAATCTCATAATTATTGGGGTACTCAATGAATGTGATTTATCCATTTTAAATCGCATCAAAAATTTTCTGTGTCTGTAGATTGATGGACAAATATTTTATTTGTCAAATTCTCAATCTGTAGGTCAAGACAAAATTTTGTCTTAGCAAGATCTTTTCATTTTAGATTCCCTTTTCAAACACTCAACAATTTTTGAAAGCTCTTTAAGAGTGCTAATAATATTCAAGTCATCAACATACACAACTATTATAACAAATTTAGATCCTGACCTTTTTTATAAAAATACAAGGACAAAATAGGGTTATTTTTTGTATCCTTTCTTCCTTGATTATCTCAATCCATATGAGGATTCTTAAAGCTTTAGTGAAAAAGTTTCTTTCAAACTTTTATATGTTTCAGGCACCTTGATTGCTTCAAGTATTTTCATATAACCTTCATTGTCTAGCGAGACATGACCATTATTCATTATATGCATTCAAATTTTTCATATATTGTCAAATCAAAACAAATCTCATTGCATCCACCATAGGAGGAAACATCTCCAATAATGTCAGGACTTTTGCGAAAAACCTTAATGCCCCAAGGCAAGCCGTACTTGTTATTTACGGTTATATTATTGCATAATAATTTATTTGTACCCCACTGACATTATACCTTGATTTATGAACTATCTGTCCAAAACGACACTTTTCTAAGTGAAACAAAATATACTTGAATTATGCATTTTATTTGGCCAATCATTTATCTGTCCATACTATATGACAGATTTGAATTCAAGATCCTTGTCACGATCTATATCATTGCGCGCTACTTCATATCAAAGATACCATCGACGGTCATTTGATATCGATTCCAATATGACATAACTTATCGATATCTCTTCATTTTTCATCATTTCAGGTACCTGAACCTTTGTCAAGGTTTTATGAAGTGTTATGTCATCGTGCTACTTTAAAGCACTTGCCTCATTATCATGACAATTTTGATCATTTGCTCCTCTCCTTCCTCAAGAAATTTTACATTTGGAATCGATTAATCTACCACGCTTCAGCGTATCATAGACTCTGTCCTTCAAGGACTTCACATTGGAGCATTTGCAGCTGAATTGTAACATAGGGTCAGTAAATTCATCTGGCAATAGATTTGCAACATTATGCAAATGAATTATCCCTTCAACTTCAAGTTCACATTTTTTTTCTAACGAGGATCTAGATAATTCATAATTCATCTCATATAGTTTTCAGCTATCAATCATCTCTCCCCCTAATGTTAGAAACTCTAACATTCATCCCAACCTTGTTTGGGGATTCATCTTTATGCGTGTGGTGGAGCAATTAAATCATAACCATACATTCAAAATTTTAGAAGAAAATTATTTGGTTTCTGACCCTGAACCAATTTTGATAGGGGCCCTTTATTGGCTTGATGCGTACAAGTGTTGCTACATGTTCATCTTGTTCCAAATTTCTTTTGGGAGATTTGTTCTCGTAACTATTGGTTTAGTTATAATTGGAGGCATACAATTTCTGCTAAACCAACCAGAATTATCAACATAATTTTATAATTTGGAACTATGCCCGTAATTTAACAATTCCAGCAAATAACCTTACAAAAATTAAATTGCAAGTTGATAATAAATGCACACATGACCATACTATAGATGCATCTATTAAATCATAATAGTAAACGGTCCATATGACAGGTGAACGGGCCCATCTTCACATTTTTATATGTTCCAAATAATTTTAGGGAATACAATACCAACCTTAGCTGGTACAATGATAATTTTATCATGAGAACAAGCAACACAAGAGAATTTTTTAAGAATATTTTATTTCTTCCATATATAACCATGTGAATTCTCAATTATTTTTGCATCATAATTTAATCGGAATGGCCAACCAATCCTGCCAACTGATCTTTATTTCAGTACACTTATAGTTTACTTTTGCATGTGATTCCATCAACATACCCATGTTTATGGGCAACAAACAAGAGGGGGAAAATGGATAACCCTTTACATAAATATTTATAACCCGCTTCGATTGTAGTAATCTGAAGATATTAAATCTTTTCGTAATTTATACTCTCAATATTTCTTTTCAATCATCTGAAACTTAAAAAGTTTCTTTTGAGACTTACTACAACCCCAATATTTTTCCTTCAATAATAGTACAATACCTCTTTGAAGCTTACAATTAATTTTGTGTACTATCACATATTTCATGACACCATCCGTATGGTTGGTGAACATCTCCTTCAAGGAGAAACTTATATTATTATTATCATGGTCAAAATTATTACAGGCAAGACATGTTTCTTGCTTTACTTTTATCGTACCATAGGTACACAACCAATGACAAATTTGTGTTGCACACAATAATATTTTTTTTGTCATGGCCACAACATTTATAGGCAAGAATTACTTCTTTCTTTTTGCTCTTTCGGTAGTTCACAATAAACATACCATAATATTTATGACGCATAAAAAGTACACGACCATTGACCATTCCTACCAAATAAAATTTATTTATTTCTCTCAAACCTCCCGCAGAGGTGAGTTGTGACATATATCAAATCCATAATATTTTTATCATATCTTGACTTATTCACTTTAAGAATAGTCAATCATTCATGATTCTTATCACAAGTCACATTCTCTTGAAGGAATGGACCAATAATTTGTATTTGTTTCATAAATTTGCATTATAAGCTCATTGTCATGCCCTTAAAATTTATCATTTTTGCATGACACACCTCAACATCACTTTAAAAGGTTAAGTGTACCACCACTTTATCTTCCTTTCTTTTGATGGAGAATTTATAAATTTATCATATTATTAGATCACACAACAACCTCGTGTCCAATGACCTTCTATATCCTTCAATTCTTTTCTGTTCTTGCTCACAAGTGTTGCTGCTACAACTCTTTTGCAAAGTACTACAACTTTTAGAGTATATTCGTGCTGATAGCGTGTTATAAAACATAAGCTCAACATAATATAAATATAAAGAGGAGAAGACAAGAAATATAGATGAAGATGAGAACTTTTCGTCTTATTCAAGTGTATTTTACAAATGATGAATGATATCACTATTTATAGTGTTGAGATATCACCCCAAATGCAATCATGGTAAATGCCCAAACAAGTAGGTACATAGTTATCCATAATGGATCATATCACCTTGGAAGTATAAATACATGAAATCAAGAAATTCATGAATACACTCAATGGACCATCCACTTAGTTCAATGGATTTATAACATATATATGATAATAACTCTTCAAAAAATAACACATTCTTTAATGCGAGGGTAAGAATATATATGAGTCACTTTCATACGAGAACTTGAGAAAATTGGGGGAGTAAATCATACCCTTTTCCCTTATTAGAACTAGTTTTGGCTACATGCTAAACGGCTACTTATGTAAAAGATCGTATTTGTGCAAATTAGCCTAATCTAAGCCCTAACTTGAACTAGGCCCCTGAGGTATAAAACGACGTCGAACTTACTGTTACAGACTGACAGCGACCGCCGGCAGGCGGCAGCCATTCTTTGAGATCTCCGCGTTCACATGTATGAGCTTCTTCTGTGTCTGCATTCGTTTGATTACACAGTTCTTGAAAGGTGAAGTTTGATCACAAAGAGGTAAAGATCATCTTTTTGTCAACTTTCATTAAAAATCAAGATTCCATCTTTTTCTCCTCTTTTATGTGTTTGAGTTGTTTTAATCCATCTGTTTTAGGTTCTGCTTAATACCCTTAAGTAGGAAATGTCATATTCTTAATTCGGAATGATTGTAGTTGATGTTGAGGTTCCATGTTCAAGCTGTGGAAATAGCCTCTTGCATAAATGTAGGTAAGATGTGGGCACAATAGACCTTTGTGGTTCGGTCTTGGACCCAAAGCACAGTGGGAGTATTAGTACACCGGGCTGCCCTTTTTATTTCTTAGTTACATGATCAGCTTGATAGGATATTGATAACACAATTCTGGTCTTAAGTTATTTTTTGAAAAGTTTATTGTTAGCTATCCATGAAATTGTTTGTACTAGTTGATCACAGACTTATTAGAATTTGTTACCCCTTTTTAAAATGGTCCATTAACTCATCCGAGAATTAGCTATCAGTGTGTATGTAATGCAGTTCTTTTTCTTTGTTTATGAAATTTAGCTGAACACAGTGGGGATGTTTATTCAATTTCCCTTTGTTTTCTTTTATGATGCTTAGTTGGGATAACTGCATATTCAATATGGTTGCTGCTGCATATCACCAAGCAATACACTTCACAAGTTGTAGCTATGTTTCTGCCAATGATGGAGCTAGGGAATTCTTGGTCACATCTTCATCTGGGAGTCGTAAAATGAAACCAGTGTTTAGAAAAGAGAGATGCAGTTTGAGGCAGTCCGTAAACTGTGTGAAGTATTCATCAAAGTCATCTTTACGTGCTATTAAGCCAATTTTCTCCTCATTATCAAATACCAATGATTTGCGGAGAACAGTACGTGAGTACACTCCTTCCCAGTAATTCTTGTTATCATCTTGAAAAAGTGAGTGTACTTGTTATTCGTTGTGGTATCTGGTTTCTAGTTCGTGATCTTGTCATATTTAAGGCTTTATTCCCTGCAGCTGAATCATACTTGATTTTAATACGGCATGGAGAGTCGATGTGGAATGAGAAGAACCTGTTCACTGGTTGTGTAGATGTGCCACTCACCAGTAAAGGAGTAGAAGAAGCAATTGAAGCCGGTAAGAGAATTAGACACTTACCCATTGATGTTGTCTACATCTCTGCATTGGTTCGCTCTCAGATGACGGCCATGCTTGCTCTAACAGAGCACCACTGCAAGAAGGTACTTCTGGATTCTGGTCTTCGAAACAGCTTGTCTTTTTGAAGCATGGTCCTGCTAAATAATGCTAGCACTAAAAATATTCTTGAATTTACTCTTTAGTTTGAATAACTTCATGTATGGTTGGAACAATTACAGCTGTCCTCGTGCTGTCTGCTCTTATGCTATGTCAAGTACCCTTATGATCTGTCATACGTATGTCAAAACTATTTCCTTTTCTTGGTGAACCATTCTGGAGAAAGTTCCCCTTATCAATTGTTAAATTTGTTTGCTAATTATTTCCAATCATTTGGCCTGGTTTATGTTAATATTCCTGATTCATAAATCAGAATTCATGAGGACATGTTTAATTTTTTCTTGAAGGAAAATCAATTAAAAGTATAGACACAGCATGAATTAGCAATGTGAAATAAGACTATCCTGAGCTTTATAAACAAATAAGCCTTTCTGGTTGTTGTGTTGCAAGAAATGTTCTTCCTGCTTCCTGGATATTGTTATCCTTTATAGAAAAGTCTCTTTCTTGGTTATCCATTATCTATGGCTTATTGTTACCTTTCTATGTTTTTTTTATCATGTTGTAAGACATGGATGGCGGTCAAACATGATTTAGCATCCAAAATAAACAATTCAGGAAATAAAAGGTCCATCTTTATTGCAAAATTACATTAAATCTTTCCATGAGATTCAAGAAATGAGGCTCCCTCCTAATTGTAGTGTAAATTGTCTCCATATTACTGGAAGATTGGTATACCAAAGATTGCATGCTCTTTTGTTCGTATGTCATCAATATAATGTGCAGCAGATATCAAATTTATCTAAGAAAAGGCCACTGTATATAAGCACTTATCCTTCTTTAATTTTCAGGTGCCCATTATTGTTCACGATGAGACTGAACAAGCCAAAATATGGAGTCAAATTTATAGTGAAGGCACCGAGATGCAGTCTGTTCCTGTTATTAAAGCATGGCAACTGAATGAAAGAATGTAATTTAACAGCTCTCATTTTGTTTCTATTCCAATATGATGTCATCCCAGATTCAGTAGGATGTTATTTTACAGGTACGGGGAACTTCAAGGATTTAATAAGCTGGAAACAGCTGAAAGATGCGGAAAAGAGCAAGTCTATAAATGGCGCCGAAGCTATGATGCTCGGCCACCCAATGGTGAGAGCTTGGAAATGTGCTTGCGAAGAGCTGTTACCTATTTCAAAGAGCAAGTAAGCTGGTGTGACTTATAAAAAGCATATAGAGGAGACTAGTTTCTATTGACGCAGGGCTTGATATCTTGACCTCATTACTGAGCATGTACTTGCAGATTGAACCCCAACTTGCCAGTGGAAAGAATGTAATGGTAGTAGCTCATGCAAATTCATTGAGGTCCATCCTAATGTATCTCGATAAGTTGACTGCTGAGGAGGTAATGAATATTGTCATTTTCCTGTTAGTATCACGCATTTTCAGTGCATGTATGTTAGTTGGTTATGAATAGGTCCTTGGTAACAGGTCATCCACTTAGAACTCTCAACCGGAGTGCCAATGCTTTACATATATAGAGAAAATCAATTCATCAGGAGTGGAAGTCCCTTGGGATCAATGGAGGATGGAGTTTATGCTTATACAGAGGTAAAATCTTTTTTCCCGCTTAATTAATGTATGCCGTTCTATAGGAAATTGTTGGTAGATAGCTCTTATTTATTTCTGTATCCTGAAGTACTTCAGATGTCAAACTAAAAATAACAAGTAAGTTGATAGAAGGTTAAGTTTAAGCTGATGTTATGTTATTAGCCTATTGAGATGCCACTTTTATGATACAATAGCTTTATGAAAAGTTCAAATAGAACATCAAGATGATCTTAATTGACCATAATGCTAAATTAAATATAATAACAATAGTCCCTTATGGTCCGGCCCTTCCCTGGACACCCCCCCGCATAGCGGAGCTTTGGTGCACCGGGCTGCCCTTTTAATATGAACATTGAATTATAATAGGAGGTTGTCAAGCAAAGAAAGTAGTTTAACAATCAATGTTATTGATAGTTATCAAAGACAAAAAGAGTAGAAAATGATAATGTTTGCTAAGGCTCTGAGCTCAAAGTGCAACTAAAGCGTGGGTTTTTACTGAACAAAAATAGACTCAATAAAGAAAAAAGGGTAATTCAAGAAAAGTTAACTAAAAACACACAAAAAAAATTGTATGAAGAACAGATCTAAAATATTACAATTAACTGAAACATGTGAAGTAAAAAGCCTGTCAATCACTTTCTCAAATGTTATCTTGAGAGGCATTGAATTGCCGCCTAAGCGACTTCACTTTGCCTATACTGCACCTAGCTTCAGTATACAAGCGTACCTCAAGTTAGCTTTTAGCAACACTATTATCACTGCTTCTCTCCCCTTTCTCATGGCAGTAATGTAGGGTCTAATACTAGGGATTTACAAAATGTGACTTCTGTGCATTAAATGGAGCAGTTAGTTTAGTGAAATGACCTTTAATATACTTGTTCTACACTCATCAAAAGAATTATATTTAATTCGTTCCTTTCGCAACATTATAGCAAATGATGAAAGCTTTTAAGAAAATGACAAACATAAAAGGCATTGTTCAGAACATTGCTGCAGGTGATGTGATATGTAGCGATATGTTACCTTAACATTCGTGTCTCTAGTTGCCACCTATCATAGCAAAAATCTCTTCGTAAAAGATAGAAAGCCATCTTTCCCTCTGTACAAGTTATCAAAAGAAAAGGCAGAAAATTAGGAATTAGAGTCCCGGTGTTGTTTAGAGATTACTGTTCAAAGTGAAAATAATTAGGGATGGCAGGCAGGGCGGGGCAGGTTCAGATATACACAGTTGCGGTGCGGATCAAAAATTCCTTTTAAGAAAAAGTGCGGTGTGGGGTGTGGTTAACATCTCTGATTGTCGTTGATGGACTTTCAACAATCATACCTTCACAACAATACCTAATCATCATTGCTTTTTCACTTTTCTGCTAGATGCACATCTGATACACTGCATGAAACCTTGTAGAGCTGTTGAAATTTATGTAGTCTATTATCGCTTTCTGCAGAATTTGGCCTTATACAAGCAAAATCTGTTAGATGAAGTGCTAGATGAAGTGTCTTTATAACTTTTGCTCCCAAAAAGAAAAAGCTATCATGCAAGCTTAAATATGTTCACGTCGCTGGAAGTTCATTGAGGTATCTTGAGTCATCAATAATCCTGAGAAACACCAGAGCCATGATGGAAGAAAGTTTTGGTAGCTACGTGCCAGTGGAGATCTGGCAACACAATATGAGGACTTCTTGCAGAGCAGGGGATATCAGATCAAAAGCTGATTTCTACTTGCCTGTTTTCTGCTATCGTCATTCGAGGAACTATGTCAATTCATTTTTTATTTTCCTGTAGTCAGGGTCACTTACATTCACATTAGATATTTGTTTTCTTTGGAGGGTTTAAGTTACAGATTAGTTTGAGAGTACACGAAAAATGTTTGTTGGCAGCAACGGCTTTTAAAATTTCCTTTTCTTGGTCCTGGAAGATCATTTCTGTAGGTTTATTAATGATCTTTTTTTCCTGTTTTGTCATGGATGTTGGTTTGGTTGTCTTTTGATCAGCTTCTATATCTTTTGTCTTTAGTACAAGCTTTGCTTGTCTAATTTCAAACTCCATGCCAGCATATAAGGCCACGGGACCATGGTTGATGGTCCAAGAATGTGGTTATTCTTGGTTGTACAATCCAAGAATGTGAAAAGTTAGTACTGTAATTTCAAAAAATATTAAATTTTGAACTTGTCTTGTTGCCCGTTCATATTGGTAGTCATACTATTGCTCATGTAGTTTCTTGTCCGTCGATTTCTTTTACTATATGTTGTTGATTCCTTGTACCTCAGTTATCATATTGTTTTGTTGTAGCTTTTGTTCTACTGCTATCTGTTGTTTTGTCATGATTGTTGATTCTTGTACTTTCATTACTTCTTTTTCTGGATTGCTTTGGATGGTTTTTCCTTGAGTTGAGGGTCCATCCGAAACAACAACCTTCTGGTAGATGTAAAGTCTGCGGACACTCTATACTCTTCGAACCCCAATTATATTAGATATGTTATTATTGTTGTGTTAAATTTTAAACCTATGATTGCAAACGTGAAATAGGTTATCCATCAAATTAATTATGAAGTAAAAACATTGAGTTATCCATCAAATTAATTATGAAGTAATATTGGGATGTCAAAGTAGGCGAAAGGAAAATATAAATGTTGGGACACGAGAGTAATGTGATGTAGTTAGCTATGTTGAAAAAGAGGGGTTAAGTTTTAGAATGAGGACGACATACAAATTAGTTACTTCTAGTACTTAATTAAATTAAACAAGAGATAATAAGTCCTCATTGAATTACTTCAATTAATAATCTATAAAACATGATAATAAAGTCAGATGTTAAATTTTATTTTGTTTGATTTTTTTTGCATGAACTTTTACATAATCAAGAATATTTTACAGTGTGATTTTAAATTAAAAGCATGTTAAATATACCAAAATATCTTTTAATATTGTGATCTTAAATATGTAATTTTTATGTTTTTTCCATTTAAATTATTTTATTTATCTTTTGAAAATTAATTTTTTTAAAAATTCTATGGATAACAATAACTAATATTTTTCAATATTTAAAGTTTAAAAGATATATAAAAAAAATATTCAATTGACTCTCAAAATTTTGTCGGTGCCACATAAATTGGAACAAAAGAAGTAACAAATATTATTTGAAAATGACGTAAGGAATACTATAAATCACAATAATTAACAACTGGAAATATTTGAAAAAAAATATAAAAATATTTTGATTTTTAAAATTCTATATGCGCCACGTAATTGGGACATGGAGAATAATATATATTATTTTAAAATTATGTAAAAATTTACTCTAAATCATAATAATTAATAACTTCGATTATTTAAAAAATATATTTTTAAAAATAAATCTCCAAATTTCAACTGTGTTACTTAAATTGAACTGAAAGAGTAACACACATTGGGCCCGTGCTGGCACGAGCTCCGATGTCTAGTTAATCTAGCTGCACGTAGAGTGATAAAAAAACACTAACACGAATTAAAAAATTAAACTTGATGAAATCAATATTTCAGACTCTTTACCATTGAATTTATTGCATTTTTTTAGATCACGAGGATAGGGAAGCTTAAAATGTTCTTTTCTGTCACGAGATCAAACAATACACTTTGTTAGTGCTTTCTCAAGTTATTTTTCTTATATATTTACTCAATTTTTCAATACAAATACAAAATTCGTGCAAGTGCTATTGGTTTTCAATTCTAATAGAATCTTTTAAGAAGAGTCCGGAGCCAAAATGACTACTTTTTTCTTTCAAAATGCATAAACGGCCTATCAATTTTTTTTTTTATCAAAACGAACAAATCGCTCCTGAGGGAGTGATGTCGTTTCAACATAGTAACTCCGTGTTAAAAGAAAATCGCTGCTCCAGCAACAATTCCTTTAAAAAAAAATTTTTTTTACTAATATCGCTGCCACAACAGCGATTTTTCAATTTTATTTTACTTTTACTAAAACGTTGCACTGGTAGCGATTTCAAAATTTTTTATTTTATTTAATTTTGTTGTCAATTTGATTGTTTCTTTAAAAAAAAGTTTTTTTTAACTAATCGCTGCCACTGCAGCGATTCCCAACTCCTTTTTAATTCTTTTGTCAATTTGTTTGTTTCTTAAAAAAAAATAAAAAATTTAACGAATCGCTGCAGCGATTCTTTAACGTTTTATTATTATTTTTTTAATTATTTTGTCAAGTTCCTATTTTCCTTTCTTTTTCCTTTTTACCAACATATATATTTTCCCCAATACGAATTTTAAAAAAAAAAATCGCTGCTAGATCTTCTTAAAAAAAAAATTTAAAAATTAAAATCGCTTCTGAGACAGCAATTTCATGTCTCATGTGAAATCGTTGTCTCAGAAGCGATTTTTATTTTTTAAAAAATATTTTAAGAAGATGGCTGCTAAAGCAGCGATTTTTTTTTAAAAAAAATTCGTATTGGGGAAAATATATATGTTGGTAAAAAGGAAAAAGAAAGGAAAATAGGAACTTGACAAAATAATTTTTAAAAAAATAATAAAACGTTAAAGAATCGCTGCTGATGCAGCGATTAGTTAAATTTCTTTTTTTTAAGAAACAAACAAATTGACAAAAAAAAAAATGGGGTTGGAAATCGCTGCACTGGCAGCGATTAGTTAAAAAAACTTTTTTTAAAAGAAAAAATCAAATTGACAACAAAATTAAAAAAAAAAATTGAAATCGCTGCCAGTGCAGCGTTTTAGTAAAACAAAAGTTTTGAAAAATCGTTGTTGTGGTAGCAATATTAGTAAATTTTTTTTTTAAGGAATCGCTCCGGAGCAGCGATTTTCTTTTAACACAGAGTTATTATGTTGAAAGGATATCGCTCCCTCAGGAGCGATTTGTCCGTTTTGGTTAAAAAAAATTTGATAGGCCGTTTATGCATTTTGAAAGAAAAAATTAGTCCTTTTGGCTCCAGACTCCTTTTAAGAAGCCGTCTCCATATTGTTTCTTTTATAAATAAAATTTTCTGATTACAAACTTTCAAATACACATACTTTATAAAGATCAACTAATCAACAAGTAGTAATAATTAATCTTTAATATAATCTTTTCACATAATACAAATAGTTTATTCACACCGAACAAGAGTAGTTTTTCACAAAAAATAAAATAATGAGTCTTTTTTTACAAACTATAAACTTATGGATGAGGTTTTACATTTTAAAAAAATAAATTAAAACCATAATTTGGAATCCCAAATCATTTTTTCTTTGAAAATTAAAAATTTCAAATCATATGTCCAAACGCTAATTTAAAATCATAACTTCATTTCCAAACGTAAGTTTTAATCAAACATTTTTTTTGGTTTCTCACCCGGTGTTCGGAGCCCACATTGGAGCTCCGACTAAATCCGAATCGCGCACTGCAGGGTCCATGATAGCGCTCCCAACAAAATTTTCTCTGTACCCAGGGCTCGAACCTAAGACCTCCGGTTAAGGGTGAAACACTCCCACCAGTGCACCACAACCCATATCGGTAGTTTTCATTAAACATGTTTATTAATCAAAAGGAAATAAGTAAATAAATAAAATTTAGAGAGACAAATGTTGATAATGACTGTCACCATGATGCATTAACCGCTTAATCATCATTTGCCCCAAAATCTCCGAAAGATTTGGCGCCAAATTCTCATCCCATCTAACAATTTTTATTTTTATTTTTATTTTTATTTGTAAAGTAAAAAACTATTCTTTATTAAAAAAATAAAACCCTAAAAGTTTAGGCATTTTAGTAACAAAAAACAAATAATTTTATAGAAAAAAAAAAGAATCTTTAAAGCTTAGGAAATACAAAGTCAAACACAAAGCACATAACAAAAAAGAACACAGAAATTTAGGTAGACAACAAGAAAGGAATCAAGAAAGTTTTTCTTGGATTTTACCTTTGGTGTTCTGTGCATTAATATATTATTATTATTATTATTTAAATTAATTAGTATCTCTTTAATTAAATCTATAAGAAAAAAAAATTAGATTTGACTCCAATTTTGGAATTGTGAATTTATTAATTTAATCCAAACGTTACATAATTTTGAATGTCGTCTCCAACAAGGTGTTGTAAATCTGATGATAGCATCCATATGATTAAGGTGGAAGCTGCCGCTGCCGTCGTCGTCAAAACCACCGTCAGCGGCGGCGTTACCACCACAGCCACCACCACCCTTGACAATTGTGTCAAGGGTCATGAAAAGAACAAGGTACAATTTATTAATTTTTTAAATTTTCTTGATCTATGGGTAATTAAAATAATTTTTTTAAATTATGTTGAATAAAAGCCTGGCATTCCAAAGCTTGTTAATTCAAAAAACATTAGAGGAAGTTTTGAAGAGGATGTAACACAATCAGAAGAAAATGATCAAGGTTTGATTTAAAATTATTATCTTATTTTTTGAATTATATATATATTTTTTCTCATTTTTATATTGTAATGGATTTTTTTTTTTTTGGGAGTAGAAGTGGATTGGAAGATTATATCAAGGAGAAAAGTTTTATTTGAAACGTCTCCTTCAGTAAAGAGAAGTTTTACAGGTAGGAATTATCATCACCAACTTGTTTTTTTAATATTGATTTGCATAAGTATTAATTATATTTTTTATGAACTTTTTCCTGTGCATGATGGAATTGTATTATTTAAATTTATCCTTTTGTAAGTATGTTCATGTTAAAGTAACATATCTAGATAAAGTTTTATATTTGTGCTTTTGATGATTCTTCGAGTCTTTTTTAATCTTCGTCGTTATGTGAGGAAAAATAATTATTAATATCATGTACTCAAGGGTGTGGTCTAGTAGTCAATGAAATGGTTGAGAATTCTGAGGTCCAAACTAAGGATAGACAAAAAAAATGCTAGGTGATTTTTTCCATCTATTCGAGTCTTGGCGAACAGAGTGATCTAGTACCTATTACAGGTGAAAGGTGATAGATATCCCATGGAATTAGTCGACATGTGCAAAAATTGGCCCGGACACCTCGATCATTAAAAAAATTAACAATGTCCTAGAAAGTTTTTTTAATTTGAATCTGTATATGTGTTATGGTAGTACTACTTTCTCTACTTTCTTCGTCACCTTTCGCCCATCATTTACACATTTGATTAAGATTATCAATATTGAGTTATAATTAATGGGGCATTTAGTCTTACACGTCATTTTAATTCAAACGTATTTAACACCAAGTTCATAATAAATATTTATCCACACCGGTAAAGGCAAAATTTAAGCTTTATGATTCAACCTTTAAGGTTATCAATATTGAACTTATTGTGTTCTTTAAATTATGGGCTCAAACTTACTATTTGTTGCAATTTTTTAATAAGTTTTGTACACATGAAATTTGTGTTATGTGTCGAAAGTAATGTATGTATATTACATTCATTGATTTAATGTAAATAAAGGATGCAGGTAGATGTTTTAATATTGTATAATATTATGAAATTCCTAATTTCAATCATGTAATGTGTGTTAGCCACGTACACTTTGGTATCTTCTCCATAATCTGCTTAGCTTCTTTTATAGCATATTGGTAGCTCACCTAACAGAAGACTAAAATGTATTTTGATTATTTACAAATGCTATTTGTTTCATTATACTGTTGTGAATGAAAATAACGTGGAAGTAGTTTTTCTTGTGTAGAAATTGAAAAAATTATACTATATAAAATACGTATCTTTTAGTTTCAAATTGAAGATTGAAAGAAAATCCAAACCACAACAACCATGGTACTAATTTCTTATATACTCTCAGCAAGGCATAATAGTGCAAGGATTGAAGGCCTAAATCTATCAAATTTTGATCATTCGACGCAACCTGCTACTATGATTAAAAATATTAGGTATGAATTTTATTGATTTACAAGTAAATTATAAACTTTTTAGGATTTAATTAATCAATTAACTAGGATATGTGTGTATATATATGTGACTGGAATTTTTTAGGGTTTTTGCTGGGACATGGAATGTAGGAGGAAAAACTCCTAATCATGGACTTAATCTTGAAGATTTCTTGCAAGTGGAAGGTTCTGCAGACATATATGTTTTAGGGTATGATAAATTCAGCTTATATTACTCCGTCCTCCGTTTCAATTTGTCTGTCTTATTTCCCTTTTTAGTCCATCTCAACGGGAATGACTCCTTTTTTTGACAATTCTTTATTTTCAACTTTTCACACGTGACATGTCTAAGACCAGAAGATTAAAAAATATTTTGGAGCAGCATAAAGTACTCTTCTTTACTTTCATAAATTTTGTGATGCCAAGTCAAAACCAGACAGACAAATTAAAACAGAGGGGTATTAATTTTGGTTTTACAAGATGTGACATGCATGGGGTTTCTTATTTTTCAGGTTTCAAGAAATTGTACCCTTAAATGCAGGAAATGTATTAGTGAGTGAAGATAGTGAACCAGCAGCAAGATGGCTAGCACTTATAAGCCATGCACTTAACAAATCATCATATGATCATGATGATTCAAGCAGTTCAAAATCCAACAGTTTATTCAATAAACATTCTCTTAAAGTTGTTAAAAAGAGTTTAAAGGCTAATAGTAACCTTCTCAAGACATGTAATTGTCCTTCAACAACAAGACGTTTGAGAAAGCTTAGTGATCCTTCTTGTTCTCTCTTGACACATTTTCGCGAAGACGATTTACAGTCGATTGCTCAGAAATTTCCTCCAACTAATTATGGTTTGAGTTATCATCTTATATCAAGCAAGCAAATGGTGGGGATTTTCCTTTCAGTTTGGGCACGTAAAGAGTTAGCACAACATATTGGACATCTCAGAATATCTTCTCTTGGTAGAGGTATCATGGGTTGTCTTGGAAATAAGGTTAGTGAAAGATAATATTTGATTCTCCTTCTTTCTTTTTTTCAATTTGAATATGGTAGGTTATATATAGTAGACTAGAATATTTTTTTAATATGATAGAAAAGAGCTTTCGTGTTACCAACGTTGCTTGTTAAGAAGCACATTTCTTGGACAAATAGCTTTCGTGAATTTTTTTTGCACACACCTTATATAGTATAATTTTTTTTATGTGCCTCCACCCCTTTCTTATATATGTATTAAATACTAAAATTTGTAAATATTTGATGGTAAATAAAAGTATTATAGTATACTAACTTGAGGTTGTCATAGGAAGTCCATAAATTTCAAATCGTGAATATCTAAGTTACTCGTCCTGTTTATTTTCGGTGTTGTACTTGTGTCTACACAATATGTGTATGTTGTTGTAACTGATTTTGGATGCTATAATCAAAATTGATAAATGGAGAAATTTGAGACATATAGAATGATTTCAGTAATCAAAATAAACGCTAAGGTGAAATTGAAGAAAATCGAATATGTTGTATACAAAAATTTCTACGACAGCCTTTTTCCTTATTCTCCTCTTGATCGATTTTTTCTCTTCGGAATACCTTGTTAGTTTTCCACATATTTTAGACATATAGCTCTATTTTTAGATATTTGATTTTTAGTCGAATCTCTACACCTGTATTCGTACGTGAACCATACCCTCAAATCTTGTAATTTGGTATGCAGGGGTGTATAGCAATAAGCATGTCACTGTATCGGACGAGCTTTTGCTTTGTGTGCAGTCACTTAGCTTCTGGGGAGAAAGAAGGAGATGAGCTAAAAAGAAATGCTGATGTTGCTGAGATTCTTAAAAGCATACAATTTCCCAGAATTTGTAGGAATCCAGATAGAGGAATCGCAGAAAAAATTACAGATCATCAGTAAGTTTTTTTTTTCTCATTTCAATCAATATTCTGTGTGTTTGCTTTGTAACTATGAGCTAGCCAGAGAATTAATAATGTAGACCTTAATAAATTTCAGGCGTGCGATATGGCTTGGAGACTTGAACTATCGAGTGTCTTTGAGCTATGAAGAAACAAGGCTTCTCTTAGAAGATAATGACTGGGACTCTCTTCTGGAAAAGGATCAGGTTTGGTGTCCCTAATTAGAGGCTACAAAGGAATTTACTAGTTGCAATACTATATCCAAAAATGTCGATAAATTTTTTGATATACTTATATTGGTGACAGTTGAATGTGGAAAAAGAAGCAGGAAGAGTATTCAGTGGTTGGAAAGAAGGAAAGATCTTTTTCGCCCCAACATATAAGTATTCTCATAATTCCGATTCCTATGCCGGAGAGACAACAAAATCTAAGAAAAAACGACGAACTCCTGCATGGTATTAATTTTATGTGGTTCTTCCTCTTCCATAACCTTAAGGCATGTGTTAATTTTATCTTGTCCTTATGATTTATCGTACTAATTTCAGGTGTGATAGAATATTATGGCGCGGTGATGGCATTGAACAATTATCTTATATTCGAGGGGAATCACGATTTTCAGATCATAGGCCAGTTTGTTCTGTATTCGCGGTGGATGTGGAGGTGGAGGCAGAGTTAGTGAAGAAGAATAACTCTAAATTTAGAAAGGGTTTTTCTTGCATTGGTAATAGAATGGATCAGTATGATGATTTTATACCCCAGAGACACAGCTTTTATGATTATTGAAATATAAACTCTAACTAACTATAAAAATCCTCTTGTGTAACTTGAGCTATAGGGACAATATCGGAAACAACCTCTAACCTCATCAGGTAGTAGACATTACCCTTTCTAGACCTCGGGATTTCATGGGTATGCAAATGATCAATAAAGCATGATAGCATCAAAGGGAAAAAATGCGCGAAGAATGAAAAAGATAGTTTATTTATTTATATATATGATAAACTGTGTCTAAAACATGAAATGCGAGTAATCTAGGCATATAATGAACTCTTAGTGAAAGGGAAAACACACACGAATTATTCGTTTTAGCTATAGCTTGCTTTATTCCGATGTATCCTCATATGCCAGATCCCAAACAGAAAGTGGAGATTGATGATGTTCATTTTCTTTTGGTGTATCATTTGAGTTCATGTTGTCATAATGAAGTTGTTCAAGGACATTATTGTCTCCCCAAAATCCTTGGAAATTCTCCTCAATTGATCCTCCATTAGCATTTTGTGCAATATGGTAGTTGTCGAAGCTCCTTTTTATCTCCATGTTCATCCAATCATGTTCTCCATGATGATCATCACCAACCATATTTATTTCTTCGTGTGGTATAGGTTGTGTTCCAATCAAGCTAGTAAAATTGTTCATGAACATATTAAGTGACTCGTCCTCTCCCCTGTCATTGATACTTTGTTGTTCATTCATTGTTTGCTTTCCGCGATAAAAACGACTTGTCTCATTGTCCATTCTTGAATTCTTGTATGGCAATCCAACCCCTAACTCAGTTTGCGCGCAATTTAGGTTGTGATATAACATATCCTCAGTGTCTATGTCGCTCTCAAACACACCCTTCCTTTTCTCGTTTCTCCTCAAAGCAAGATATGGATCATCTTCTTTTATTCCCTCAACATTTTCTTCATCTTCTTCCTCCTCCTCCTCTTTTGATATCGAAATCTTGAGAGCTTTTTCGGTCATCTTGACAAGGACTTGTTCTTGATTAACCACTTTAGACCAAGTAGCTGTTTCTTTAGCCGTCATCTTGTTTTGCAAGCTCTTGGATTGCTTCACCAACCTCCTCATTTTGTCGAAATTAACCGACATATGTTTGATAATTCCAGCCAAAACACTCACCTTCCATGCTTTTTTCAAGTCATGAGGCTTCTTATATGGTGGTGGTCCTTTTTCTTGTGAAACCCCTTGATCACCCCACCATAGTTCCTTCCCTGTAGGCCACCATGGTGGGGCTAACCCTTTATCCAAAGGAAACCTCCTTTGTGGAGGAATACAATGTTGCATAAGAGATGAAAGAAGTGAACCTAAAGTAGTATCTTGCAAGTCATTTAGAAGATCCATACATGAATTAGGATCCAACACATTTACTTCAACTATTTTAGGTGAGAATATAGCAATAGCATTTGGTGCATTTTTCTCAAACCTCACTTTGTCCTTCCACCACTCTCTTAAACTATCCGATGACCCGGTCACCGGCTTCCCCTTTTCGGGTATTATCCCATAGACAAAGCCTTGACCTTTACAAATCTCCATAATTTTTACCATGTACTTAAGGACGGAGTCTTGAGCTCTAGACATCTTCTTTCGACGACATTGTTCTTGCTTAACTTGTGACTCCTCCTCATCCTCGTCCTCGTCCTGATCAAGTGATAATTCTTCACTAGAACTAGCACTAGTGTTGATGATCATGTCCCTCTTGTTGGCTTTGAGTATTTGCATTCGCATACGGTCCTTCCACATACGACGTTTGAGATCATCGTAGTTGATTTCTTCATCGTCAACGTCTTGATTTTCTTCGACTAATTCGCTGTTTATCGGGCTCAAAGGCTCGATAATTTCTTCAACCTCAACCATGATGTGTGTATATATGTTTAATTAATTTCGAGATATATATATTTCAGACTTAGATGATACGAGGAATTATATGAATCATGTATTTATAAGTGATATATAAGAAAAGATGCTTTTATATTGGTGAAATATGACGGTGTGAATTGGATAAAATATAAAGGATGATATTGGAGGAGACAAAATGTGGCCCTTCCCAAGAGTGAAAGGGTGTTTTTTGGAGGAAAATAAGGGACTGGGGACTTAAGAGAAGAAACTGATGAAATTTAGGAAATTGTTGCATTGATGTTATAAAAACAGCTAGCAGTGATGCAAGGAATTGAACTACGGCCATAAAACATGAAAATTTATCGGCAATTTCTAGTTAATTTATTGTTTAAAAGTTCTTAGCTAATTATATTAAATTTACGGAAAAAGATCAAAAATATCCTTGGACTATTTGAAAAGGTTTAAACATACCCTCATTCACCTATTGAGCTAAAAATACCCTTCAATCCACCTTTTTGGTCCATTTCTGCCCTTAAATCTAACAGCCATTTTTAAAAAAAAATATTACTATTTATTACATGGCATTTTCTTATTGGACAAAATTAAATTTCAACCCATTTAATTTTCTCATATCCAGTCCGACCCATTCTAATGCTCCATGATCCAAACCCATTAAAAAGATAGATTTATCATTCTTTCTCCTTTAAGCCTAAAAAGAAGAAATGATTGTCAATTCTGCAAAATAAATAGTTGTTTAGGCTGCAACTATTTTGGAACCCCAGCTGCTGCTGCTGACAATAACAAGACTTCAAAAATTGTTGCGAAGAAGAAGAATTACAGAAGAGTAAGACCAAGAAGAGCAGCCAGAGTATGGCTTGGAACTTTGCATATTACACACCAATTCAACAAACGAATAATACTACTACTGCAAACCTGCAAGTGCAACAACAACACCAGTCGACATAATTACAACAGAAAATTAATACAGAAGAAGAGTTCTGGGATCAATTGATGATATCGGACAGTAAAATTCAAGATTGCTTGAAGACGATAAGTTTTAATGGAGAATCTTTTGATTCTGCTAATGGCTATACTGCTCATAGCTTCTGATCACTTTCAGTTAAAATCAAGAATTGAAAAGGAAATTTAAAGATAATTTAGGACAAAAAAAAAAAGAAATTTACAGCGAACTAGAGGGCATTTTGCATACCCATTTAGTTTTGGTGGTATGAAATTTGTTTGCCATATCTTTGAAATGAAGAAAGAGGTTCCTAATGTTCACTAACCCAATTCACTGCTTGCTTTTCATGGGTCTTCTATTGGGTTTGGGGGTCATGGAGCATTGGAATGGATTGAAGAAAATTAAATGGGTTGGGATTTAATTTGTCTAATAAGAAAATGTCACGTAATAAATAATGATAATAATATATATTTTTTTAAAATGGTTGTTAGATTTAAGGGTAGAAGTGGATCAAAAAAGTGGATTGAGGGATATTTTTAGCCCAATAGGTGAATGAGGGGTATATTTAAACCTTTTCAAATAGTCTAAAGATATTTTTGTTAATCTATGGTTAATTCATAGCTAAATGAGATTAATATGAATTTTTTAGTGTTTGACTATAAAATTTTGTTGGTCGCCAATTTTTTATTGTGTCTATTGAGCGATAGACCTATTTGTTATAAGTGCATTCGTGGTTGATCTTCAGCTTTGCATGTATGCCTGTGAAAACGTCATGCTTATTCACTACCAATTGCCAATGAATTAAAATCTTTATTTTATTAGGACGTCTATTGTACACCATCCATATCAATTCATGTAGTGATCGATGATACGTTTGCCTATATAAATATTAGACATTTTTACGATTATAAATAATGACGTTCAAGATAAATAAAGAAAATTTGAAATTAAATTATATATTTTTAAATTAAAAAAATAATATTTATTTTAAAATATATTAAAATGAAAGTGTGTCACATAGATTGAGAAAAAAATAGAGTATTCCATTAGTTTTAATTTGTTTGTCTTACTTTTCTTTTTAGTCCATTTAAAAAAAAATTACTTTCTTTCCTATGACCATTTTTTAATTTTAATTTCCGCGTGACATATTTAAGATCACAAAATTACATAACTTTGATGTAAGATCATAAAATTTTAAAAATCTTATTTATTTTCTTGAACTCCTTGTCAAATTAAAATCAAATAAATAAATTTTTAAAAAAGGAAATACTATTTATAGTATAACCCACAAAAACGGCTTACCTAATGCATGAAGAGTATTTAAAAATAAAAAATAAAAAATCATGAAGTGCCTTTCAATTTAGCTAGAACTTCCTCTTGTAAGAATGATGAAGTATCCTTTTTATGTTACAAGTATAATATATTGTTTATGGTAAGGATTGTGGTGGAGAGGTAAGTATTTTTAAATTTTTAATTAAAATTTTCGGGTTCAAGCCTTGATGGGTATAGAACCATCTTAGTTAAGGAGCATTTTATCCTTATGATGAAACTTCAAATATCAAAAATCGAATAGAAAACCAAAAATATTCTTTTTCATTCTCTTTGAAGGAGGGTGGGGGTGAGTTGAAGGGTAAACTACATAAATCCCACTAGTTTAGGACCTAATTACTAGGATTTACGATAGTTTGTAATGTTACTTTCTATACCATATTTTGACCTCGCGATACATGTATCATTACTCGCGAGATACACGATTTATTACTTTTGAATTAAATGTGTGTAACCAATTTCCTTAAATAAATGAGTAATTTAGGCTTAATTAATAACTCTAACTGATTTGCAAATTTATTAGCATATCAATTCTAACAAATCTTCTAAAATCACTACAATTCTCTAATTGAAAACTCCATCTTCCTGGCAGCAGGTTTGAGAATCGTGAACTACCATGGGAGATAACTTGATCTTTGCTTAATCTCAAATGCTAGATGAAACATTCTTGAATCTCTGAGCTAGGCTCAGTGCCGATGGAATTTATTTTCAAATTTCTATGGTTGAAAGGAACCAACAAGGAGAGAAAAATCCGGTGGACGAAGATGGGAGCGATGTGTGTCTGAGATTTTCACTTTCCTCTTTCTTTTATTTTTGTTTTAGCTTTCTTTGTTTTTTGTTTCCATTTGGTCCAGTTTGTTTTGGATCCGTTTGTACTTATTTTGGATACATCAATTATTCGATTAAATTTTTTTCTCTTTAATATAAGCTTTGATTAGTCTTAGATACAATTAGTTTATGTATGGAACGCTCGACAATTCTGATAGATACATGATCATAAGCAACTATTTAATATTTCAGATACACTATCTATCTTGTTAGATATGTTGTTGATTATCGTTTCTAAGTTTTATTTATAATAAGATACATTTTGTTTATGTCAAATACACATTTGAGCTATAATTTATGTGAACTATTAGATACACTGTTAATTCTCTAAACTGGTTGATATTAATTTTAAGTTAGATACATTATAATTTATTATTTTTTTGCTAAGAAAATTTAATTTTTGACAGTTTCAGATACACTATTTATCATATCAGATACATGTATATTAAATATCTATAGAATACATATAACAACATGCTTAGATATATTATATAATTAAATCAGACACGCATCACTGCCATGTACAAATACATATAACAACATGCTTAGATATATTATATAATTAAATCAGACACGCATCACTGCCATGTACAAATACATTAACTGAAACATATTAAGTATATGAAATAAAAACTAAGATACGTAAAATGAATTGTATGACCATATACGTCAATACACATTGCAACTAAAATAATACATTGGGGGGCGTGGGGGTAGGGGTGGGTGGTGGGTTGGGGATAGAAGATTTATGGAGGAGGTTCGGGAAGGGGATTGATGAGAGAAAAAGATATTTGGACCATTAATTTTGATTTTTAAATATAAAGATAATTAATTAATCCTAGTTTTAAGGGATTTATGTATCTAGTTGTATCTTTTAAAATATATGATATAAAATATTAAAAGTGGTAATATATGTAATTGTTTGAAAGTAGAGATAATATTAGTATATATGATAGGAATGTATGTCTAGTTAGGTAGTTTTCCCTAAGTGGAACAGTCTGGACTATTTTACCCTTGAGTTTGTGTATCTTTGTTATACAATTACAATTTATAGAAAGAAAGATTGCACTTATGAAGCTTAATATTAAATAATATACTTCTTCCATTAATTTATGTGATATCATTTGATTAAGTATAAAATTTTAGGAAAAGCCAAGGACTTTTGAGATCTATGATTTAAATAAATTAAAATATTTATATAAATATAAATTATTTTGTTAACAATAAAAAAATAATTTATTTTAATTATATAGATATAATATATTTTTTTGAGAATTTTTTTTTTAAAAAAAGTATCACATGAATTAAGTAAAGGGAGTATTTAGACTGACCGACGAATTTAGGGGGATCTCTTTATCTTTGAATTCTAAGTTTTGATGACTCAGGCAGATTTTAAGTTTGGGGAAACTAAGTAAATACCTCATAAAAGTAAAATAATTATAAATATATACCCCTTTATATTTATACTCAACTAAATAATTACATTACATACCTCCTAACTAATTTCACATAACTGATACTAAATCGGTATCATATACTGTATTGGTATCATTAAGGTTGATAATTTCACTTAATTGATACTAAATCAATATATGTATATGTATATATATATATATAATGGTATCATCAAGGTTTCTTGTTCAGAAATTGCACATTAGTCAATGATACTATAAGAGTATATAAACTCTTATAGTATCATTGACTAATGAGTAATTTCTGAACAAGAAATCTTAATGATACCACAACAATATACATATACTCTTATAGTATCATTGACTAATGAGTAATTTCTGAACAAGAAACCTTAATGATATCATAACAATATACATATACTCTTATAGTATCATTGACCAATGAGTAATTTCTGAACAAGAAACATTAATGATACCATATATATATACACACACACTCTTATAGTATCATTGACCAATGAGCAATTATCATCCTTAATGATACCAATACAGTATATGATACTGATTTAGTATCAGTAAAGCAAAAATTATCAGCCTTAATGATACCAATACAGTATATGATACTGATTTAGTATCAGCTAAGTGAAAATTATCAGTCTTAATGAATTGAGGGTATGTACTGTAATTATTTATGAGAGAATGAGTATTTTTTGAATTACGTTGGATTTGAGTATGAACATGTAATTATTTTGGATTTTATGACCCATTTATGTAGTTTTTCCTTTAAGTGTTATATTACTATTTTATTTTATTTTTTAAATGACAAGCACTACTCACTTTGTTGCGTGTGATGCATTTTTTAAATCTATTTTAAAAATTAAATTATTTAAAAATAATTTTATTTAAAAAAAATTATTTATTTTTTATGAGTTGATTCGACCACACTAATATTTATGATTTATTTAGGCTATAATTGTTTTTAAAAAATATCTTTTTTTCTTAAACTTCATATTCAATCTAAATAAGATATATATTAGGTTAAAGGAAATATAAATTAATAACTTGATATATAAAATAATATACCATTGCGTGTCAATTTGATTGTCTGATTTTAATTGGGTTTGAAAGTTAAGAAAATAAAGAAGGTTTTTAAATCTTGTGGTTCAAATTAAAAATATGTAAATTATATCAAAATGTCCTTTAAACTTAATTGTGATCTTAAATATGGCACGTAGAAAGTTAAAATTAAAGAGTTATTAAAAAAAAGAAAAAAGCCTTTTTGAAAATAAATATTTGTGACTAAATAATTCTTTATAAATAAATATTTGTTGTTAAATATTAGTACAAATTTACTAGTAGTTATTTTTTAATATAATCTTTTTTCACACAATATGAACAATCTCTTCACGTCAGGGATGACTTTTTTTATAAAATTTAAAATTATAAAAAAAATTGACAAGATTTAAGTTTCCCTTCCCATGATCGCAAATCCCGCTTATGATAAAAACTATGGACTCAAACAATTCTTGCAACGTAAATGTTGAAAAATTGTGAGTTTTTGATGAGTGACGTGTATGTGTGAGACCGTCAAAGGATGTGGAGCAGTGGATGTCTGGATGGGGTTCCTTCTTCCTTAATCAGAAGTCTCATTTCAAGTTCGAGATATAGAAAAATCCTTGTAGAGAACGCTGCCCCCAAATGAGGCTTTACACAGCACGAATTCAAAATAGTATGGCTCCATGCTGGTACTGAATACTGAGTAGAAAATGACAAGGCCACTCATATGTGACGTTTGGCGAAATATGAGCCACCAATATTATGAGAACACATAAGTCAGCTTCACGTTCCTTCCAAATTTTCAATTATTAAATTAAATTAATTATGTTAAATTTATAAATTAAATAAAACCAATAGAAAATTATTTTTTTAGTGTTAATTTTTCTCTGATTATTCAGTTTTGTTGGGTTTTCAATTTCTTTCTCCAATAAAATCTTCATAACATAAAACATAAAATTTGTGCTTTAAATATTTTTTAAAATCTTAATAAAATGTAACTATATAGTAAGGTGTTTTTCTAGAAAATAATATAAATAATGTGAGATGAGTTATACCATTCATGCAAGAAAAATGAAACATTTAATATCGATTGAAAAATAAATCTTTCCTCTTTATACCCTCTTGCACAAATTCCTTTCTATAGGACTATATTAATTTCATCCAGATTTCTTTGAAATTTATTCATCAATAAATGCTCATGAGAAATCTGGAATAAAAAATGTGTAAAAATTAAGTCGGTGTTTGAATCGACGATCTTTGATTACAAAATTTTAAAAATCAAACTAGAAGTTAACAAAAAAAGAATATTCATAAATGCAAAAAAATGATAGGAAGCTTTGGCACTCAAGCCCTTAGATCAGCATAAACACGAAGATTTAACACTACGATAAGAAGGGATTGCTCATGTGGTACGTATTCTCTATTTTTATCTTAAAATTGTGAGTTCGAATAGGGGTGTGCAAAAATCGAACTGATCATAAATTGAACTGTAGAAAATGTTATTGATTTATTGTTATTATATTATTGGGTTAACGAATTTTTAACGATCTTATAAAAAAAAAATTAGGTTATCGGTTCGATTTTGGTGTTTTAATATAAGCATCTTACATAAATCCCACTACTTTAGATCCTAATTATTAGGATTTCCGATAGTTTGTAATATTACTTTTTATACCATATTTTGGCCTCGAGATACATGTATTATTAATGGCAAGATACATGTATCCAACAGTTTTTAAAGTCGAGTACACGATTTATTAATTTGAATTAAAGGGGGTGTAACTTATTTCCTTAATTAAAGGATTAATTGCTGACTAATTAACAAAATAATAGATTTACAGGATCCTTGACTATTAACTCTAACAAGTTTTCCTAATATAACGAAAACATAAACCCAAGTAATTCTGTTATTGTACTCTTCATCTTCTTCATCGGTTCCATCCTTTGTATCTGATAGTTTCGAGTTTTTTTTCAAATGACCAATATCACAGTATTGTTGAGGCATTCGGGTTCATGGATTTCAAAAATTGAATACAAAAATTATAGAATTTATGGAATACTTTTGAGAGATAATGCAACGTACAACAATCTAGTTGAGGTACCTTGGCTTTAAAAACTGTTGGATACATGTATGTCGCCCTTATTGATACATGTATCTCGAGCATGTATCTCGTAGCCTAATTTGTAAAAGTTTATACAATGGAACTTTAGAGAAATATGAACTCTATCTCGGATACAAAAATGGGATGTAAAACCAAGATACATTAGAATAATGAAAAAAAAATAATTTACCTCTTTGTATACTTGTGATTATCAAAATTAAGTTTTGAATTTGGGACATGCAAACATGTATTGAGAGGATTAAAGAAGAAAGGGAGATGGTGGAAGTGTTTGAAGATCGTGGGGGGTGGGGGTGAGAGATATAGAAGGTAATGGGATCGGAGGAGGGGAACGACAGATCGAGGTGAGAGAAAAAAATTGAATTGATAATTTACCATTAATTAAGGAGGTTAAAGTTTAAGATAATTATTCAATACCATATTTAAGAGATTTGTGTATCTAATTAAATATTTTAAAATACATGGTATAAATACTAAAAGTGGGTATTGTGTGTAATTTTTTTAAACTAGAGGTAGATTAAGTATATATGGTAGTAAAGTATGTCTAGTTAGATAGTATTTCCTTTTAATATTGGATTATCGATAACCCATTAAGAATGTAATAATTTACTACTTTACCCCTGCAAAAATATTAAATATTAATCTCAATTATACCTTACCGGTTACTGCTTTTGCCTTTTAGCTTTCTATTCGCACTTTACAGTGAGTCAATGACTTTGAGTTCACACCTTCACATTATACAAAACATCAAAACCTAAAGTAAGAACCATATTCGTATGAATTTCTCTTTGTGTTGCACTTATATAGTTCTTTTCATGTTAGTTGTTGTTGTTTCTATTTTATAAGCGTTCCATAAAGTTACATTATTGTCTTAACTCTTATCGCGTCAAATTGTTGGAGAAGTCATATATTTGTTTTATAAGCATTTTCTTATTGGTTAAATCGAAAACTGAACCGTTAAGAACCAAAATCGATAAATCGAAAATCGATAAAAAATATCTTATTGATTTCTTTATTAGTTTAGCATATTGAAAAACCAAAAAGTGATAAATTGAATCAATAATACATAAAACTGAATTGAACCAAACCGATGCACACCCCTAAGTTCGAATTATCAAATTAAGCTTTAAAAAAATAGAAGCTCTTAAAATGATGTAACAAAAAAACAAGAGTTTCATTGTTAGGGAAAGCCCAATTGCTACTTTTCGGCATAAAACTTGTTGGTTTGGCCTCAATTTTCAGATACTAAAACAAATAGAAAAATCTTCTTCTCCTCATTTCTACATCAATTTTCAAAGGTAAAAATAAGTATTGTGTGATATGTTTCGTTTGTTGAGTTGCCTGAACTTTTAGAATTTCTATTGTCAATTTTGCAGAATAGTGTTACATCTTGAAAGAATTAATCTAAAATCTTGAACAATCGTAAGGGGATTAAAACTCCTTAAAGAAACACAATCTTTTGTTGGACTTGGAACTTAATTATTATTCTAACTTTTATATTTTGTTCACATTTCCAGTATAATTTTGAACACACTGATAACATTGAACATGAGTGATAAGAAGCACATCTCTGTTCGATTTTGTACACCCCTACTTGGAATAGATAATTGGATATGGGAAGAAAAACAAAAAACACATATAGTGTGCTTAATTCAAGAGGTGTAATTGACAGAAAATGTACACAACTTTCATTCTCTTCAATCTTATGAAGACCTTTTTGCTTTACCTGATTTGCTTATTGGACGATGAAGGTCAAGGGGAAGAGATCCAGGAATTCGTGTTTCGCGGTTAAAGCCTCTCAGACATACATATCCTGCAACACTTAAGAAAAGTGACTTCAGTTGCATATGTAATACATCAGTGTCGTCACAAAATTACACTGTTTAGCTAGATTAAAATTTTAGTTTTATTTACATATAAACAATGTAAGATCTTAATTATTTACATACTATTATATATGTACCTCTTTACTATATATGTTATACACACAAGATCATGTCTCTTAGTATATGATCTACATTTTCTGTTTTTAGTTAAATTTGTTGCTAAGTACCATTAGTTCTCATAAGAATGTTGAATATTAATGAAAAAGATATAACATTTATCAAGATGGAAATTGTGGCAATTGATGCAATTATGAAAGAAATCTGTTCATACCTCTCCAAAAGCATTTCTGTACTTCTTTTGTTGACATCCCTGAATTCATAAAAGACACTTTATCAGTGGGGAGTCAGGAATTTGAAGGTAGAGCGTGCAAACTTTCTTCTCAGTTATGTTAAGGGTGTGCAAAATTAAATAATATACACACATAATAACTAACATTTCACCTCTATACAACACATAATTTTCCCGTGTAGGGTATGCAGACCACCCTTAGCCTAAGATGGCTCCGCCCATGCACTTTTTGATATAGAATTATCCAATTAATGGCATTTTCGGCTATTTAATTAACAAAGTTATGTGTGCCTCTACCTCTAAATATTGCTCTGATGGAGGTGCCACAGTATAGGGTCTTTCTTGGCAAATTCCATATCCATGCCCTTGGAACTTCAATTGGCTGCTGAGTAGACTCTTCATCTGCAAAAACCTGCACAAATCACTTAATTAGCATTACTCAAAGATGTGAAATGGTTGCATGACTGACTATGTTACCGTATTATCATGAAACTAAGTATAGAAGGTGAAATTCACCTCATTTACTTGGAAGAATGTACCATTGAGTGGAAATTTTCCCTTATTTGCTGTTCGACACGGAATCTGAAGATGATCTTATGAGTTAGTTTTTATTGGAATAAATAACTTCCAAAACTATCCAAATAAATTAGAATGTGAAAAGTTTTACAAACATGAGATATCCCACTCCAGGAGTAGTCATTAAGTCCTAAGAAAATTTCTCACCAGAAGTGTCCCACTAACAGTCTCAATATTGTTTCCTGCACCTATATTTGATGGATCGATCTTGTTTTCAGTTTCATCGCAATTACAGGATTTACACTTCTCTTTCGTAGGTTCTTCTGAAGATGCATTTCCTGTACGGTATAGAAATGTGAGTTCACTATGATTATCCTGCATAGACCACATTTTTGTGCTCTTTTTTATATAAATTTAGTCCATTCAAGTATGTAACTTTTTGGGAAGCAATGACCTGGTGTCCTTATAGCAAGTAGATATGGGCAAGGGTCTTCCGGTTCTCGTTTCTCTAGCTGCATTTATAAGCTTTAGTCAACTTCACCATATCAAAAGGCATGACGAATAAATCATTTCATTCATGTTGGTAACCTAACTTACCCCTTCTAACAAAGGATGTGAATCTGGAAGTTCATAGCTGCAGCGCGTAGAAAAAACAAATGTTAATGAGCAGTTATTGTAACACTTAGCCATTTTCGTCATTTTCTGGAATGTGCATCCCCTTTATTGCACGAAACTTCTTCGAGTATAACGCTCTCGTGGAACTATTTTCTTATATCCATTTTTTCAGCTCAATAATAAGATTCTTAATGTGCACACATAGCTTTCCCAAGTAATGTCAATGAAATGGTGAAAATAAATTAAACTTGTTACAAACTTACACTTGGTGCTCCGTCCTTAAACGACCTATATGCTTCAATTTAGGCAAAGGAGCTTCTTGAGTGGCAATGACCAAAGCTTTAGACAAATCAGTGTCGTTTGTTGAGAGATCATTCTCATCTATGTAACTTAACAAATTTTCCATGAATGCTTGGCAATCAAATGTGATGGTAGGTATGTCACTGGAACAATAATCTTCAATGTCTGTTTCTCCAATACATTCAAGCGCTGGATAGGTTATAAGCTCATTCTGGTGATCACCCGTCGAATGTTGTGAATTTGAGGCTTTCCCGAAAGAAGAAACGAGATTTTCTTGAGAACTGTCAGCACATGAGTATGCACTGTCTACAGGTACTAAAGCAGTATCGACATTAGTAGAGCTGTTTTCCCCTGGCCCCATCAGGGGAAGTCTTGCACTGCATAAATATTCAATAGGCCTACTTAGGAAGAGAATATTGTTCTGTTTCTACATATTTATATGAACATGCTTTAGTTTCTGAATATAGTTAGAGAAGAAGAACTATCGTTAAGTTTGTCCGGAAGTATATATTTAGAAGCATCAACGGTCGGAAGATATAATATATAGTCAATTATCAAGTTAATTCAGCAAGAGCAAACCTTGTAAAAGCACTTGCAAAGTGTCTACACTCCGCTTTCATTGGACATGCATTACAATTTGGGCTTGATTTTGTACAGAATACCTGTGTGCAACCAAATTACAGTCCCAAAATATCAAGAAAAGCAATTTAATATTAATGACAACAAACAAACCTTTCCGAAGGTAATCATCTGATGATGAAACTCATATCTACAAGCAACCACAAAGGAATACAGAATGATTTTCATTAATATTCTGTCAGAATAATCAACTATTAAATCAAGAGTATATATCTTTAAGTCTGAAGGTGAGCTTTTCTCAAGTCGATCCTTACAGTGTTAGATAATTGAGTGTGCATAACCGTGGCCAGAGATACTTGTGAACATCTTTTACGTCCGGGTACCTAAAGTATGACATTCAGGATCATGGATAAAAACTTGCAAAATGAAAAAATGACAGCATCAGCTGATAAATCCAAATTCTTACATTTTCAAAAGATGCATATCTTGTCCTCTTGGAAGTGATTGAATAGGTATCCAACCAAGTCGCACGAGTACTCGTCCTACATTTATATCAACCTAATGAAATAATAATGAGTATAAGTGATAAAGCTCATAGACCACATTAACAGGTGTTTACGATATAAACTTACTGGGAAGGCTTGGTGTTGGAGAGTTAGCAACCTTATACATTCCACACTTTTCACTCCCAAACCATAAATGCTCAGCAAGTACTCCCTGCAAGAAACAGATTTCTCAATCAACTACACTTTCAAATCTCAGTTAACGCATGTGTTTCTTATCTCATCTATCTAACTTTTTCGAATTCATACAAAAAGAAAGTGCAGACATTACTTAGCCTTTTCTGGTTCAACTTCTCGTAGCCATTCTAGATCCACATTCCCTTGTTCCAGGATCAGGCGGTTGATAAAATTCTGCATGTAGTGAGCAGTTAGTTTATTACAATGTGGATTGATTGCCGAGTAATTCTTAGCCAAATTTTGTTAACCTTAATTCTTAGTGCAAGCTTTTTGTCCATTCCCCTTTGCATGATAGCTTTCGATACTTGATCCACTGTTGCAGCATGGACTGCATGCCAATCTATGGCATCTAATGTGCTATCATTTCTCTCTTTGGGATTAACAAAGGAAGATAACTTCCTTATATTTTCCCATGTAACGGCTTCACTTTCCAAGTCTGCATTTTGACTTTTCCTTCTTAATATTGGTTCAGATTGCTGATTTCTTGTCTCCTTTTTCTTCTTCCCCCTTTTCGGATTTGTTCTTCGGATTATCCCCTGGTTCTTAATATTAGAACTTCCTTTTGAAGATTTCTCCAGCTTGATCTTTCCATTTCCGTTGTGGAATGCTGATTTGAAACTGACTTCATTACAAGGATATTGAGCAGCAAGGGACATGAAAGCAGAGCTGCAAATGCATCAGCATAGACAATTTGAGATTACTATTCAGATTCTTAATGAACACATTAATAGTCCCTTGTGTAAAATTCCTTGCATACAATCTTCAATACCTTGATAAGTTGTCTGCGACATTTTGAGCCAAGAAAACCCCAGCCACAGAATCTACAACTGAACCTTTCCACTGTGAGAACTGTCTATTACCTATCAATATATAATCTGCCCCCAGTCATGACTTCCTGAAGACACCGACTAAACATATTCTCTAATGAAAGAAAATGAAATGTTTGCTCATCGTTATCTTACTCATGCTGATAAAGACGTACTCCAGTTGCAGATACCATTCTTTAAACATCTACAAATTACATTTATCTGGTTCTTGTCATGTTTTATTTATAGGGAAACACTATAAGTCGGAAAAGATTAAAATCAAAGCCTTAGCTTGAGTCTCACTAAGAGAAATAGACACGTGTGAACTTGTTTTCATAACAAGTGATGCATAAACAGGCATTTTGATACTTCAAAAAGATGATCAGCCTTTAGTGAGTTATATTGTTTTCGTCTTTGGAGATATTGTTTTTCTTTGATGATGCTCTCGATGAATTCTTTGTGCAAGGTGTACTTTACAAACAGTTGGCAGTAGTTTTTCTGCTTGCATTTGGTATGCTAGAGTGATCTTTCTATAATGCTCTAGAGTTTTCTGGTGGCTACACTTTATGAACATGTGCTAGTTTGTCAAACTTCTACAATATTTGTATATCCTTGAATTGGTGGAGTTACACTATATGCTATTGTTTTTATTTATGCTACATACATTTGTAACTTTCAGCGTTGCATACAAGAAAATAATTAGATCACAGTTTGATACTGAGTTTAATGAAGGAAAGAATCTTACTATTAAAATATAACAATAAAATGATACCTTGGATAAGATGCATGCGAGAAATGAATGATATCACCCGTCCGTGGAACAATGTCCTCTCTATTTCCCATTTTTCATCACACTTTTCAGATTTGCAGCCTTCATGTTCCGGTTTTTCCTTCAGAAATTTCCATTCTCGTATTGTCTCCTCATCAAGGATTACTTTTGTTCTCAAGATCATTTTGTCTGTGTCACTAGGTGTTTCATTGGTTGGAACTTGTGCATCTTTCTTCTTGTGATGGATTTGAGAATTCTTACTATGTTTCACTATGAGTCCACTTTTACTGCTAGATTCTTGAAGCCTTGGTTTCTTGTTAACAGAAAGGCGGGCAGCCTTCCCTGGACTGTCCTTTAAACCTTTAAAAAGTTACATCAAAGGAAATATATAACTTCTAGTAAATGTTATGTGACATTATAAATCCAAGTAAGTTGTATAAGTATAACCACGCAGATCACCATCTTCATTACCTTCAGTAGTAGAAACTGTTGATGTTTTCCGCTTCTTGTTCTGCCCTTCCTGAAAGGATGGTGCAACGGTTTTGCACTTGTTGTATCCCTGATTCTTCTTAAATCGTCGATGGTACACCTGCAACGGATTGTTAGTAGCATAGTTTGGGTTAGAAACAGAGAAGACCACAGTGGAACAACATTTGTAGTTAAAAAAAATTGCCTTGACAGGCTTGTTATGCCCTTCAATGACTGGCTGAACTTTTTCGCACTTGTTACGTCTTCTATGGTACACCTGCAACGGAGAGTAGTACCATACTTTGGATCAGAAACAAATGAACATTTCCAGGATTGACAATGAAGAAATAGGAGGAAACTTTTACCTGAAGAATCTTGGAAGGAACTGATAATGAACCAAGCTTTTTTGATGAGCTTTTTTTCGAGCCTTTGTATCTGTGTTTCTTTTCATCATCTGCTGGAAAATAATTCAGTAATATTCTCCAACAGAAACGATTATACATATATGTATCAATATTAGGAACAAGCCCAATGTTGAGATACTTAATCATTAAGCACAAAATCTAATAGTATACTAGTTGACTTGGTTCATGAACCAAATCACAATTGAAGTTATTACCTGCACCCATGCTAAGCCTTTCCTTTACTGTTTTCCGTTGACGAAGAAAGTATCTTTTAACTGTCAAAAATGCTCTTAATTAGTATAGAAGAAGAATATAATCCCAATGATACAGAACGTTTCGAACTTATTAGATATTTATCACCTGTTTCCGAACTAAGTATCTCGTTCCTTTTCCTTGGTCGAAGCCAATAACTATTATCTGTGGAAAAAAAGACCTTTAGTATGCATATACACATTGAACTGATGAAATCCCAAAAGAAAACAATAATGTTTCTCTCGATCGCATGACAACAATGCTGCAACCAACCAATCAAGAATTCATCAATGACATAATACATAAACAAACATTCAAACTTGGCCTCAGCTGGCAAGTAACATAAGTACTCCATCTTTGAAACTACACTCCTAGACACCTCAACTTTGTCTCAACTCAACTGGCAACTAAACACTCCAATCCATCCTCAATGTGTCTCGTGAACACCTAACCCTGACATGGCATATAAGGTATGGAGGAGTTCAGATAATCATTTTGTAAGTTGGAGTGTTCAACTGACACTGACATAGTGGTGACAAGTTGAGGTGTCTAGACTCTAGATGTGCATACTCAAAGTTGGAGTGTTTACTTACCAACTAAGACCAAATTTAAGTGTTTGTTTATGTATTATGTCTTCATCAATTAAAGCACTCATAACATTTGATGCATGTGATTTGAAACAATTAAAGCTGAGAAGTACTAGTGTTTTATATACAACAACATGACAAGGGAGATTGAGTTTAATTCTGAATTAAAAACTAATCAATTCCATGAAGCCTCAAATTAAGTAATAGCAGACATAATGATGTGCTTACTGTGTTGAAAGTGGGACTCAGCCTCTGAGCCCTTTCCCATGTTGAAATTCCAGAATATCTTTATCTGAGTTTCAGCTTAAAGAGAAAAAAAGAAGCTTTGTGCCATTAGAAGTGATACATGCAATATACATAAACAAGAGAAATTCATCCATATGCAATGTTTGTATAGAGACTTTGGCCATAACAAGCATGCATGAGGATGGATGATCATTCAAGTGAAGCAGAAAAGGAATGACTAAAAAAATACCAGAAACTGCACAAGGAAACTGGAGGTGGTGTACACTTTTCTAAGTCTTGAAAAACAGAGTTTGTAAACAAAGTGGGAGAAATAAAAAGGCCTTGGTGAGGTACTGTGACAAATCTCAAGTCCATGTAATCATTGCATCATGCAATAAAAACTAAGTCTTGAGTTTAATTTATTGATTGGGTTATTACACCATGATTTGATAATACTTTCTCCGTTTCAATTGATTTGTCTGATTTTGACTTGGTAGAAGAAAAAAAATTTAAAAATAATTTTTGTGGACTTAAACTAAAATATATAAAATGTATCAAAATATCCTTTAATTCTGTGGTCTTAAATATGTCAGGTGAAAAGTTAAAGAGTTGCCAAAAGAAGACATTTTAAATATGGAAAAGGATCAAAATTACCCTCAAATTATTCGAAATAACTCACATTTACCCTTCGTTTATTTTTGGGATCAAAACTACCCTTACGGACAACGTTTTGAACCACAAATGTCCTTTAAACGTTATCCTTGCCACTGGAATTGACGTGGCAATCCGCCGAAGCAGTTCAACATGGCAAAAATCACTTCCCTCAATAATGTTGTTCTTCCTTGTTAGCCCTATTTCCAAAAAGAAAAAGGGTCTGATATATCCCTCAACTTTGTCATTTAGAGCTGATACATCATTCGTTATGAAAGTGACACATATATACCCCTACTGTTATACAAATGACTCACATATACCATTTTCCCCTAACGGAAGTGAAAAAATTAATTTTAATTTAATTTTTTAATTGTTTTGTTAAAAAAATATAATCCCATATGGGTATATTTAATCCTCCTCACACATTTTCTTTGACTTTTTTTTATTTCAATGACTAATTTAAATTTAGTATTTTGATGGTCAAGTTTATTTATGTTTCACTAATTTTCTTGTAAAATTTATTATAGATGACCCAATTTTTTTCAAACACAAAAACTAAATTACAATATAGCCGAAAAAAATAGTTTGAAATTATAATATAGCCACAAAAAAATATTTTTAATTTTTTTTTCTTTACACTAAGGAATGGAAGAAAAAAATAAAATAAGAATAACAAACTCAAATAATGATAATCACAGAAGTCAAAAAATAATTTATGTATGAAAAAAGATTAAAATATACCTTGAACTTTACTAGAAGGATCATATATACTCCCACGTGAATTTTTTTTTAAATTAAAAGTCAAAAATATAAATTTAAAACTATTTTTTTCACTTCCGTTAAATGACGGGTATATGTGAGCTCATTTTGTAACGGTAGGGGTATATTTGAGCCGTTTGTATAACAGTAAGGGTATATGTGAGCCACTTTCATAACGAGGGGCATATCAGCTCTATATGACAAAGTTAAGGAGTATATCAGGCCATTTTCCTAGGGATGGGCATGGTATGGTATATACCGAATTACCATACCATACCAAAATTTTTAATACCGTGATTTTGATATTATGGTATTTGGTGTGGTATATGGTATACATTTTAATTTTTTTTGGTATTCGTTACGGTGTTTGGTATTTAGAAATAACATACCGAAATACCGAATACCATACCGAAGTATATAGTTACATAAATAACATATATATATATATATATTATTAAAATACTAATAAATATGCAACCTAGTATTAGTATAAACTAAATGTTTAGAAGTTAAAACTTTGATTACTCTATTTTGATTGAAATGTATTTGAATTGTAATTGATTAACAAAAGGAGTTGTTTGTACTTTATTTTGCATATATATTTCTACATGTGTATTGTGTTAGTATGATACAATTGAGATCTTTTTTAATTGTCGAAATCATAATACTCTATTATACGAGTATATATTAGTCGAAGTTGAATAAATTATGGTTATCGATTTCCATACCGTAGAATACCGAAATCGAACTTCAATATACCGAATCATACCAAATTAAATTGGTATGGTAATGGTATAATGTTTTAAAAACCGAATACCGAAATTAAGGTATCAAAATTTTCAAATACCATACCATGCCCACCCCCTACCTTTTCCCTTACCAAAAAAATAAAATACCAAAAATATAGTTCATTCATTGATCTTGTTTAAGTTGTTTTTTGGACTTTGAAACTCCAATTTCAGAGTGTGTTGAAGTTTGTTTGAGGTTGTATCTGTGTGTTGAAGGATCGAGTTCATCGTTTGTATTTTGAGGTCATCGAATTTGAGACTGAAAATTTTATTCCGAGATTGAATGATGTTGAAAAACTCTTGAAATCATTCTTTGTATGTTGAAACTCGAAAATAGCTACTTATTTGAGAGCTTATTTGTGAGAAAATTTTCACTTTTATTGAATTTTTGAAGTGCAAAAATTTGTAGAGATTTAATTGAATGTTGATAAAAATTGCTTGAATATTGCATTAAAGTTGAAAATTGACCTTTAACAATAGATTTCTTAATTCGAGGATTGATATTTGAAGATTTGAGTTAAAATCCAAAAAAAAAATTAAAAAATTTATGGAGGAGTTCCTAAAAGCTTGAAAAACTGAAAATGATTTTGTGAATATATGACCCCAGAACCTAAACAATGAACTCAATCCTTCAACACGCAATTACAGCCTCAAACAAACTTCAGCATATTTCGAAATTTGAGTTTTAAAGTCCGGACTCAAACAAGAACAATGAAAGAACTATTTTTAGTATTTTCAAAATTTTATTTTTTTTGTAATCGTATAATTTTCATGTGCTTGTAGTAAAATGATCGAGCCCGTCAAAAACTAATTTCTTGATTAGGGATGGATATGATATGATAAATATTAAATCAAAAATTTTAATATCATAATTTTGATATTATAATACCTGATATGTATTTTTAAAAATTAGTTTGATACAATATTTAGTTTTTATAAAAAGTACTTTAATACTGTATAATACATCAAATTATATAATTAATTGCATAGACAATTTATGAATATTATCATAATACTAATAAATATATAAAATAATATCAGTACAATACTAATTATATAGACATTGCAATTTTAACTATTCTATTTTAATTGAAATACTATTTTTTTAAAATATATTTTGTGCAATTGATTAACGATTTTTTTTTTTTGAATATTTCTACATGACTAAGGTGTAAGTATTATATAATATAATTGAGATATTTTTTGAAAAGATAAATTCATAATTCTCTATTATATGAGTGTATATAAGTCAAAGTCGAATAAACTATGATTATTGATTTTCTATATCGCAAAATACCAAAATCAAATTTTAAAATACCAGACCATACAAATTAATTTGATATAATAAAAAATTGAAATTATCGAATCAGAATTTTAATAATTATGTAATCATTTCATGTTCTTTATTGAACTCGTTTCTTTTCAATTAATTAATTTCTTTTATTGTTGTTGTCAGTGCCTTATATAGTTCTTTTTAGAGAAAAACAATGATAGTATGCATAACTAGGAACTATTTAAAATTGCATAATGATAGTTCAAACACTAATGAAATCAGTAGAACATTTACATCGATCAATTAATGTTTTGAAATTGAAATGAAATAAAGAACAAAAAGTGGCATGCAAGGATTTTTTTCATGATAATTACGTTAGGTGAGTCATGTTAGATTAACTGATGATTAATCTTATGTTTCATATAAGACAAAGTTATAAATCGTATGAGGGAAAGCATAATTAGCATGAAGTTTGATTCATGGGTTTCAAGTTAAAAAGAACATTCTAGTGATGTTGAGATCAAGTGCAAGGTTGAAATGGTGGAGACTTATTTATGAGTTCACGTTAATTCAATAGTTTTTATATTTATTGTATATATGTACTAATAAATTTATTAAATATCTATAAATATTTGACTGTAAATTTAGTTATTATAGTAATATTAACTTGAGGTTATTATAAGAACTTATAAACTTTAAATTTTAAATCAACCTTTGTATACAAGCACATTTTTCTTTTTTAGGAAAAATTACCTAAATATACAACTTATTTTACTATATTCTCTAAAATTCCCTATCATTTGAAAAAATTAAAGAAATCTCTACTCTCTCCTATTCTCAGATACATCAATTTACGCAATGTATCCGTCGTATACATCACTTTATGCGATATATCGGGACGTACTCGATGTATCGAGACGTTGAGTGATGTATTCGAAATCGAGACGCGATGTATCGGGATGTATCCGAAATCGGGACATAATTAGCTCTTAACACTATTGAATTTGTGTAAAATTCTTTTTTTATCCCTTTTTTGTTATTTTTTAAAACTCAATTAAGAGATATTATCTGTGCTCTGTTTGTAAAGTTCATTAATGTTGTGAAGTTAAATAGTTTTATATCATGACAATAGTTTAAATATTTATTTGTTGCGATTAATTTTTAAAATTCTGATATTTCGATTTAATTTTAAGAAAATAATTAATGATTATATTGGCAAATTAAAAAGTTGACACTTATTTTTTCATTTTTAATCATCTCTTTCGGACGGGGAGTATCAATTACAACAACAAAATTAATTGCAAAATTGGCTATTTGTTAAAATGAATTATACACTCGTAAGGATGGACTAAGTTGGTTGGATGATCAAATTTCGTCACTAGCTGTTTTCTCAGTTAGAGCTCATGTGATTTACATCTAATGTATAATTTGCGAGCTATTATATATGAGTGGATTTATCCAATACACATCTTCGGATAGCGCTGTGAATTTTTCTAAAGTTCCCAAAAAAAAAAAGAATTATATAACTATACTTTGGTGTGGTGGATGAAACTGCTCCTCCCTTAACAGAGATCTCGATTTCAAATTCTGAGTATGAAAAAACTTTAATAAAAAACGCTATCTCCAAATGAGTTCTACCCCATGTAAATTCATCTTAATACAAATATCGAATGCTAGATTATGTTGCTGTGACATTTTAATATTAATAAAAATATATTATATGTCACATTATGTATCATGTTATGTCCATTGATGGACATTACATTTGTGCTTCTTTACTCTCATCAATTGTGGAAGAATGTGGTCATTAGTTGTTGTAACTCTTGTAACCACCAACTCTTCATTTCACCCATTATTCTACTTCTTTATTCTTGTAACCTATATAACTTATAGGCCATTCACTTATCTAATTTACTACCCCATTATCTTCCTATAGTGTGGTCTTACTTTAGGTTGAAAAAATAAGAGATGGATATGTAAAAGAGTGTGAGAAAAGATGAGAAGTATTATATTGTGTATATTAAGTTAGTGTAGCAAAAGAGAGAGTTGAGACAGAAAATATTCTAAGTCTTCAACTATATTCACTATACAAAAGAGAGTAATTATATGTTGAAGGAAGGTGTTCTTTTTATGTGGAGTTTTGGACTCTTCAACTAATCCAGAATTGTTTGAGTTGTACGACGTTGTTGTAACCTAGAGGGAACAAGTCAAGAGATATACGGCTGAATCGGTGTAGATTATGCCGCAGTGGGCTTAAATCTCCTTAAAGAGAGCAAAATATTCACGCCTCACCTCAGCCTACAGATTTGTTTTATTCATTTTTGTCATTTTAATTTCAAATATAATTTATTATATTTGTGGTATATTACACCAACAGATTAAAAACAAAATAAAATTATACAAGGGGCAAAAAGGATAAAAGGGACTCCAAAAAGAGAAGGAAAAAGGGGAAGAAAGAAACAAAAAATAAAAGTAATTCGCACGAGGTAAGAGGCGCAAAATCCGCAAAAAATTCGCCGTGCTCCTAAACACTTCTTTTATGAAAAAATATTTATTTTGTTTCTTTTCATTTTAATAGGAGGGTTGGGTCAAATATATTCATCAATTATGCAAAATGAGTAAATTTTTTTTTTGTTATAATTTTTACTCAAAAATATCTTTCAACTAATAAAATAAATAAAAAATATCCTTGTTTTTGAGTATTTATTTATAATAATTATTGCTTTTGAAAAATATATACTATAACATCTCTAAGTTTGTAAGGTGTTTATAATTGCCTCTCTAGGACCAATATGTAACTTTCGTAAAACTGTGGGCATAATTGATATATTCAAGAACTTTAAGGTACTTAAGTGAAAATTCCCTGACCATTTAATGAGCATAAGACAAATTAAAAAGGTGCTTTACCTGCTTAATCACACAATTATGAACCAATTAATTAGTCCTGTGACATGTAAGATTCTCCCAAAATTTACTGCAATATTATACACATAAGAATCTATAAAGCAATTGAAGTACTCTGATAAATAAAGGGACAAAAATATATTCTCAAGGGGTAAAAAAACAAGATTCAGATCTTCAGTATGACCAGAAAGAAACACTTTAATAAGAATTAAGAGGAATATTCTATAAAATAAATAATTAAATTTTAAAAACCAAATTTGTTGATTTTTAAAATGTAGGGAATATACACTAATGTATATTCAATTGCCGTTCTTTTTTTTTTTTTTGTGTAAAAAATATAGGACCTCACGTAGTGGGGGTTCTACCCCCACTAGTACTTGTCCCCTCTACGTAACTACCTTCTTCTATTAGGCAAATTTACTGGTCAATTAAAATTATTGTACTTTGGTAGGATGTATTCAAAAAAAAATTGTAATATTTTGAATTTTTATGGTTGTCGTTGGATTCACGTCGAAAGCTTATGAGCTTAAATATAAAGGTTTTAATTATAATATCATCTGTGTTGGGGAATATTGGATTTAGATTAATATTTGATAACATATTTTTAATTTCTTTCTGAAATGATTCAAATATTTACTAAAAAAAATTCTTAGTTTAAATATATTTACGTATGTATTTATTTTATAATTTTTTATAGTTTATTGATAGTACGTAAGAGGTAACTTTTATTTAAAATGATTTTCCATTATTAGTTATATTTATTTTTATCATGAATTTAGGCAATACTTGAATACTTAAGTAAAGAGGTAAAAATGTTTTGGATGTGACATCCACTTTTACAAAAAGATGAAAAAAAAATTCACATAAATTAGAATGAAAAAAAATAAATGATATTTTCCTTTCCATTAACTTTTCTGAATTAACCAAAAAAAATAATGTGACGAACTTTAGGGTGAAAAGAAAAGGAGCCGTTAGAGTGGGGGTAGTTTAGTCATAGAAGCACACTTCCCAATGCAGTTAATTAGTAGTGATTAATTTGACTGACACAGATTGTATCAAAAGAGAATGCTTGTTGCCAATAATAATTTCCTTTGCTTTCTGCACTGGAGCCTCGTGGAAACACAATAATAATTTGATTCACAAATATTATTGCTAAGTACGAAGATTATGTTGGAATTATAATATTCGTTAACCATTTTTTTCAATTATTATCCGAACTACTATTCAATGTCTCAATTCCACTTTCATTTCTAATCGATTAAAAAAAGAATAACACATTTTTGTATTAAGTAACAATTTAACTTTAAAATGTCATTTTACTTTTAATGAAATGAATTATACACACACAATACAAATATTTATAACTTATTTTAAATCACAAATTTCAAAAGGCCTTTTTTTCTTAAACTTTATATCAGGTAAACTACATCACATAAATTGAACGACGGAAGTGTTATAATTCTATGTTTCAATTTGTGTACTAATTTAATTGAGATAAAATTTGAGAAAGACCGAGAAGCTTTTAAAAATATGATCAACAAAAGTCATATATATAAAATAATCATAAATATATATATGATTATGATTTTATAAATAATTTCATTAAGTATAAAATAAAAAAATATTATATAAATTGAAACGTAGAAAATAAATAAATTCTCTCATAGCTAATGAAAGCATTGTAATAATCGTATGAAGATTATTTTACCATAAAGTCTTGACTAAATATACATTGTTGTTCAACCCCTGCTAAATATTTGTTCTTATGAATAAAGAGAGAGTGAACGTAAACTCGTAAAGTAGCATTCAAGCACACTTCCCGAGGCTACTGCATCAACTGTACAAGATTCCCTCCTTTCTTCTTCTTCTTCTCCCTATTTTCTCATCATTTCAGTAATGGTCCCTTTGCTTAAAAAGTTGAACTTAAATACACTGTTTTCATTGAATGGTTTCCATTTCATTGTCCAATCGATTCAGGTTACCTTTTTATGGGCTTAAAGATTTCTAAGTATTTTGTTCGCTTTTCACTCTCTACTCTGTTTTTATAGCTTTCAGCTTCACTTGGGCTTCATTTCTTCGACTGAAGAGTTTTTCAGTCTGATTTACGAGTGTTTCTTTTTCTTTTTGCAGTTTTATTACATGGGTTTGAACCCCTTTTTTTCCATTTTATCTGTGTTGATGAAAAAATGGTTTTGGATTTGGTGTTAGGGTTTTAGTGTTTTTTGGGGGAAATCTGTGTTAATGGTGGAAATATTCAATTCAGTGAAGTGGGTGGTTTGATTTGATTATCTTTTTTCTTTGTGTAAATGGGTGCGGCAAGTTCAAAATCTGAGAGGAGTGAAGCTCTGAGATTGTGTAAAGAAAGGAAAAGATTCATAAAGCAAGCTGTTGATTCTAGGTATGCATTAGCAGCTGCTCATGTTTCATATGTTGAATCTTTGAGAAATATAGGCATTGCTCTTAGGAGATATGCAGAGGCTGAAGTGTTGATAGAATCATCTTTGTCAACTTCAGCTACTGAGCTTGATAAAACTCCGTCACATTCGTCGTATCCATCACCGTCACCATCTCACATTGGTGGGGTTTCAGATTCCCCTGTACTAAATGGAAGCCCCCTTTCACCTCCTATTGCTACTAGGTTGAGTTACATGAGGTCTACTGGACCTACTGCTGTCACTGTTAAGGTGAGTCCACCTTCAACCAATATGTATGTAGATGATGTTGATTTCTCAACCCCATTACCCCCACCCCCACCTCCAGATTCAGGGTCTTGGGATTTTTTTGACCCTACAGATAATGAGAGTTTTAGGTTTGTTACACATAATGGTAGGCAACTGAACTTTGATGAACTTGGTGAAAAAGATAATGAGGGTGATAATGGGATTCAAGAAGAGTTCTTGACACCTAAATCTGAACCTAGACGTAATGGTCATGGTAAATTGGAATTTCATGATTCTAGTTCAGTTATGCCTAAGAGGGCTGAGAATAATAGTCAGAAAGTAGCTGATGGTGAGGCTAAAGATGTGAGCAGTGAGCAGAAAGCAAATGGTTCAGTTGGGACTACGATTGGAAAATCTGCCTTGCAAGTATCTGGTTCAAAGGGAGACAAGTCTTTAGTGGATGAAAGAGAGGATCCTTCAGAGTTCATAACTCATAGAGCCAAGGATTTTCTTTCTAGTATAAAGGACATTGAGCATAGATTCTGTAGAGCATCTGAATCCGGAAAAGAGATTTCAAGAATGCTCGAAGCTAGCAAAATCAGAGTTGGGTTTTCTGAGGCGAAAGGTAACTAATTGTCTCTTAGAAACATTAAAAAATATTCTTTTATTGCTTACTTTGGTATTTGCATGTTTTACCTACTGAAATTCACATGTTTTTTGTTATATATGGTCAAGGTCTAATACATTCCTTCTTCAGGAAAATCTTTGGTGTCCGCCTATTTGTCTTCTATGGGCTCAGGTTGCTGCAGAAGAGTGGGTGAAAACATGTCTGGTGGTAAGTTCATTGAACGAATCAATCAATCATGTCTTATAAAAGTTGGCAATTTGGTATTTTATTAATCATACAAAAATAACCTCAAAAGAGGAAACATAAATCTAAATTCAATCTTTAGATTGCAAAGTTTGTGATTTTACTTAATTGTAATACTCACTGGTAGTAACTTGGGGCTTCTTCATGAAGGCTTTGTGTTAAAGAGATATCACATTAACATGTAATTTCCAGAGGTGCAAAGAATGATTATTGTAGGTTTTTTGCTGGAAAACAGTTGCCTTTATTATCAACAAAATAGTTAAATTTTTATCAACTTTTTAAGCTTACTTGAAGCAAAAGGTTGATCTTATAACTCTTGGTGCACTTTAAACCTTAATATTGGTGAAGTGGGTGTTTAAGTCAGAATGTTGACAGATTTAGCAGAAGAGGCCTGTTGAGATGCATCCTTGACAATTATTTTGAAAGTGGCTAATTTGTTCTTTCGTGGTCATTTTAAGTCATATCTTAGTCTTCGTCCTACATAATTCTTTCCTTCTTTTTTCCTTCTTTGAGCTAATTGGGGATTTGGGTAGGTTGAGTGTGGGCATTGTCAAGTTTGTGCGAGAAAGCTGGTGGTGACTGCAGGTGGCTGTGGCAGATGGATGGGTTGATGTCTTGTTGATGGTGGTAAGGCTATTGTAATTGGGTTGTTGTCTTGGTGCGGATAGTGGTGTGATAGCAGATTGAAGGAGCAAAGGGATATAGAAAAATCGAAATAGGAAGGAAGAAAAAGAAAAAGAAAGGAAGTCAGAGAGATGTGTGACTACAGGATAAGAGAGGTGAGAAGAGAGAACAAAAAGTTAGTGAAAAAAATACGGTGAATGCTATGGTGGAGGGATGCAAGAGTTGCGAGCGGACGGCAGAGCTTGGGAATGCAGAGGTAGTTGCCTTGGTTGAACTTTTGGTTTACTCCGAGAAGATCACTGAGATGTTCTTAGTTATATACCAGCAGGGATGGCAACGGGGCGGTGCAGGTGCTGGATGGGGTGGGTTTGAGCATATGCGGGTGTGGGGCGGGTTACTTTTAATTTTTAATAAAGTTCAGGTGGGGCGGTAGCGGGTTGGAGAATCTGTTTTGTTTTCTTGGGTCTACTACTTCTGTTCTTAATCAGTGATCCAATTTGTTTTTGTAAATTTTTACTTCACTCCTCCATTTTCCTTCTTTGTTTCCGGTGCAAATGAAGAAATTAAAATTTTGGGGATGAAACCCTAATTCATAAGAGATCCACCTCACACTACAACTAGCTAGCAACATATATCTAATGAAATTCTATAAATCACATCAAGGAATTGAAAAGAGAAACTGTGCATTATTACTCATATTTTTTTGGTGTATACATTATTACTCATAAACTTGTATCAATATTTTTATTTGGAGTATCAACAAATGAATCATATTTATTTAGAAGCTAGGTTTACTTTTGGCTTTCTGAATTGATTAGACATAGCAATGAAACCATTTTCCAATTTTCATCTAACCAAAGTAACCAATAGATAATGGTCACTTCAGTAAAAAAATTCTTTTACGAACTGTGGAAAACCTAAGCAGCGCGGGTTTATGCGAGGTGGGTTGAAAACATAAAATTTTGATATGCAGGGCAGGTTAAAGTTTTGCAGGTTAAGATTAAACCTGTACCGCAACCGCCCACCCTCCCTGTTGCCATCTCTATAGACCAAAGGTGTGGCCTAGTGGTCAATGAAGTGGGTTGAAACCATGAGGTCTTCAGCTCGAATTCCAATGGAGACAAAAACACTAGGTAGCTTTTTCCCCTTTGTCCAAGCCTTGGTGGGTAGAGGTACTCAGTACCTGTGCTGGCTAGCAAATATCCCGTGAAATTAGTCTAAGGTGTGCGCAAGCAGGGACGGACACCATGGTTATCCAAAAAAAAGTTATAGCTTGTGATGGCCATGACCTTGAATGATGGAGTTCCTTTTTTTAATTAATCTTATCTTAACCTTTGATGGTGTACAGTGTTTAAAGATGTTAATTTGGTATGTGAATTCTTAAAACTTGTGAATGTTTTAAAAGAGATATTATTTATGATTTCAGTTCTGTTACTGGGTGGTTGTGATTTAAATCCCTTTACTTGTTGGAGCACAACCACCCATTAACAGAACTGAAATCATAAATAACTATCAAATTTGTTTGGATTAATGTTGGACATAATTGATTATAGAGTTAACGGTAAAAAAATTGATTTTGGGGTTAGAATTATGAAATTCAAGTTGGGTTGTAGTTCATAAATTTGTTAGCACAAAGAATAAAAGCAGGTTTTTCACAAAAATTATTTGCTTGTTATATTTTAGTTGATCAAAGCATCTTCTACTCCTTTTTCCTGTTCATTGCTGTTCTAATTCTCTAGTGCTATGCAGAAGCAGACCATGTAACAAAGGTGATTATCTGGAAGAGGACCACATCCTCAAGATCATCTTCATCGAGGAATCCTCTTAATGGTAAGGAAGACAATGATGATAGTGGAAGTGATTTTGTTGAAGATTTTTGCATGATAGCTGGAAGCCACTCATCCACCCTTGACAGAGTGTATGCATGGGAGAGGAAACTTTATGATGAAGTGAAGGTAGTGACCTAAAAACTTGAGTGTCCTGATTATTTTGAATTAAATTGGCGCAGGACTAGCTAGCTGAGGGAGCTTGAAATTACAGCTCAAGTAATTCAAATATAAATAAGAGCTGAATCTTCAGATATTAAGAAGCACACTCCAAGAAATGGTTGCTAAATATGGTTTATAGAGTGAAATACACCAATCTTTTAAAAAAAAAAAGGATTTAGAGTAAAATACTGCTGAATTTTTGGATAATTTTAGTAGCTAATGACACATTAAACAAAGAGTGTACTGAAAACAGAACAGAAGGTGAAACGACCCATCAATTGATCACTGTGATGTTCAGGCCAGTTTGTGTGCACCTCGACTAATTACACGTGTTCCTGCTACATCCCACCAGCACAAGTACTGAGCAGCTTTGTCCACCAATACTTGGACAGATGAGTAGAAATCACCTAGTGTTTTTTATTTCCGCTGGAATGTGAACTTCAAACCCTCATGTTTCTCAACCCACTTCATTGACCGCTAGGCCACAACTTGGGTGGTTAAACTACACAATTTCTAGCCTATTGACTGCTCCTAGGAGTATTAGCTTAGGGCAGATAGCTGCATTGCTCTATAACCGGAGATCTGGAAATACTATGTTTATGAGAAAATCCAAAAAGAAGTTACCCTGGAAGAAACTGTCCTCTTGGTGGACCCCAGAACTTCATGTGGGCCTTCCATATTACTCACACACATTATATTCATGTAACGCGTTGTTGCACTTTAAGTCTCTTGTTGACAACATGCTTTGCACTTGAAAACACTGTCTTCCAACTTTTCCTTTTTTGACAAAATTCTGTTCTGCTTGAGGTGTTTGAGCAAGTTTCTTTTAGCCAGTCTCCTAACCTCAACCATCATAATGATTAAATTATATTCATTATCATTGAGCTTCACTTACGTAGAAGTCCATTGCTTGTTATCCCCCTCGATGATGTCAAAATGTATCTTCCTGCTGGTGCAGTAGTTGCTATGGAAGTGCTCTTTCATAAGAATCCCTTTTCTTTTGTTTGATAAAGAGAGAATCCGGTTGACAACAAGAACGTTTAACAAGTTATGTTATAACCATAAAAAAAGGATGTTTAACAAGTTATGCTTATAAAGTATTTGGTTTTTAGGTCCATGTTTTACTACAGTACTCCAAACTACCAACCAGTCCTGTCAGTTTCAGTTGCTTTAGACTGGAAAATACTTCTTTCAGAAGCTGTTCTGGATGATCAGGAACTTCATTTACTCCAGTTGTCACTAGTGCCAATATAACAGCCAATCAAAGAATGTTTCCTTTCTGCAGCGTGGGTTCAGGAAATTTGTATCTATCAATGGAGGAAATAACCATGTGGAAAACAAGACAGGAATTCGGAAGTGTCTTTTAGTATAGATATACTAATATTGATATGATACATTTTCATTTTGGTTTCTGGACCTTCCATAGCTTTGTTGTACTTCACACCTCATCACTGTTCTTGAATTGAATCTTGAGGAAATGAAGATGAACTATAGAGCCTTTCACGGGCATATCATTATTGTGGTAATTTTAGAAAATAATTTCTCTTTTTTTGTGTGTATTTCAAAGCTCATTTGCTGGTCATCCTCTTTAATTTGCAGACGATTGAGTCAATCAGGAGAGATTATGATAGGAAGTGTAACCAACTTAGGCATCAATTTGCCAAAGATGTTAGCGCCCTTATAATTGACAAAACACGGTCAGTGGTGAAGGATCTCCATTCACGCATCAGGGTGGCTCTATATTCAGTTGATTCAATATCAAAGCGGATAGAGAAAATGAGGGATGAAGAGTTGTTGCCTCAAATTTTGGAACTTATTCAAGGGTAAGGATAACAATTCTTTTACTCTTCCTGCTATTGGACATATTTAATTTGAAGAACTATGTTATTTAAACCTCATTTCTAGGGTCATCTGTCCATGCCTTGTATGTTTGCTATTATATTTACTATTAGATTTGTAATATCTGGACTCCATGCAGATTGATCAGAATGTGGAGAGCGATGCTTGAATGTCATCATGCTCAGTATATAACCATTTCTCTAGCATACCATGCCAAAGCTTTGGCTTCTAGTCCCCAGGGTGATACTCAAAAGCTGATTATGAGTCAGCTGCAGGATGAAGTAGAGTGTTTTGGCTTGAGTTTCGCCAACTGGATTAACAGCCATACTTCATATGTGGAAGCTCTCAACAGCTGGCTGCAAAACTGCATCCTGCAACCACGTGAGCGAACCAAAGGCAGAAGAGCATTTTCCCCTCGACGAGTTCTAGCCCCACCAATATTTGTGCTTTGTCGCGACTGGTCCACTGGGATTAAATCTCTGCCTTCTGAAGAGCTTAGTGATGCCATCAAGGACTTCTTGTATGACCTGCGACATTCAGTTGGACCCCACTCCGAGGAACTGCAAAAGAAAGAAACTACTCCTGAATCAGGGAATGAGGAATTGGAAGCAAAAGATGAAGAGAAGAACGATGAGAAGTCATCAAATTTGAATTGCATACACTCGAGTTTAACAAGGGTTCTGAACCGTCTGACCAAGTTCTCAGAGGCTTCTTTAAAGATGTGTGAAGATATCAGGCAGAAATGTGATACAGCTCGAAATGCATATCTGAACTATCGACCAGCACCAAGATCCTTTAGTATATGATTGCATTATGAAAATATGTTATTGTAAATCAAAAGTGGCTTTAAAGATTATGCCTTCTCTTTTTGGTGGAAAATAGGTTACTAATTTAACCGAAAAAGTAGACTCTTCAGTCAGTTTGATGATTAAATATCCATTCTACTTGCGAAAATCATTACTATTACTAGTCTCATGGTGATTTCTATTTTGTTTTCGAAAAATAAATTAAAGGAATAACTTTGATGGCAAAATAATTGTCAATTGACTAGTTTATGTCACATGATCAAGATTTAACGTTGTATCAGTATCATGTTTAACATATTTCTTATCAATGTAAACTTTATTGCTCTTCTCAAGGTCAAAGTTACTAGCAACACAGCAGCTGCTGCTGCATCATGTGGAGATCAATTTGTAGCGACTAGGGATGCTGCAGTTGTTCCAAATTTAGAAAAATAAAGTAGGTGTGGGACTTGCTGTACTTGAGCTGACGGAGTCTCTTTACATTTACATCCATAAGATAAAGGTAAGATCCGATATAGTTTACTCTTCTTGGATTCCAATTGAGCTGACGGAGTCTCTTTACATTTACATCCATAAGATAAAGGTAAGATCCGATATAGTTTACTCTTCTTGGATTCCAATTGTGAAATTACACTACCTTTATTATTGTTATAAAGTGGTTGTGGGCTGTGAACCATTTTAACTGGTCCAGCAGTGGAAAATATAATAAGCTCAAATTGTCAATGCCAAAATAAATGCAGAGCAGTTTCTGCTCTTCTTGGGGCTGACGTATCTGTCAAGAATATGAATTTAAGAAGCTTATAAATGTCTTATGTTTCGCGCATCAACCCTCCATCTCAAATTATCTGGTGTATTTCTATTTATATCTCATAAAGAAGTATTTAACTAAAAAGGATTTTAATTATTTATTTTTATTTATATTTTAAAATATAATCTCTCTTTATTAAATATTTACTCTATTTATATGCCTTCATCCCTTAATTGAAGTGTTTTCCTCTGTTTCAAGTTATTTTCAGTGTTTCACCTCCCTAAAAAACCACTAATTAAGAAAATTTCTATCTTATTTTTATTTATATTTTAAAACATAATCCTATATTACTACTAAGGGTAAAAATGAAGAAATAACAATTAATTTTATTTTATATTTCTAAAATAACAAATAATTAATTAGCAATAACTATATATATTTAGAAACCACCATAAATAATGCAAATGCTTGATGTGACAGCACCTTTTCAGATCTGATTTCATATTTAATGTTAAGACATACATTTTTTTTGAGAAAAGGGTAACTAATGTTAAGACAAATACATCAATTTCACCTATTTAGAACTTGTTGACAACAGTGAATACAACAAGAATTCATCAAGCTTGCTTTACCAAAGATAAAAGTGATACAGGAAGCTTGACATCAGGATAAATAATGGGATACAAAGTATACTTATAAGGACCATGGGGAACTTCTTGAACTATGAAAATCAGAGAAAAAAATATAACTTTGCCCACTTCTGTTAGAAACTAGAACCCAACATTCTGAGTATACTGTGTATAAGCTTCTGATGGAGTCTGCACACCAATTGGAGCACGTGTAACATAATCTGGAAGATCAAAGGCATCAACAAGTTCCCTTGCAATATTCTTAACTTGGAAGCATAGATAATCTGCTAGCTTGTGAATTGCCTGTGAAATTTAAAGTGGATGGTCAGGCATAGGAGAGAATCAACCTGGCTAGAGAGTGTTATAACTAAACGACGATTTATAACTTGCTCATTTAACTTCTAAGATAACCATATTTACAAAGAATCATTTACTTTATATGGTTATCCTAGTTTCTTTAAGAGAACAAAACTACTAAACGTCGCAGAATCTACGATGAAAGGGGTCATCAAGATAGAATAATCCTTAAGACCCATATCAACTGCAAAGCTGCAATTAGATTCAGATGTTCGCGTATTATACTCTTGATCGCTTTAATTTGCATTTAGTGATAGATTCTAGATATTAAGATGAAGTACAGTGACTACATTTCCAGCTAATTTTCTGTATATGCATACCTTAGCTTTGTTAGGGGCCACGTAGTCCACATTGCGGTAAGTTCCTATGTCATTCCAGATTCTATCCAAGGCATAGAGATCACACACGAGTTTTAGGGCAGCACGACAGTTTTCATCAGGACAACTGCAAATAAAAGAGAGAATTAGATAAATAATAGTTGAAGGAAAGAACAAGTTTCTCAAACTGTGATTAGGAAAGTACTTTTTAACTGCTTCAATGAACTTTTCAAGAATGAACGATTCAATATGAGACTCTGCAAGAGTCAACAGGTGATTTAAACATCTATTCCAAGCACCAAATCCTCCAAGAGTCTTGGAGTGCTTCTGAAGCCGGATAGCTACACTTTGAAGCAACCTTGACGTACGATACTGGAAAACGAGCAGTTACAGCATTAGTTAGATATAAAATGCTGTTGTATGCCAATATGTTCTGTTGTCAGATTGACCACAAAATACTCACCCTAAAAGCATCCAACTGGAAGTTAGGATTGCGTAAGTGATCCTCACTTTCCCATCTAGCAGTTACCGGGTTAGGCTGAGCAAGGTAAGAATTCATGGATTGTCTTAGGTAGTTCCATGTGACAGCGAGCGTCCCACCTTGGAATTTCTCCCTGTACTGCTTCAACAGAAGACCAGCTACCTGGATCATAAGAACAGTCGTTATACCCTGTCCCTTTATCATATTTTGCTTAAAATAATTAAGAAACAGAACAGTTCTTTCAGTATGCAAGAGGATATGGACATGAAATCTCAACCTGCTGCAGAAGAACAGTATTGTCTCCCTCAAATGTCTGAAATATGTCATGATCATTCCTCAAACTTCCAAACCTATTGACAGCGGCATAACCATGGCCGCCACAAGCTTCTCTACATGTGCTCAATGACTTTGCTGTGTAAGAAGTGATATAGGCCTTAAGCCCTGCTGAAAGTGCATGTACGTCCCCTATAAGTTCCTCATCATGAGACTTCTTCATCTCAGAATATTTTTCCACCAGATGCAGTGTGGCAAAATGGAATGCGTAGGTTGAAGCCAACATCGGCATAAGCTTGTGCTGCTGAGATTGGTAATCAAGTATACTAACTTCAGGTTGTTTAGGAGGACCGAATTGCTGGCGCAGAAGAGAATATCTTGTTGCAATAACAACAGCAATCTTGAGAACACCAACAGAAGAATATGCAAGGCCAACTCTACCTCCAACAAGTTCTCCAAGTGTGGCAGCAAATCTTTTGCTAATTGTAGGCAGGCTGCTGGTGTATCTCCCATCCCGTGAAACGTCTCCAAATCGATTAAGAAGGTTATCTCGTGGAATTCTTACTGAGCGAAATCTCAACGCACCATTATCTACTCCATTCAAGCCAACTTTGTGGCCACAATCATGTATTTCAACCCCTGGCAGTGTTTTGTGGGTTTTCATATCCCTTATCGGAACAATAAATGCATGAACACCCATGTCGGTAACACCTTTTGTATCATGTGTTGGTAACATAAGTCTTGCAAAAACTGTTGCAAACTTCCCATGAACGGCAGCATTACCAATCCACCATTTAATAGCCCCATCATTTGGCGTGTCAATTATGAATTCATCTGTGAGTGGATCAAAGGTGGCAACTGTCTGAAGACCTTGGACATTTGAACCTGATGAGCAAAAGGATCAAACTAAATTAGACTAAATCCAAGTGTCCTATTTATCAAAATAACAGCACTATATGATAAGGGTTTTGATTCATTTAAGTGGCATTCGTATGGATGTTAAATGTTATATACTTCATCAACTGTCTGTGCTATACTAACCACATTCTGCAACTTCCGGATATCTCAGTTATATTCCGTAATATTCCTTTAGCAAAAAAGAATGACAAAATGATCTGAAAGTTTCTTTGGAACATAATGCTGTAAATATGTCAAGGATACAAACAAGTACAGAACAACCTAATTTTGCAAATTCCTACCAACACTTGTTACCTGCATTGAGCCAATGTGTAAAGTATTTATCACTACTTTAGCTACATATGTTATAAGCAACATCATCTCCCTTCACACGTTGCTAAAACAACTGTATGTATAGTGCACACACCCAAAGAACATATAAACATCATAGACTTTGACCAGGGAGTATAAAATGGAAGTTGATAGTGAAACGATAATACTAAAAGTAATAGTACAAAACAATTTACCATGATGAAGCTCTGTCATTGCAAAGCAACCTGGGTAGTCCACATTGTCTATAACATCAAAGTACTTGTCTCTGTGCTTTTTAGTTCCCAAGTTGATAACAGAACCTCCCCATAGACTGTATTGAAAGTCCAGTCCGGTAAGAATTCATTATTACCTCTATTAACGAGAAACTTAATACATAAGATTCATCATAGTTGCTTTAGCAATCGAGATTCAGGAAAATATGCAAATAGAACAGAAAATACACCATGTTGACATCATTTAATAGAATCATACAGTACCAAAGGGAGGATTAGCAAAGAAGACCCTATGGTATGTAAGTTTTACTACGGTACTCTTGGTCACCAAAAACCTTAAGGTTTGGAGGAAATGATGCATTCTGAGAAGCATCAAATTCTAGTTTTCGCATACTTGCATAGATGATAAGTTGGCAATTGGGTGCAACATGGCCATAAGTTCTACTAGGAACTTAAATCATTTGTACATAATAGCAATAAAGCAGAAACCCATAGTTGATCTGATCCGGATTAGATCAGACATATGGCTGTACTAAAGTGGAGCGGCAACATTGTCTACGCCTTATACTGAAGATCTTACCTCAATAAACACCAAATAGCAAATCAAGGCCTTGACCAGAATCCTATGAAAATTGAAATATCTTCTTTGAGAATACACGAATCCGATTGGTCCACACAATCTTAGTCAAAAGGAAGACTTTTCTGTTTTGTTTCTATGCATGCTCTTCAACTCAAATAAAGCTATAGAACCCAAAAAGGATCTACAGAAGCTTCATCAAATGCTTTCTGCAAGGAAGAAAACATTTTGCGTATTGGCATATTTCAGGATCCTATTGGTCCTTGTAAATGATCTTACTGGTATATACTTACACCTCAATTCTCCTATCTTTCTGGTGAATAATCAGCACAAAGAAAAATCCAATAAATGATTTTCACATAGCATCAAACTGTTTCATACCAACTACATCTAAGTGGCCAAATTCCACACACCTCTAACTCCTCCAAGAAAAAGACAAACTATAAAAACAAAACAGAGGCTAGCTAAAACCCAAAATTAGCACTATGACTAAGCTACGTATTATTATTTCAAATTACAGATATAAATCCCAGTGCTACTAACTCAAATTAGAGATATTACTGTAATTCCGATTTCCGGGCCTCAACAGTGAAAACATCAACAACATACCCACCAGTGTGATCCCACAAGAAAAAGTTTTCAAAAAAGTTTGACCTCAATAGTGAAAAAATGTCAAAAATTAAATTCAAGGCGGTGAGTAGAATTTATTTATTTTTTACCTGTACTGAACACCCATTTTGATGCCAAGTGACATGTCAACGCTTCCCACAGCTTCAGCAATCGCAAAATACTTAGCCGGATCGTCAACCACATACCTAAATGGCCTTATCCCACCTTCCCTTACCAAACCCACAAGCTGTTTCATGCATAATTCCCTATGTTCATCTTTCGATATCTCAATCGGCGTCAGAAGTTCCGGTCTTGAATTAAAGTAAGCAAATACTTCTTCCTGTATATCCCTATGCTTCCCTCTCATGTACTCCGACAGTGCCGCCGTGCTCACGTTAATCGCCTTCATCTTCCCTGCGCATCTTAGCAGCTCCAATTCCTGAACCGGGATGATGTCCTGAACCGGGTTCAAATGCAACGTCAGCAGATTGATTCGCCGGTTCACGAGTTCGGCCGTTTCTTCACTGTTTCGAGGACCCTTTGAGCTGATCTTTTGAAGCTCCATGGAATCTTGAAACAAAAACGATAAATCAGTAAATGTATAGATACAGAGTTGTGTATGTATAGGTAGAGAGAGAAATAAGACGTGTTATGGTTATGGAGGTTGGAAAATGGAAATGTTGAGAAGAATTGAAATAGTTTATACGGAACGTTATGTGACGTGGAGTCACGCTGGGCATGCCACGTGTAATTATTTCATTGGAGGAAAAGTGAGGTAAGTTTTATATATGGCGCGCTTTTCGATGTCGATCAAGATAGGGATGGGTGAATCATCATGAATGGAGGATTTGGATGAGATTGGTTGCCAATCAAGACTAATATTTTTTGGCCATTTTCTTGGTAGATTTGTTTTATTTTTTAATTTGAAAAGGAGAAACTCTTTGTTTTTCTTTGTTGGGTTTGAATATTTATCCAATGTTAGTTTAATAGCTACCTTACCCTTTTATGATCTCATGGTAAAACTTAATCAGTATCCTTATGGCCCTAATACACTTCCAACACTAGGAATTGATCTTGACACATATGTATAAATTAGAAATCGTCGAATTCAGATTTATATGCATATGGAGAATAGTTTGAACCTTTTCTAGAAGTTGTGGATGTTGCAACAAGCATCTAGGACACTAGGCATGGTTGTTGACAGTAAATTTACACTTATTATGTAGTAGTTTCTTACAAAATTTAATAATATATTTTTAATTTATTAGAAATCTTATGAAAAATACTTCTTTACGAATATTGTAGGAAATTTTCATAGCTTGAGGCATGTCAAAGACATTATCCATAAGAATATTTCACCGGTATGAATGTATCCTCTAGGATTCAACAAGTTTTTCTAGTATAAAACTAGGAGCACAAAAATTAACAAAGATTTAATCCAGAAGAAAATTCATAAATGAAATATAAGAGGAAGCATAATTTCTTTTGGCATGTTCTCACTTGTTCTTTTCATTAGGAAAAGACCTCTATATTTTTAGATCAAAATCACTTTACCTCCTAATGAGTTGAAACCCCAACGAACTATAATCCAAAAATGGTAAAGAACTGATGGCTCATTATCATCATGAAGAATAAAGTCTATGTCATAATTGCAATAGAACCGTAAATAATTTATTTGAAGTAATGACTAATTGATGCTATTTAAGGAGTAAACAATTTAAGACAAAATAATATTCTCCTTCAAACAAAATAGGAGATAGAATAATTCTTTTTGAGATACAATAATATTTTTCCAACAATTCCCTACATACCTCAAAAGGAATATTAAGGAATAGAATGAAATAAAAAGTTTTGTTGGGTTTTCACATATGAGTCCATTATCGAATCTGGTGTCCGTAGATTATGAACCACACCTATATAAAACATGATTAAACTTACATAACAATTGGTGAAATTTAGAACTTCTATGCACCAATAATTCTTTTGTTAGGTCATTGTCTTATTCTACTACATTTTGCTCGCACAATCTTTGTTGTTATCGTTTGTTGCGCTAAGAGGTCATGCACGTGTCCTGGTATTCATGAGTGCACCAGAAATTTTTCACAATTTCATAGAAGCGACACCACTTCACACTCATATAGGTCCAATCATCAAGTGAATTCTGCAGAGCAATACACCACCTATAAATGATATGAATTGGATTAAGAGTTCTAATTCAGTCTCACTTTGTCTTGTAGATTGTTGCACTATATTCACACATCATAGGAGGGACATAATTTTATAATGCTTACTTGTTCAACTAATGAACTTAATTCATGGAATCTCCAATCACATAGGTTGGGTTACCATCATTGTCAATTTTTTCAAATTGACAAAAGTTTTACTCCTCTCGATGTTTCATTTAGTCTATGAATTGATCAGATTCACCCTGACTATACATAATAAATAATTCATCTCATAATAGTTATTTTATCACATTATATCTCAAACACATGTATCTAATTTTACCATAAAAATGTTGGTTTTATTCCAATTAGAATACACACTAAGAGTTGTCTTAACCACTTAGTTCCATCACCAATCAACTCTACAACAACTAACTCTAATTAGTTGCTTTTTATATTATGACACCACCATCAATACAATATTCAATTTATTTGGTAGTACCTTTCATGTATCACCAATAACTTCTTTTCAAAACTAATGCATCAAGAAATAATATTATTTCAACAGCAAGAACATGAGAAATATTATAACTTTTAAGAACTCAACAATACTTTATTTGTTTTTTCATCTATAACGTTGCAGTCAATTCCATTACAACTGATTACCACAAGTCTATATATATAACATTTATTAGCATACAATCAAAACATATAGATCATATTTTTCTTTCTTAGGATCGATCATGTAGCACAATCCTACCAGGATTATCCCTACACTTTCAAATATTTCATAATAATGGCATAATTTTTCACAACTTATAAAATATTTCAATCCAGTATGTAACATGCATATTTATACACTAAAACATAACAAAATTAAAAAAAATCAAAAAGAATTTACTAGAATATACACAAGCAAATATCCAACAAAATGGATAAGATTCTTTAGTAATATTTGTCAGAAAACATTTTGATTTTAACTTTCTGATAATGTAACAAATCTTAACTATTAAAATAATGTAAAGTCAATCAATATCATTTAAGACAATAATAACAATCAAATTTGAATCACTGTTAAATGGTCTATTATTGAATTTCACAATGTAATGTAATAATCCTAAAATAACTATCATACTGAAATTCATATACAATATTAAACTAGTTAATAAATCTAGACATTAACTTTTTTTCCTAAGAAATAACTTAAATCTATATTTTTTTAATAAAAGAAAAAATTAACGTGTTCAAGTCTAACATGTCAACGATTATATGAATCAATCGAGTGAACATAAGTACTAACATTTTCATCTTGAAAAATATATGTCACAAATAAATCATGCTTAAAATACTCATCGTCCATAACAACATTTGTTTACACATTATCAAACTCAAATAAAACATTCATTCAATATTTTTCACAATTTCACATAAATTACCTTGCACAAATATTAATATCAAGCAACCACCTCACATAATGCCAATATTTTCGTATGTGAGTTTAATAATAAGAACTTTTTCGTTCCAAGAACTTGATTAATTCTAGAATCACCAACATAGAGAAATATTCTTCTTCTCCAATTTTAGGTGTAGAACATAAAATAATTTTAGTTAGCACAAATTACTTAACAACACCAAGATTTAACACCCAATTTCTTACTTTCACATATTTTAGCCACAAAAATTCGCTTAAGAAATGATCAAAACAAGTTATATCATCTGTTTAGTCAAATTTATATTTACTTAGCGAGATTCTTATTTCTCCAAATCTTATGACTTAGTTCACCACACATAAAATAATTACTATTTTAGGTATATAACAATATTTACTTATATGCTAGTTACATCACCCACCTCTACGTTAACCTTTCCTCATTTATGCCTTAACCATACAACTGCTACTCCTGTTCATATTCATATCCAAATTCAACTTGTTACCTCTTCTTTCACTTTCTGATCCATTTCCCCCTAATTTTTCATAAAATAAAAGTATAAAATATCCTTTAAATTGTTGAAAATGTCACGAAAAATATTTTTTTATGAATATTGTAGAAATTTTCATAGCTTAAGACGTGTCAAAGACACTATCCTTAATGATATTTCACCTGGTATGAAAGTATCTCATGATTCAACAAGCTCTTCTAGTATAAAAGTAAGAGTACATAAACTTATAAAGATTTAATCTAGAAGAAAACTCAACAATGAAATATAAGAGGAAGCATAATTTCTTTTGGCATGTTCACGCTTGTCTTTTTTAATAATAGGAAAAGAATTCTATATTTATAGATAAAAATCACTTCACCTACTCATGGGTTAAGACTGAAATGAATTATAATCCAAAAATGATAAAGAATTGATGGCTCGATCATTATCATCATGAAGAATAAAGTCTATGTCATAATTGTAACAGAGCCGTTAATAATTTATTTGGAATAATAACTAGTTGAGGCTATTTAAGGAATAAATAATTTAGGACATAAAATAATGTTTTCCTTCAAATAAAATAGGAAATATAACAAATCTTTTTGAAATATATAATAATATTTTCCCCTAATTATCTTTTTCAGTGTGCATTATATCTCCACTGACAATAGCGATTAGTTAATGTAATTTTGGGATAAAGATCCGGTCAAGTATAATTAGGTCAAGTAATGTTCAATGGCCTTATAGATTCATGCCATGTGTACTATACAATAACTTATGGTTGAGATCCATTTAAATTATATGCTCATCTTTATAATTAAAAACAATAAAACCATCAATTATTTTTATTTTTTAAACTTATCAAATAAAGCAATTAAGTGTACCCTAGCTAATAAACTTCTCAAGAAAAAATATTAAGATTGACGGGAATATGCGGACTTCCCGACTTTATTTCATTATTAAGATTTGCTCCGATTATTACATTATTTCATTTTCGTTACTACTCTTTCTCTTATTTGTTGTGTACGTACTACTTTACATTTTGAATTATTTTGTTGTTATTGCTCTCCTATTTGTATCCCCTTTTTTCGAACTATTTGGTAGGCTTTATTTAAGCTTAAGGTCTAACGGAAATAGACTCTCTATCTCTACGAAATAGGGATAAGTTTAGCATACTCTTTTTACTCTTTTTTAAACCACACTTATGAAATTACACTGGATATGTTGTTGATGAGTATCATTTCTACTCAACTTGATTGGACACATAAAGGATGCTAAGTACTCATATTTTTTTATCAATACTTGCAAAAAGGGTGATAAAACGGAGGGATGCTGTGAAGTTTGGCGGCAAAAAAGGCGGGAAGTCCGCATATTCCCACCAGTCTTAATATTTTTTCTTGAGAAGTTTATTAGCTAGGGTACACTTAATTGCTTTATTTGATAAGTTTAAAAAATAAAAATAGTTGATGGTTTTATTGTTTTTAATTATTAAGATGAGCATGTAATTTAAATGGATCTCAACTTTAAGTTATTGTATAATACACATGGCATGAATCTATAAGGCCATTGAACATTACTTGACCTAATTATACTTGACCGGATCTTTATCCGTAATTTTGGACGATCATATTCTTGAGGCAAGCATGAAAATAACATGAGTTAATTAAAAAAAAAATAATTATGTATTTCTTCCTAAATTGTACAAACATAACATTCTTGTTTTGAGTTATTGAGATGCGTGACGTAATGTGCGTTCATATGTTATCCACTATTTGATCAAGTTGATGTTACACTAAAATTCTTTATTTTTTCTCCCTTTGTATTTTCGATAATAGTTTATTGATTTGTATACATTTACTTCATATTTATTATCTATTATGGTAGGTAATCTTAAAATATTATATCATAATTATAATATATGATTGACCCCATTTTTGAGATTATAAATTAAATATTTATTTATAAATATATTTTAAATGATATAATAGTATAAAAAATTGTATTAAGAATTTATATTAATTAAAGTCTCAATTAAGTAATTAAAAACATATATGAATTGTTTCTTTTACCTATGAGGTTACAAGTTTGAATTAAGTGATCCTTTTGCTGATCAAATTTTAATTCTATTTTCTTCTAAAAAAAAATAGTAAATTAAAATTATTAATTTACTAATGATTCATTGGTGGATTTCTAATACTAAGGAGGGGCTCCCTAAGGTGTTTTTATACATTTCATTTACACTATACACAATCATCATCATCAATCGTCATGATCGCTAGTTATATTCTTCCCTTTTAAAATTCCTTAAGCTCAATTTCACATGTATAACAAGTCAATTTATAATTATATTTACCCTTCACTTTGATGTGTATTATCCATCTTATTTTACTTCTAATATCGTATGTAGTATCTCTATAATATGTGCAATATCGCTTTGATATGTACAACATCAAATAAAGTTAGAGAATGGGCAGTGTAAAAATTCTTGAAATATTTTTACCTCATACAACTTATTGTTATAAATATAAATATACAAATGATAAATTGGGGGATATATTTTGAGAGATTTCAGACTTTTGTTTAAAGAGTTTCAGAGACATGGATTAAAACATAGAAAAAATTTAGGAAGAAAGACAAATGTTTTGAAAGTTTAGTCATAATGCGCATTTATTGAACGGAAAAGGGCCTAAAATTGAACTATTGAAAATGGTACAAAATTACCCTTCGTCAACCTATTAGCTCTGAAATACCCCTGACGTCTACCTTTAGGTCCCATATTGCCCTTATTTTTAACGGTTCTCAATTTAAACGCAATTAATAAATTAATTAATGACATGACACTCATTTATTGATCACCTTATAGTTAGCCTAAACTAATTTTAAAACCCTCCCCTTTCCAAATCAAATAGATCCGCTCTAAAATTTTTAACCTATCCGCCCATGTCTGTTTGAGTTTGAATTCTGAACCATCCTTTTCCAAAAGATCTTGACCTTGAGAATTGATAACATCTAGGAATAGTATGAATTTTTCAATGACTTTATCTCTTCCCATTGCTTTAAGCACAAATCCTTAAGCTTCTCAACCTATCAATATATTGTGCAAATTAGAAAATGAAGCATACAAACACATTTAGACATCAATCATAATTCTGGCTTATCAATAATTAGTTTAGGTTAATTAAACTTGAGAATCCCCTATAATTAACCTAAACTAATTTAAAAACCCACTCATTCATCCATTGGTCATGGCCGTGAAAGGTGCAGACATTTTAATTCGAACTTGATTTGGGGCGGGTCATTTGATTTGGGAATGTGTGGGTTTTTAAATTAGTGTAAGTTAATTATAGGGTGACCAATAGATGAGTGCCATGTCATTAATTAGTTTATTAATTGGGTTTAAATTGAGGGCTGTTAAAAATAAGGGCAATATAGGACCTAAAGATATACGTCAGGGGAATTTCAGAGCTAATAGATTGACGGAGGGTAATTTTGTACCATTTTCAATAGTTCAAGGGTATTTTAGGCCCTTTTCCGTTTATTGAATTATGTGGTACTAACTTAATAGCTAAAAAACGTGTGAATAAATATTGGGAAACTTACATAAATCCCACTAATTTATTAGCTAATTACTTAGATACACTCTAGTTTGTAATCGAACATATCTTACCATATTTTGGTGTGTTCGAATACGTCTAGATATATACATGTATCTCAGGAACATGAGGTTAAAATTAGGCGTAATTTGTTCTTGATACATTATATCTAAATAGATTCACATGTATCTGAGATACATAACACATCTCGCTCGCTTCTCATCCATCTCTCTCGCCACTCTCCTATGTATCTGGGATGCGAATCACACCAGATACATACAAATACATGTATCTAGTGTGATTCGCAAGTATCTGAGATACATAACGAATCTCACTTGCCTCCCTTGCTATTTTAGTATATTTGGTAGCAAAAATACATGTATTTAAGTGTATCTTCCTCACTATATGGTATGAAACTCTGAATTAGTGGTAAGATACGTAGTCATTTAAAAATATAAATAATGATAATACATATGATAATGAAGTATGTCTAATTACGTAGTTTCTCCCATAAATATTTAATGCCAACATTACAAAGTAGGGCTATTTTATGCCAATTAAGTCTATATATAATATAATACATGTGGCCAAACTTCTCAACAAATAGTTGTAAGTTAGGTCTATTTTATGCTATGTATATTCAGCCATTGGCTATGTGATTCAATTGAATTTCCAGCCCATCTGAAGTGGGCTATACTATAATAATGGCCCAATCATTTTCCCTCCAAGTAAGAAAGTTTTGCCCCCATAGTTAATAGGTTTTGAACAAACAAGGCGGGCCAAAAAAATTAAGACCCTTAATTTTACCAAAATTCAATTTCCCGCCCCACAAATTTGCTGAAACTTAATTTTTACTTCCACCATTTTCATTTCTGTGTAGCAATCCACTGTAACCAAAGAGAAAAAGAACCCACCTTTATCAATGGAGATGCTTTAACATAATTCAAGATTCAATTTTTTATTTCAACACTGCACATTGGGTTCTATCAATCTTTCTGGATTTTGTGTTAAATACCTTTTCAAGGTTAGTATTCAAGAATCTGATTAACGATTGGTACATTATAGTTTCGATTAAAGTTAGTTAATTTTGTTTTATTAGTGTTCTTTTTTCTGAGTTTTTTATTTGCCCAAAATTTCTTTAGGGTTTTAATGTTTTAATTTGTACAGTAGCTGCTGCTTCTGTGATTAGTATTGATTAGATGTGTTAAGGTTATCAAGTTTTGATTTTTATTGTTGGTCTGTATCAAATGTAAGATTTTTTCATCAATTGTGGTAGATTTGAGAATTGGGTCATTGAGATTTATGTGTTTTAGGGCAAAAGATTGTTTTTTTTTGATAGGGTTCATGTTGGATTAGTGATTTCAGGATGGATGAAGATAATGCTTTTGAAAGGTGTCGTAAAAGTCGTCCTGTTTTGGGAAATATAACGAATCAGCTTGGAAACAAGAGACCATTTTCTTCACTTTTGGGCAATTCAAGTATAAAGAGTGTAGATAAGGGAAATGAAAATCTAGGGGGTAAATTTGTTGTGGTAGATGATGGAGATAATGCAAAACGTGTTTGTGTTGGTCCTCGGCCTTGTAGCAAGATTAGGTCATCAAAGGTAGATGTTGTATCAGGGATTTCAAATATACCAAATGATAACCAGGATCCGAATTTGTCACGTGTTGATTCAGCTACTGCTATCTCCCAAAGTACAATCGGAGATAATAACAAGAACAATGATGCTTGTGGGAGTGCCATTGAAATTGTCAATGATCGGGAAATAATTCCAAAGAAAAATTTTGAAGTTATAAATGATATGGATGGTTTGGTAACTGGGGTGCCAGTGCCAGCATTGTCCGGAACTGATGGCCATGATGCTGCTCGGAGTTCTGAAATTAATGAGGATAGTGAGGGCACTGAAAGTGAGGATATGTTTCCTAATGGCCTTGATGAACAAGGTCTTGATAATCTGGTTATGAGTCAGTCTGGGTCAGTAGACTTGGCAAGATTGCCAGATTCACAGGAGTCAAGAGTAAAACTTGAGACATGTACAGGAACACAAACTTGTGAAGATAATTCAGGTTTAAGTGCTAGCATTGAGTCAATCAAAGCTTGCTCTTGTACCTTTTGCACCAAAGGTAAAAATATCTCGTAGACCATTGTATTGATTAATGTTCTTCTGAGCTTATATCCTGTCTTGTTTCAGTTCATATTAGTGGAGTATTAATTTAGTTGTCTTTGTTCTGTGATAATCAGCTGCTTATATATGGTTAGACCTACATTACCAGGATACCAAGGGTCGGATAAGTGGTGAGTCAGCTTAAAAAATATTATAGTTACTCAATGAAATTTAAGATCCTTGTTATTATCTCCTTGCTGCTTTTCTTTATTCAACTACTGTTTTCAAATACCTAGCCATAAAGAAGAGTCAGAGAGAAGCAAATCTTTTAGTTGAAAGAAGTGGAAAGGGTAAAGAGCTTCAAAAGGAGGGTCCAGAAAAGAATACTGAAGCTGCAAATCTTGAGTCAAGTTTAATGGGTCACTGGAAGTCACTCTTTCAACACATGGAGCACATTTTTCAACGGGAAGCTGACCAGCTAGTAAGTTTGCTAACTGTCCTGTTCAGTCTCTGTGTTGGTGTAGATACTCAATTCAACTTTGACATATAGTAACTGAGAGTTGTGAAGCTGTCAACTGATAGATGTTCTCTGTTGACCATCAAGCTGAAAGATTTTTCTTTATCAAAGTTAACTCCCATTGTTAGAGCTTTTGGTGTGGTGCATTGTATTTTTATACTAGTTGGATCATTCACGTCGAGGACACATACTTGTTCTGGCAGTAATTCAGTATTCCTTTTGATGGCAATGAGGTTCATAGAATAGAAGATTGTTATCTTTTAGTAATCTTCAAACATTTGCCAAAGTTTGGAGATTTCTTTTTTCATTCTCAAAAAGTAATCTTCAAACTTTGACAAATGTGCAGAGCAAATGTTTTATCTAAGTTCAATCTTCAGTTTGAAGATCATGTTGTCTTGTTACTAATAGACAGGAAGCATTAAGTCTCTCTTTACCTCTTTTACCTCTTTACTGAAAAATAGAACATTCCCAATCTGTCAATTGCCCAGGGAGGAATGGGGGATTGACACTACTTGCAAGTTGCAACCCTATGAATTAGCCATGTTGTAATTCATAGCAGTCTCTTTGTTAATTTACTGTCCTGTTGGAGTTTGTCAGGACCAATACCCAGAGATTACTTGTTAGAACATCAATAAGCATATTAGTGTTTGGTGAGATTACATTCTTTCCATTTCTCCGAAAACTTTGGTCTGTCAATAAATGGTGATTAGAGATGTAGTTGTACTTGTGAAGTGCCGACTAGAGAGAAATATTAGAAAGTGCATTCAATTAATGTTCTGTTACTTATTTGCTTTTAGTCACCACCCTGATTTTAGCTTCATTGATACATAGATATAATGAATTCAATTGAAGAAGAAATTTTTTCAAAAAAATTGAAAGAAGTTATAGAAATATCACATTTATAATACATGAGTATCACTTCACCATTGAATGTTTGATTCACCGAGCTGTTTCTTATTCTCTGTTCTTTTGCTATTTGGGTCCTTCATTTGTATATACTCATAACCCTAAACAATTGGTCTTCCCCTCAAAAGAAACATACACGCTTAAGAAAGGTTAATATGCCATGTTTTGGCAGTGACGTAATAAAAACCTTGTCTGGTTCCTGTTTTTTAATTTCTTGAACCATCATTACTGCAAGTTTCAGTTGATGGAAACTACTTCATGTTAAACTAGGTCATGATCTTGCCACATTGACCTTGCTCTTCAGGCAGCACTCTATCTGTAAATGATGCTTAGTTGCATCAATTTTACAGCACTGGTATGAACCTGATGATGTCTTCATTTTTCTGTTACAGGAAGGTAGTTTAGTTACACTGACCGACCTCAAAGAGAGATGCAAGACAGAACTGGATTCGTCCAATGGGACCTCAGAGAATTGCTAGTTGGTTCCAAATCTTCTGTTTGAGGTTCATTTTCTAGAAGTTTTTTTGGTTCCTCATGTTTTAACATGATCTATTGTACTTGTGAAATTTTGTATAACAGTCTGGTTGATGTAAAATAGTTAGAAAATGGTGTAACATTCTTGGTGATCATACATCACAACAGAACGAGTTTCATTAGATGAGTGCTGCAGTTTTTATTATAGTTTGAGGCTATATAGCAATTTCTTTCCAAACTGCCATACTGAGTTGTGCATACGAGCCAATCATTTCTAGAGCCTAGCTGGTTGAGCAAATGGCACCTTGATGTAGATTTTGATCATTTTGTGAAGGGAAAATGATCAAATTTGCCATTTGTTAGTAATGGTGGTCTTCAAAAGCATTATTTGAAGACCACCAGTACTCCACCATGGGTTCTTTCCGGATGATACCAAGAACACATGAAATATCTCTCACCCCATTATTTTTACCATTTTTTCATATTACTATTTTACTTGTCCTACCACAGCCTACCCTCGACCGCTGTAACACAATATTACTGCAAATGATTTAGAAACTAGATATTCTGTATGGAGGTTTGCTTTAATATTAGGAGGTTCATGTGGAACTGTGACATCACTGTTAACGATGATCTAAGAATGAATGGTAATGGAGTTGTGCTGATAGAGCTTCCACAAATATGAAAATTTTGTGGTGCAATTGTTCATTATTTGAGTTTTGAGTGTTGAAGAAGTTGATGTTACTGCCATCAAAACAATGATCCCCTTCTTTAACGTTCAGGGTCAAATTTGGATGACCCAACATAGTTTAAAGGTAGTTTTGATTTTTTTCCCAAGTAATGATAGCCCATGTATTGAAAAGTTATAATAGGGACATATTTGCACCAATTTTGTAATGGTAGGCGTATATTTATGTCGCGATTCAAAAATGGTAATGACACCTCCCCAAACCCTATAGGAGAACCTTTCAACTTACTAAGTTCATTTAATAAATTATAAAAATGGATGTAAAAGTAAAAGTCGATATTAAGTTAAAAAGGAGTAAATCCCCCTTGAAATCACTAAAATTCAAGCTCCTGAGTTCCGAAAATTGAATTATGAATAATGAATTTTAAAAGAAAATAAACGCATTATATTAGCGGTGAGCCATCACGAATACAACTCGAACTCAACCCATGACCCAGCACCACCAATCCACCGCGAACGCAAAGCATAACCTTCTTTGCGAACACGAAGACAAACTTGGATTACTCTTTTGTGAATGCGACCTTGACCTCAAAAACACTTTGAACACTGATTAATGCAAGGATTTAACCTTGTGTAGCAGCCAACACCCTTGTCTACTTCAGCCTTCCCAACACTTAGCCAACTTTAGGACTGTTTGTCCTTTAACTCGAATCATGCAGCAACACTTTGAAACTTTGGATCAACGTTGTAAGCAACAATAAATGAAAGCCAACGAATTTATGTAGTCAAGTTTATCCGCAAATTTGGATGTTTTCCTTTTTTGATTTTGTAAAAAATGAACTTCTTTCCTCTAAAATTTATGTAGCACATATATTGAACAAGAGAAACATCTTCATTCTTGTCCCATACAATATACACTTTTTTTCCAAGATGATATGACAATGATGGAGATATTTTAGTGATTGGAAGAGGTGAAATCGACTTGTACAATGTGAAATTATTGACGTGATAAATTTCAAAGTTAATTAATGAAATACAAGTGGTTTGTTGTCCTTTTGCAACTTAGGTCTTAATAATTATAGTAGTTTCTTGATATTGTTTCTGAAAATTGAGGATGAATGTGACTACCAAACAAAGGGCAAATTGCAATTGTTATATTATAACATGCGTGCTATAAGCTTTTTTGGTGATGCTTTTCATATTAGGACGTACAAATATTTAGCTTACAATAATTATTCAATTTCCATACAGTGATAAACGCTAGGGTATTTTTGAAGAGTACTTGTCTTCAAAGTAAAAACATATCATTTCTTAAATGTCTTTATTTTCAAGTATGGGTGTACTGAGAAGATCGATAAATTGAAAATTGAAAATTTGAGTCTAATTGAGATTTTTTTAAATTAGTGATTTGATTTGATATTGAAAAAAAAGAATTTGATTATAATTGATTTGATTTGATTTTAACAAAAAAATTAAGAAAAATAAGTCGAACCGAATAAATCAATCTGATATTGTATGTATACAATTTTTAAAAATTAATATTGTATACATAAAAGTATTTATTATAATGTAATTTATAAATACTTTTAGATTTTTTTCTAGCTTTTATCTTTTAACATATTATTTCAAGTTTGGACTTAGAATTTCATGAATGATCTAGTATGTTTTAGAGTCTAAACCAGAATCATATCAATATTAATGCTAACAAAAGAAATTCAATTTAATACTAGGAATGACAATAATATTAAAATGTGTTTTGATTATCTAAATCAATGCAATATTACATTATTTGTCACCAAAAATTCTAAAAGATTGGTAAATTAATCTAGACAAATAGACTCTTAGGGTGCTGACCTTTTTATCTGTCTTTTGTTATTGCTTTTACTAATTTTAAAAGCAATAATGGAAGTGTTTTGTGCATCACTCTTCCTCTTTCTTTCTTTTTTTTGGGTCAAATGTATTAATTAATTAGATTTGAAGCCATAATTGTTTCATTATAATATTTTTCTAATCATGTGGTTTACCGATAGACATGTACAAGTTTTTTACAACACTTTCTGACTCATTTGTTTTTGCTATTTTCTCAATAATACAATACGGGTAGGGTTTGATTTGTAGTTGGAGATGAAAGGATTCCAAGAAAATTGAAACTAGATTAGTATAAATTTCGTTAAATTATTAACTAATCCCAAATTAGTATATTTTTAAGCTTAAGTTTGACGTCACTGGTAAAACTCTATATAGGACAATTAAGTGCACAAAACATCTCGTGTTCATACATGATTCAGAAAAGAACCGCATTCCAGAAGTGACGTAGTTATATTATTATAAGTTTATAACTATGTATTAAAATTGAAAGCTTACAATTGGAATAGTAAATGAAATTTGGACATAATGTATAGTACAAAGTAATCGAGATGTTATGTCCAATATATTAGATTGGTTAAATTGCATTATTAAAAATGCCACATGTCATATTTACATGCATCAATTAACTCTTTTCTTTCTTTGCAATTATTATACATAATGGATGTCTATCCGTTAGCCTTAATGATTAGGACTTAGGAGTTCTAATTTTTTAATTAAACGTTTTGAAAATTCTTTTGTGAGTAGTGGCACACTTCAACTTCTCTCAAAGCCATTTTATTTTCTTGATAAGCTTTAAAAGTCTTAATTTGTTTGTGTTGGCATCCACTATTGTCAACTTCTATGCTACTAACATCATAAAGTTTAGTTTAATTTAATTAGTGCTCTTATTATCTTTAAAAAATATGAAATGTCCACTATATATCTGTATATATATGATCACTAACAAACATAAAAATTAAAATAATAAACGTGTATGTTTATGTTCATATAAAGGTCAACTAGTATGATGACTCTCCATGTATAATGCTAAAACATTTAAGTGTTGATGACATTAAAGAAAGTCAACCAAATTAAATGAATGGTCCAGATTTTCTTATATGCAATTGAAGTAATTTTTATTTATTTTTATTTCACTCGGTGTTCGATTTTTAGTGTTCGAAATTCATATTAAAACCCGATTAAATTTGGAATTGCGCCAGAAAGTGCCACATTGGCGGAAACAAAGGTGACTCTGTACCCTGAAAGACTCGAATCTGAGACCTATAGTTAAGGATGAAGGACAGAAGGAATACTTACCACTCCACCATAATTGATGTTGGTAACTGAAGTAATTATATCAAGGCAAGGGATATAATTTGGTCAGAATAATGAGTCATGCTGGCAATGATATTTCTTAATGCCCCATAAAAGCGTCAATAATGCAAATTATTGTTCTTTAAAATAAAAAAAAATGAAATGAGTTGACATTCCATATGCTCTACATTTTGTTTTAGTCCACGCTGTCGATAGGTTTGGGGTGAATAGTGGCAAAATGAAAGAAAGAAAATATCTAATATTAGGTGATTAATTAGTGGATCAAAGTGCAATTCCTATAAGATGGAAAAGAAGGTCAAAGCATTGAAAAATGCTTTGCATTATTAATCTTAATCATAGGTTTACCAATTTTGGCATCACTAAGAGTTTGATTGGTCTGAGTTATTTCAATATAAGGTTTGAAATTAAAATTTATGTATTTAATTTAGGGTATTACCTAAAATCAGGAAAAAATCAATATAATATTAGAATCATGGAATAATCTATCTGTTAGGTTTTAAAGGTGTGAATAGGAAATGAAGAGTCGTGACTCTCCAGAAGGGTTGTGACTTTACCGAAGGGTTATGACCTTTACGAAAGGTTGTGTCTTTTCTAAAGGGTTGTGACCGTTTGAAAGGTTGTGACTTTACCGAAGGGTTGTTACCTTTACGAAAGGTTGTCCCTTTTCCAAAGAGTTGTGACCTTTCTGATAAGACACAATTAACATCTTTTCATACTACCCTTTGTTGGCTATAAATAGAGAGGTTTTCTCTCATTTTTCAGAATGAAATTTTTCCTTCTTTTGCATATATTTTCTTTAATGGTTAATCCGTTTTATCTTGGGAGGAATTAATCTACAACCTCGGGTACTTGAGGGGATTAAATTTCTTAAGGACACACAGTGGGTTCTGTGGACTCGGATAGTTTTTTTTTCTTTTTCTTTTCATATTTATTGTCTCTGATTTGCTAATCTGATGAAAAGTGGAGATAACACTATCTAATTAGATAAAAGGTGAAATAAGTAATCTTGATTATAATCCGTGAGAAGAAAGGAAAAATAGTCGAAATCAGAAAAGTGGAAAAATCACAATCCCATGCAATAAACATGTATTGTGTTTAAGGTTTGAAACATATAATTTGTGTAATGATAAAAAGAATAATGTGCTATTCACTTCTACTGAATGGTGTCAAATTCAAAATCTGAGAACCTGGTTCTCAAGGAAAAAGTATTGTGTTTAAGGTTTGAAACATATAATTTGTGTAATGATAAAAAGAATAATGTGCTATTCACTTCTACTGAATGGTGTCAAATTCAAAATCTGAGAACCTGGTTCTCAAGGAAAAAGTATTGTGTTTAAGGTTTGAAACATATAATTTGTGTAATGATAAAAAGAATAATGTGCTATTCACTTCTACTGAATGGTGTCAAATTCAAAATCTGAGAACCTGGTTCTCAAGGAAAAAAGGCACAAAAATGTGTACAAGGCAAAAATTGTTTGATTTACTAGTCTCTTTCAAGAATTGAACAAAACTTTTTTATTGTTGCATATTTCATGAGCATACAAAAGGTTTTAATTTATACTATGAATTGTCATTTTATTAGGGAGAAGGTCCAACATGAAAATTATGGAATGAGTACCCATTGAGCATAATTCTAGACCCCCACACATGCCAAATGAAGCCTTCACTAAGTAAGCCTCAAGTGGTCCTTGTCAATGTGCATAGTGTCCATCAAGGCCATTGAATTAATCAATGCTGCACACTATATTTGTTTCAATAGTCAAACCTTGGTACAACTTCCAACAGATGCATTAATCAAAGGCACTTATCACATATAGCATGAGAATTATTTTATTGGACACCTTATCAATTGAAAATTGCTCATAAAATAATCAAGAGAAATAGAGTATACCTAGTAATGAACAAGTAGGGGTCAGGTGGCTTAAGAAAAATATATATGGATGAATTTATTATATTCACAAGGTATAAGGTTATATAATAAAATTGTCATAAGCTTTTAAAAAAAATTTCTTTTTATGTAAATGATTACGACTTATATATGTATGTAATATAATTAAGGTCTTCATTTAATTAGGTTTTTATTAATTACTTAAGGATATTATTATTCACATATCTTATGCTCAGAATCAATTTTTGTAGATTTTCTACTTTATTGGAGTATATATTTTTTCTTTTGTATTCTTTATAATTTGTTTTACTTTATATAATTGTCTATATTTGAAAATAAAATGTTTGAAACTTTCGTTCAGTGCCTCCGTATTGACGTTTTTCACATGATAGGAAAGCACATCACCTTACTACAGTGTGTTTTAACCACAGACCACACAAAAATATAAACCACACTAAAATATAAACCACACTAGGCAAGCCGTACAAAAGACATTGGGGATCGACCTCCCTATAATTATTGATCTTACATATTGGTATTATTTGGGAATTTTATTTTAATTTTTTTAAAAATTGCTTGTCTTTTCAGAATCAACTTTATGGTATTTTTGGATCCAGAAAAATGTAAAAGGAAAAAAGACCATAAAAACAAAACATTAAAAAAATAACATAGTAAGTTGGGAAGAATAAGTTACATCATTAAACATCATCAAGCAATATTAGCTGCTGATTGATTCCCATAATATAATACACCTAATTTTTATAATCAACGTAAGAATCATATTCTCTTTATCAAATTCACCTCTATATAGGAAGTCGTAAATTTATCAAATTCACATTTATATAGGAAGTTGTAAATCGCATAAGTTACTCCCCCATTTCATTTTATATATGTACTTGTTTCTATATCAAATATAGATATTTTATTTTATTTAAGAAAAGATGACCTGATATATCTTTTAATTTTGTTATTTAAAATATCAATACTCCTCTTTACAAAAGTGATTCACCTAAACCTTTCATTTTTCTTTTTTCAGGAAATATGTGTTATGTTGGTAGTTTCTCTTTAGAGAAAACACAAAAAAAAAAATGAATAAATATGTGTTACGTTTAAAGGAAGAGAAGCATAAGGGGGAAAAAGTAGAAAATATTGGCATTATTTACGTGTAAATACATACTTTTTTTTTTTTAATAGATGCGAATAAATAACGGCAGCCATTTCAACGTGGCTAGGAAGTGCTATCCACGTAAGAAACGACGTCGGATGGGATAATCATGGGGCCCATTTACTTTCTCATCACAAATGAGGGAATTATGGGGCCCACCCAGGACGCTTCATTCTCACGCAACTTGGAAACATTATCCTTAACCCATGCGAGTATCGTTAAAAGGCCCATAAGGTTTGACTTAACCCATAGTTAATCATGTTCTCTTTTTGATTTCGTATTTGTAGCTCGATTAAATTTAAATTTATAAATTATAGCGTTTATATTTAAAGTACCGCTACCAATAAAAAGAAAATTATTTTCAAAAGTTGATTTTGAGATTTCTGATTAATAATGGTTCCATTATTGGGTTAATCATGTTCTTTAGAAGAGAATACAAAATAAACTACCAATAAGAAAAATAACCATGGTTAAATTTAATCATCACTCTTTTTCTATACTAAGAAAGTTCTTTAAAATTGTTGTCATATGAAACGACGGAAAATTTGAACCATTCAAAGGTTTAATGAAAGTTGAAATTCATAATTAATTGATAATTGAGACAAAATACACATTAAGCAGTTATAATTAAGTGACATAGTGTAGGAAAAGACAAATTTTATGTACTTCTCATAGTTGGGAGCGTAACCTTGAAAACTAACTTAGAAGGAAATATCGTCCAAATCTATATAAAAATTTTGAATAAATAAAACATGTTTACCTCTTGCTTTGATTATTGCTTTCATTTTTGGCCTTTTCAGGCTTCAATTACTTGATTGAGTTTGAATGTGGACGTATTGTTTCGGACAATGGAATCACAGATAAAAAATATTTGAATGTTAGTGTGAAATACTTTACATCAACAAATAAATGAAATTTTGAACTCCTTATAAAGCTTAGACCCTCTTTGTTTTCATCAAGATTAAAACGTTTGAATCTAATTGTTGTAAGGTGAAAATTAGAGTCAAGCCAGATGTGAGCCCTTCGAAAATCATATTGTTGTGGGGTGAAAATTTCCCCAATTCATGAATGTGCATGCACCATTTTAAATAGTGGAACTACAGATAAAAAATGTTGAAATAAAAGAAGGAAGAAAATATGATGCATGAAATATCATACCAAAATGAACCATGGTTTAAGCACATGGACCACACTATAAGGAAAGTAGATGAGAAAGACAAAATTGCCCCTTCACACAATTCTAGATTGTACCACCAATGGGCCAGCGGCGCCGCAATTGACGATAGATTGTCTCTGTCTTCTAGTGCCCACATGATTATGTTCTTCACTCCACTCTCAACATTCACTACTTTTTTTTTTTTTTAAAAATAAAACTATTTACTTCCCTTCTACGCCGGTACTTTGACTTATTCTCTATCCACCACCTAACCTATTTAAGAAAATATTTGTAAGAAATTTTAATTTAATAATTAATATTTTATGTAATTATTTAGCTATAAGAATTATATTATAAAAATTAAAATTGACATGTAATAAAAAAGAAAATTTATTTTTAATATAATAATCAAGTAAAATAAAACAGGGAAGTATTCACTAATTACCTCATTATCATGGTAAATACGATAATTTATTTCTTGTCAAACCGAAATCATTGCATGATATGTGACTTTGACATAAGATTTACTATCACTTAATTATAATTAATTATTTTATCTTAATTTGTCACTAAACCATTTCATTATTAAATCAATTTTCCAATTTTTTTTTATTTTTTAAAAAAAGGATAAACCTGGCCTTCGAATGTAGATTATAAATTTTCGTCTTTATCTTTTACTACGTCCAATAGTGTGACAAAGAGCTGGTTTTTATTTAATATTTATTGTCATTATTACCATAATTGTCATCCTTGTAACATGTCCATTTTAATGACGGAATTAGATAGGAGTGTGCATTTGGTTAGATGAGAGTTGGTATGAATTGAGAATAATATCCAAAGGAGCCATTGTCTTTTGTTGTGTCCAAGTTACAAAAATGAATAAACGACTCTCAAGATATTCAAGGGCTATCTTTATATATTTCTTTATTTTATTTTATGTAGTACGTAATTGACAATGAGTAAATATATACACATCTATTCACTAATAACTCATTGATTTTTGGACTCAAATAGGTGATAATGCATTGTCTTGTTTTCTATTCGTATTTATAGTCTTAAATTTAATATTACACTTTTAGTCTTATACCTCAATTTTAGTATTATTTTGTTGTAGCTTCTCTTATGTTATTATTTGCTATTTTTATTTCTGTATATTATTTCTTGTATTTTTGTAAAAAAATAATTAAGACTAGTATAGATTATTTTTTTTAAGTCGAGAATCTATCAATAAAAACCTTTCTGCCTTTGAGGTATGAGTAATATTTACACACTTTATTCTCATAGTCCTCAATTTATAAAATTATATTAAATATGTTAATATTATTATTATAATATATTCTTCATTTATAATTTATATATAACATTCCTGAAAATTTGAAAAAAAAAATATAAAATTTAAAGACGAATAAGAAATTGTGCCCATCAATTACCACAATTGATCAATGATTTCAAAGCAAAGACGCGTTGATATGCGTGAAAATTTAGCCAATGTGGCGCTGAAACGTCAGGATAAGGAAAACGCGTTTTACACTGACAGGTGGAGGTTGTTTCGGCGCATTAACACGAGGCGACTCATTAGTGGGTGTAGCCGATTTAGTTGACTGCTTATTACCGGTCACTTTCTACTTTTCCAAGACCTATTACCAACTAGATGTGACAAGTAATGCTTAATTTTACTCTTTTTTTTGCCTCAAACTTACTCCACTAATCTTCATCTAAATTTATATTCATCCGACCCATAATAATTGATCACTTTCCATTTTACACGATATTTAAGAAATTATAAATAAGATTATTAATTTCACAAATTTACCCTTTATCTATATTAATGGATGTCAATATAATTTATGATGACAAATGGTATACAAATGGTATCATTAGAATTTATGTACATTTATGATAGTATTAACTATAGGGGTAAAATGGGAAAAATTTAATTAATTTTATCTTGATTTAGTAAGTGATCAAGTATTTTTAGAAAGGTAATCAGTTAATATGGAATAGAGGGAGTACGTACCCGCTATTCTCTCCGTTCCATATTAATTAATACTCTAATTTTTATTTTGCATAGTGCTTAATAAATTATAAATAAGAAAATAATTTTACTAATTCAGTCCTTAAAAATATTTTTGGAAATTTTAGAAACAAAGATACACACTTGCAAGGATAATATACAAAAAAATTAATTATTAATTTTTTAATTTAGTAAGATGAATAACTAATATAGGACAATTATTTTTAGTTTGATGATCAATTAATATGAGATGGAGGGAGTAATTTTTCAAATGTGAATTTAGCAACAAGAAAATTTAGTAATTTTTAGTTAATTCTTTTAAAAGATTTCCCCTCTCTCTCTCAAATTCAAACCTTAATATTCTTTTCTGGCATAACAAAATATCCATCTTTTTAACTTTCAAGTATAAAGTAGTTTTAGTAGCTAAAATTTCAATTAAAAGACAATTCTTTCATGTATCCAAAATGTCTATTTCGATAGTTTATGATATTATATTGCAACTTGAACATGATGTTGGTAAGATGTCTAGTTCTCCAAACTTTCAAAGTGGGATTTTCTTCAAATTTGAAATTAAAGAGTATTGTTCGTATGAAATGGATTTGGAAACGTATCATTTTAAATTTTGCCATAGATTTCAAAGTTTGCCATTTATAAAAGAAACTTCATCAATTTAAATTTACCAAAAAATATTCATGTTCAATGTTAAAAAAAAAGGTTCGTACCATATAAAAAAATTATACTAAATAATAATAAGTTAATATTATTATTGATTAGTGATTTTTAATAAAATTATCTTATTTTATGATGCCTTAAGATATTCTTATTCGCATGTACAAATTATGATTTGTTCATTTGGTATTGTGTAAGAATTAAGAAAATTTTGATAATTTTCACAACTTGTAAAGTTTCTATTTTTATGATAAGAAAGAAAATATAACATAACAAATTCAAATAAAATTTTAACCTCATATGATTTTATTATCATATCGCATGTCAAAATTGGCCTTAAAAAAAAGGTTGTTATGCAACAAGTAAAAAATATAATCTAAATACACCATTTAATGACGAATTAAAATACTTTAATCAGATAATAACTTTCAAATTTCTTATAAATTTCTTATCTATAAAAAAGTTATAAAATTTAAAAGTTAAACAAAATATACCACCCGAAATAAAAGGAATATTGTCCCACTGACTTGGTAGGGGGATGATAAAAAATAGATCTCAGTGGTGCAGATGGAAAATAGTCTGTCCGTCAAATATTAGTTGATCATTTTTTATTTTATATATATATTAAGAAATTAAAAATAAAAATATAATTTAATTAATTTATCTTTTAAAAGAAATTTTACAAATAAATATGAATACTTTTAAAATGAATTAATTGTGAGGGTAATACAAAAAAAATTTAGTTAATGTTTTTAAAATTTAGTAAGGTGAATAGCTAGTATGAAATAATTATTTTAATAAGATGATGAACTAATATGGGATATGCGGAATATAATTTTTTTTTAAAAATTAAGGCATTTAATGGAGAGAGAGAGAAAGAGCCACAAAACAGGTCTTTAAATTGAGAGGCCATCTTCAATATTTCTCAGAGTGAAAAAAAATCAGTGAGGCTACCTAAAAAAACTGTGTGTTTATTTTCATTTTCTTCTTCTTCCCCTCTCTAACATCCCGCTTCTTTAGATCCCTTTCTGTTGTCGTCTGTCTTTCAAAAAAAGATTTTCAATTTCAATATCCTTCACATATTTTACAGAAAAATCAAAACTCCCTTTTGGGTGTTTTTTTTTTTGAAAGCCAGGTGATCCAGAATAGAGATCCAGGTTCTCTTTTTTTCTTAAAATTGTTTTCTTTGTTCAAACAGCCAGAAGGGTCTGTTTTTGAATCCCTAAGGTTGGTTTTTGGTTCTTGATTTTAACATAAATCACTTTGTAGAAGGCTTGTTAACTCTTTTTTTGTGGTTTTAAATCTGTACCTATTCTGTAGTTTTGAGATTAGAAACAGGTGATTGATTTACTTTTTGTGAATTATTGTGTGTGTGTTTTGAGATTAACCATGGCAGCAGCTATAGATATATACAGTAGTACTAGCAGTAACTTCTCAGATCCTTTAACAGAAGAACTTATGAAAGCACTTGAACCTTTTATGAAAGGTGCTGTTTGTTCTTCTTCTTTTTCTTATTCTTCTTCTCCATCTTCTTCTTCACCTTCAACTTCTTTATATACTTTTGGTGAGCCTAATTTGTATACTGATTTCTGCACAATCCCATCAACGGCTACCCAAATGTTTTCTCAAGGGTATTCGTGTTTTAACAATATGGGTGTAGCGGAAACAGGTTCAATTGGGCTTAACCATCTTACCCCATCTCAGATCTTGCAAATCCAAGCTCAGATCCAATTCCAGAACCAACAGCAACAGCTACAACTACTACAACAACAGCAACAGAGCTTAGGTTTGTTAACACCCACTTCTACCTATTCTAAGAATCTGAAATCTACAAACTTTCTTGGTTTAAAACCAGTCTCGATGAAGCAAACTGGTTGTGCTTCTTCACAGAAGGCTACCAAGCTTTATCGTGGAGTTAGACAACGCCATTGGGGCAAATGGGTTGCTGAAATTAGACTACCTAAGAACAGAACCAGGCTTTGGTTAGGCACTTTTGATACAGCTGAAGAAGCAGCTTTGGCTTATGACCAAGCTGCTTATAAGCTAAGGGGAGAGTTTGCTAGGCTTAATTTCCCACATTTAAGGCATCAATTAGACAATGAATTCTCTGATTTCAAGCCTTTGCATTCCTCTGTTGATGCTAAACTTCAAGCTATTTGCCAAAGCTTGGCCAATCACAAATCAGATGACTCATGTTCTAAATCTAAATCCAAACCAAGAAAATCCAAAACTGCAGCAGCAGTCTCAGTAGATTCAGGTTCAGCTACAGATTGTACATCGAAGTCGGAGATCACCATTGATGATTCATTGAAAGGTGAATTCAGCTATCCAGAAACTGCTAATATCAAGATTGAGGCTTCATCATCATCATCCCCTACACCATCTGAGGAATCATCAACTTCGCCTGAGTCTGATATTACTTTCTTGGATTTTGCTGAACCATCGTTTGATGAATCAGAAAACTTCTTCTTACCCAAGTACCCTTCAGTGGAGATTGATTGGGCAGCTCTTTCAAACTTGTAGTTTTACTTTTTTTAAAATAAAAATATGTTATGTATGGTGTCAGGTATGGCCTCCTGCAATGGTGTTTTTGACATTTGCAGAGGTTGGTCTAGTAGTTAATGGAGTCATGTGAGTATGTCATAGTAGTAGTAGTGTTTTTAAGGTCACTCTCCCATCTTGTTCATGCTGTGGTTTTTGTATATGCATGAAACCAAAAGGGAGAGACTTTGTATGTGTCTTGTTGATTTCTTAGAGTAATATAAATAATCATATCTAATGTTTAGTATGTTTTTAGTCTTGTGCTCTTATATCATACTATCTTTCATTATTCCAAAAATTTCACTTAGCTAGTCAAGAAAAATTAGGTTCAAACGTTCGAGACTAGTGATTAAAGATAAAAAATTAGGTTTAAAGGTTTTGCATATGGAAAGAATCCAATTTTTCTCGTAGAATTGGTCAAGAGTGCCGAGTGGGAGTCAATGTTTTCTTTAACCCAAAAAAGAAAGAAGAGAACAATTGTGAATACTGACAAATGGAGGGCGGACCCTACCACGTAATATGATTTTCTTCCACATGGGTTGAATGTGCGCACACATCTCTACGAATAGTGGCTGTAGTGTTAATTAATTTGTCTGGTAGGCCGAGGAGTACTCCTTCTCTCGTATTAATTGATAGTTATTACTGGCGTCAAATGATTGGGGTTAGAATTCAAATTAGAGATATTAGAACGACTTGGGTCTTTGATTCGCTTAGTCTCAATAATTTTAACATATTAATATTTAACTTTTATAATCACAATTTAAATTTCAATTCAATTTTTTTTTTAAAAAAAGGTTACAAATGGTAAGATAAATCCTAAAAGATATTAAATATATAATAATTCATACTTTTAATATAGGAACATATATTATATTAATGCAAATAAAGAGTCTTAAAACGGGTTAAAATTAGAGATTGAATTGGGCTCAATTGAGGATTCTCTTAAAATGGGTTAATGCTTGAATGAGTTGAGATTGACCTCAACTCAAATTATCTTGAGCCCAACCCTTAAAATTCTGGACGGGTTGGGCGAGTTACTATAGTTGGACTCATTTTTGACACCTCTAATCATTATACTCCCTCCGTCCAACAATAGTTGTTCACTATACTAAAAATAGCCGTCCAACAATACTTGTCAAATTTAGAAAATCAAGAGATAATTTACCTTTTATCTCTATTTTACCCTTGCTATTAAATACTATTTATCATCTAACACATTTTTCAAAGCATTAAATTTAATAAAGTCAAAGGATTATATTAAAATTACCCCTATTATTTATTATTTATTAAAGAGTGTGCCAAGTCAATAACGGATAACTATTGTTGGACCGAGGAAATATTAAATATAGTTATTTCATATTAATTGATCACCATATTAAATCAAGAAAATATTAATTATTTTTTTTCTACATTAGCCTTGCAATAAATTCTTTTTAAAAATGTTCACATTTGTTTGTAAAATTTCTAAGAAATTTTTCAAGGGGTGAATTAGTAAAATCATCTTCTTATTTGTAATTTCTTAAGCATTATACAAAATAAAAAGTGATCCATTAATATGAAACGGAGGGAATAATATTTAAGTAGTGTTTTGTCTTTTGTGGATTTCAGTTACAAATAAAGATTAATCAACCGGCAACTTTCTGGCCTTGGATGCTATTCCATGTGACTTCAAAGTCTCAATTTGTTTGAAGAAAGATCTGAGGAGCATACAATATATTCAGATATTACTTTTATTTTTTTCGAATTGAGAAACTGTTTTTCATAAATTTTGATTAAAGAAAATAAAATTAAAATAGGATTAAAAGAAAAATACGAGTAGTAAAATAAAGTGATAGATAGTAATGAAAATTGAAGAATAAGATACTCCGTGACTACTAAATAATAATACTATTAAGGAGAAGTTGAGACTAAGGGCTCCTTCCATATAAAAGCATAATAATACTTGGCTATCTCTATTCTTTTTATCATAATTCTCAATATTCATATATTTTTATTTAGGATTATGTCCATATTAAGTTGAAAATGTGTCATGCCCTGTTTAATCATCTTCTTCACATCTTCTTCAGTGCACCTCTAACTCTCCTAAAACCTGCTATAGACAAAATGTCCCACACCTTCTTTTCATGTGTCAGAACCATCTTTGTCTCGCTTCCCTCATTTTGTTTGCCACGAAAGACATTACCATCTTATCAGGTATAAACTTCATTCCTAATATTATCTCCTCTAATATTCCACACATTCATATGAGCATGCTCATTTTTACTATTTTGTATGCGCTAGCTCTTGACTTATCAGCACTCTACTTCATACAATATAGCAGGACTAACCATCCCGAAAATTTACCTTTAAAACTTTATTGACATATTTTTATCACACATTCACACCATATTAATTGTGCCAAAAGATCTATGACCTTACTTGAAGATGTATCTTAATTCCATTAATTGCCTTGGTGCTGGAGGTATGCAGTGGGGGTATGTTAGATTTTGTGCACGTTATTGGTCTATTATCTCAATTAAGTTTGTAGTGGAAAAAAAAATATATCTCAATTATTATTAAGTGCGTGTTAAATTCTCCAAAAGTAATATTTTTTATAGAGAATTCATAAAGGGGTGACAATATTTTGAAAAGTTCAAGCAAGATAGATGCTAGATGATTAATTTAGTTTACCCGTAGGGGTGGGCATGGTATGGTATTTGAAAATTTCGATATTCGGTTTTTAAAACATTATATCATTACCATACCAATTTAGTCCGGTATAGTTCGGTATTTTGAATTTCGGTTTCATTATTCTACGGTATGGTAAATCGGTAACCATAATTTGTTCAACTTCGACTAATATATACTCGTATAGTAGAGTATTATGACTTCGACAATTAAAAAAAGGTCTCAAATGTATCATACTAACACTTTACACATGTAGAAATATATATTCATAATAAAGTACATAATAAAGTACAAACAACTATTTTTTTAATCAATTACATTTCAATCAAAATAGAGTAGTCAAAGTTTCAACCTCTACACATTTAGTTTATACTAATACTAGGTTGCATATTTGTTAGTATTTTAATAATATATATATGTTATTTATGTAGTTATATACTTCGGTATGGTATTCGGTATGTTATTTCTAAATATCAAATACCGTTCCGAATACAAAAAAAAATTAAAATGTATACCATATACCATACCAAATACCATAATACCAAAATAACGATATTGAAAATTTCGATATGATATGATAATTCGGTATATACCATACCATGCCCACCCCTAGTTAACCGGTGGGACAATATACTACCAGTTAGTCTAAAAGATAATTTTGCTCATCATGTCAATTGAGAAATTGACAGTTTTATTATGAAAAATCAGAGTCAAGTTAATTAGTTCTAACTTGCATGTGACACATTGTTGTCATGACATAGTGAATCCATATAGTTAAAGGCTTAAAGCTAAAGCTTGATCATAAGTTGTATGCTTGATGATTAATAAGTTATAAGTTACCAGTTAAGGTTGCATAAAATTGGCCGTCAGGGGTGGAGTTAGAAGTCTAGGTACAAATTTGATCGAACCAAGTAATTTTTGCTCAAATAGTATATTTGTATTAAGAAGTACATAAAATATATACAAATTAAGTTTAGAATCTAGTTATTAACACTTGAAATTATCTATATAAAATTCAGAACCCATAAAATTAAAAATCTCGCTACCTTAGAAAGTAAGAGTGCATTATCTCACAAAGCTAATCAAAGCCAAGAGATAAGGAATTGCAAGGCCACTCTCACTTTCAACCCCACAAAATATACACTATAATTATTCTTTATATCTACGCATGCAAAGACAAGTCTCTCAATGCCAAAAACTAAGGAAGATGATAGAAAGTGATTATGAAAAAAGCCTCTTATTCTGGGCCATTATCAAGAAAGAATCCTTCCAAGCTTTGCACAAGAAGGATTCTCTACCCATATTCAGAGGGGAGTCAGAATTTGAAGTTTATAGATTCAAAAATCTTAACTCTTTTTACATTATTAGGTTATAAATTAATAATTTTTAATTTTTTACATATTCAATGAATTTCTTACTATAAATTCAAAATCTGAACCAAAGTTACTGCTTGGCGTACCACCGAACTCCTAATCAACACAGTCTTTTCTTTATATTCTTATAACTTTTTCTCTCAATATTATATAAATTGAGTGTTGTTTTCATTTCCAAAGGAATAACCTTGAGCCACAGAATAGGGGGGCCAAAAGAGGAAGTGTGAACGAATGGGTATAAAAACTCTTTGATCATCTATAAAGTTTATTATTCGTTAGATATTAACAAGGGTCAAGTTGCCTTTAGCCTTTACAGGCTTTGATGAAGTGGTCTATGCTTGCTTTTTGTTGGTTTTTTAATAAAGAAATTAAGAAAATAACAGAGAAAGATTATGAGAAAAAATACTACAGTATTATCAAAGGAAATTATTTTATTAATAATTCAGAGACTTACATTTATAGATATAAATCCTAACTAAAAATAGAAAAATATAGTTACTAACTTATCAGTAAAATTCAAATAACAAATAAAAATAACTACCTCCTAAATTGAAGTCATGTAGGACTCTAATAACATAATTTTAAAATCTTAAAAATAGCTAACTGTTTTATTTCTACAATATCCTGAGACATATTCTCAACATTCCTCCTTGGATCAGGAATTGTAGATTGTAATCTCATATGAAATTGACCTTGTGAATAAATATGTCAATTCACCTTTTGTCTTGCAAGGCTTGTGTGCATCTTCTGTTGGATTAAATGAGAAGCTCTTACCTCTCATTTCAACTTGTAAAATCTCTTCCTTGGTGGAATCAAATATTCGACAATTAATTAACATTAAACAATTAAAGATATAAGCGAGGAGATAGAAAATACACAAATAAATATGAAAACACTTATTTTAATTAATTACGTTACCCCAAATATATACAAGACCAAATAAAAGGGAAAAGGAAAGGGACAACGAAAACTCCACTATAACTTATACCTCTTGGATCAACACTCGGCTTATTAATCAGAAGACAAATCAGAGTTTGTCACTTTCTGCTCGAGTCACCTTACATCATTTCCGACAAGGCCTAATTACTCCTACCCCCTTTCCATATGCATGACCAACGTCCTAAAAGGTGTCTTACGTCCCCACTTAATGTCTAAGAGGCATTGAACTTCTATTAAGATAAGTTTTAGACTTAAATAAAACATAGATTACCTAGTTAGGCCGCCTAAATGTCAAGCAAAACAAATAAGACAACATTTAGCACGTAAAATCTCAAATTGACCTCTAATTTAGTTATTAAGCATACTTGAAAACACAAATAATTGTGAAAGGTCTAGGCAAAATTGTGTATGCGCAAACAAACATTATAATGACATGCTATTTAATTATTAAAAAGGCAGAGAATATATGGACGCAGAGATTGTTTTAATTTAGAAGTTAAATATGAAAACAAAGAAGTTTTAAAACAGTGATAATTCATTAATTACTTATAAGTGGCAGAGAAAACTATATTGTAGAAATTATTTAATAATGGGCAAGAATTTAACCAGAAAATCACTCATACTTCAATTTCTAAAGTTTGGAATCTGCTTAGCATGCTGGAAATTATTATGAACTTAAGATAGGATATATTCCACCAGTTTAACATGTTGAGATTTATTTAAATCCTATAGACATGATTTCTAATCAATTAGCATGCTGAAAGTTATTAATTACAAGCCTTGATAAATGACATCTGATTAATGAACGTGTTTAAATAAGTTAAAGCGGACCTAATCAGATTAGTTTATATGCTGGAGATTAGTTAACATGCTGCTCATATATTATCTAGCAGATACGAAATTTATCAAAGCTAAAAGTACATCAAGTTCTTAACATGTTACTAACCCATTTAACTGGCTGAAAGTAAAATTAGTGTGAGCCTAAGATCTGCTATTTAATCGGTTCAACATGTTGAGACTTATTATTAACCTTATAAACATGGTTTTTAAATCAAGAATAAGATAAAATTAATTAAAACTTATATGCATGATTCTACACCCAAATAAATTTTGAAAGCTTATTTAAATTCTATATATAGGCATGACATCTAATTAAAATAACATGGATATTAATATTTGATATATGAAATCAAACTTCCTATTATTTGACACGATGCTGAGTAGAAAAGAGGGTTGCGGCCTCTCTTAGGAGAAGGGTGAAGAGTGAAAGATAAAATTAGGGTAAGGTCTTAGCAAAATTAAAATAGGAAAGGGATGAGCATTTGATCTTGACCGTTGATCTTGATTAGATGAACGATTGGGGATTGATACTTGGGCCTTGATTTAAAGGATGGACGGCTGTGATTTACAAGGGTTTGGAAGTCAGAAATTGGGTCAAAGGCTAAAATTATTTCAAATATTAACCATTGATAATAATGATAATAATATAAATTTTGTAAATCACGACTCTTTATTTAGATAAAACATGTCATAAAAGTAGAGAAAATTATATATATATTTAATCAAATAGCAATTCGGAAATTAGGGCTATAGGTTGGTCAATAGGGTGTCGTCAATCATTTAACATAAAAATATTTTATACCATAAATTTTGAGATAAATATTGAAAACACCCCTAAACTTGACGCAAATTATTAGTTTCGTCCTCAAACTATTGACATCCTTAAAAACACCCCTTTACTTGACTAACTAAACTTAGATGCACCCCGATATGTAACATGACATAGCAAGTGGCCTCAAACTCTTGTAGGAGCATGACAGTCTTAATAAAAAATCGAGAGAAGTGTTGATAGCACCGCTAAACTTGATGATAATTTAGGGGTGTATTTCACTTATGTTGTAAGATTGATGGTGTATTTAAGTTCAGTTAGTCAAGTAAATATGTGTTTTTAAGGCTGTCAATAGTTTAAGAATGAAACTAATAAATCGCGCCAAATTTAGGGATATTTTCAAGTTTAAAAATATCAATGCTGAAAGAAAAAAGCTCGAAAACAAGGCTCTTCTTTTATATCATCGGAGTCTGAGATTTCTAGTACTCCTGATTCACCTATAGTATCATCTCCTAACTTAGAGAAAATGGCCAAAAGCCCCTCCAATCTATAGCTGGATTCCCAACTACACACTCATACTTCACGGGGGTCCTATTACCCCCCTGAATTATTTTAAAATGAAATAAGTAGCCCCTTAAAACGCCATAACCAGATATGTGTCTTGTGGTGAAACACACGCGCTCAACACGTGTATTTCACCTGTTGATTTTTTTTTAAAAGACGTTTTTTCTCTTTCTTCTTCAACCTTTCTTCTTCATTCATTTTTTACCCCTAATTATTTTGTGAGAACTTTGATTTGAAGAAAATATAGGGAGCTAAATTGGGGGTTTCTTTATTTTGTCTTCTCGGAAGGGATATGTCGCCGCCGTCGCTGGCATAGTCTGAGAATTTCGCTGCCACCACCAGCTCCACCTGTGTCTTTGTCATTTCTCTGCCTTCACCATAAGCTCCTCCACCTACTTAAAGAGCTCCCGCCATCTCTTTCAAAGAATAAAGCTAAAAAAAGAGAGCATTCACACCACCACCAAGACCACTATGAGTCTAGTTTAAGCCTACCACCAAAGGAAAAAAAAGCTTAATCAGGTGAAGAGACTCCGATTAATGTTTGTGGGTATTGCCACAATTTTCTAAGTCTGTGTAATGGGGTTTTTTATAATCAAGAGAAGGTAATTGCTTGTCGAAGAATCTAGAAAATAAACTAAAAAAACATGAGGGATTAGGATCTATAAGTAACAAATATTTTTTTCTTTTTAGGGTTCAACTACATTTGAACCCAGATTGAATTTTCAAATTTGATTCAAATTATTTTTTGGTGATTGGAGATCGATGGAGATAGTGGATTTGATTATTTTTTTCAATTTTTTTTTACATGAGAGTTGTTAGAAATTTACAATAATGAATCTGGTGGAGATGATAGTAGTGGCGCGGCGACTTTGGGATGATGAGGGTGGAGAGATTTGGCATATGCTACCATGGAGAAGAAAGAAATTAAATTTTAAAAAATAATAATTAAAAATACATATATTTATGAAATAATATATTTAAAATAAAAATTTAATATTATTTTGGCTGCTCACTCTCTCAGAGAGAGTAAAATACACTTACCTTGCCAGATAAGCATTTAGGGAGGTAATAATTTTAGTTTTATAAAATTCAGGGAGGGTAATAGGACCCCGTGAAGTATGAGTGTGTAGTTGGGTATTCGGCTATAGATTGGGGGGGCTTTTGGCCATTTTATCCCTAACTTATCATCATTTTCATTAAATTTAAATGAGAATGTTGCAGGCGATTCCACATCATCAGAACGACTTAGTGGGGTGAGGAAAGCAAAATTGAAGAGAAAAATCAATGAAGGCTTTTCATCTGCTATGAAAATTGTCCAATAAAAACATAATCAGTGTAACTGATATTCAGAATTATTGTTGGTTTCAAGTGAATTCTTGACGTGCAGACACCTGCTCTAACTCCTAGATAGGAGAATCCTTTATCACCCGATTTGAAACTGATAATGCGGAAGTAACAACATATATATCAACTTATCACCTTATTTAAAACTACAAAATTGCTCTCAACCTTGATAAAAATAAAGGTATTTTTGTAAAATGCACGAAACCCTTCCTAGGAACTAATCTAAACAGGTACAAGAGCTTCTAAGAGAATACCAAACATTAAAACAAGACACCTCTCCCACTATAAGAAAGAGGCGTAGGAGATGCCAGATGATCATCATCTTCACCTGAGAAACATCAATAACCCTACTACAACTAGACTATGCCCGGTGGCATAGTAAGAATAGTATTAGTACCAGGGGCGGACCTACATGGCTGCCACGGGGTTCACCCGAACCCCCTCGATAAAAAATTACACTGTATATATAGGATAGATTTTCAATATTTTTGTATATATACTAATTTTGAACCACCTCAACCATAGAAGAGACATAACCCATTTATATTTTTTATATTCCGAATTCGCTGAGTGAAAATCCTGGATCCGCCACTATTAGTACAAACAAAGTAGGCATCATCGATTGACTCAAATCCACCACACAATATTATGAAAATATTCAAAAGAGACATGTAACTTGAAACTCTTTGAGCAGTTAGATTAAAGTAATTATTTGAATTACGGATTTGAGTGAACGGCATGAATTAAGTTACTATTTGCTTAGAGTTAAACTTTACTTAGTTGTTGAAATGTAATGTGAACTGAGAAACTATTTACTTAGATGGTGTTATGAATGATGAACTTATGATTATTCTATACCTTGTTGTGTTATCTTGAGAGTTAATTAGAGAGTTTAGCATATTGAAATATGCGGGAATAGTCAGAATATTATTACTATTCAGATGAGTGACTCAAGTTCGATATGAGCTTATAGATGAGCGATTATGTATATGGTTGGTTACCAAGTCATGAAAATATGGACAAGATTAAGATCCTATAGTATGTGTGTACAAATGAGAGTGAGACTTTTGATTTCGATGAAAATGTTTGAAATTTCTTACAAGATGCAAAGATTATACAACTGCAAGAACTTCATAATTTTATTGACTTGTTGTAATTCACATAAGAGTGCATATGATTTATATGGATTGGATAATTATATTGTGGTGGAGTTGATTTACTGATGGATGTTGATAGTTATGACAAGTTGATGAGGTATGATTTATATATTTACTTCTATATTGCTGATAGTTATGAAACTGCGTGTGATTGATTAATTGAGATTTATAGCGGAAAGAACGTTTAAGGAAACATGCTGAGCTAAAATTTTTAATTTACTACCTCTTATTCATTTCTGTTGTACTATTATAATGGAGAAGGCTAATTTCATATGAAAATTATCATGTGTGTTTCAGAGTTAGGATGTTAATATGAGGTTACTTGCTATTTCGAGTTGTTAGTAATGAATATATGTATGATGATCTTGTTAATTAAATTGAGTCTTAAGTGAACATAGTGTGGTGTTGTAGTAACTGTGAGGGATGATTTGCAATGAGAGGAAAGGATCTACAATGATTAACTTGATAATATAACTATTAAAAATGTTAAGAGACTGAGTGGTGAAAGTAGATGATAATAATGATGCTTGACTTAATTATGTGATGACTTCTAGACAAGCATTGTGTGTGAGTTCGATGTTGGTGCACAAGGTTGAAAAGTGTGTTAAGAATTTAATAATGAATCACAGCCTTCCGTGAATGACTAAGGTAAGAGAATAATACATTTTCCATCCCAATTTATACGAGTTAGTTTGACTTGGCACGAAGCTTTAGAAAAAAAAAACTTTTAAAATTTGTAGTCTAAAGTAAGTCATAGATATTTGTGTGGGTAGAAATCATTTCATTGAAGGTAAAATGAGAATTTTAAAGTTAAATTGTAAATAACTATAGAAATGTGTCATTTCTTTCGGGACTGACAAAAAAGGAAAGTAAGTCATATAAAGTGGGACAGATAAAGTAATGAATTTGGAGAAGTATTATTTGTGATATAATAATGCGACATAGTGGTATTGTTATTTTTGTGATATTTTACGTTAAACTAATTCAGGTCGGTCTATGATGCTTAGTCGATACGTGTAATGTACTGATACTACTCTAGCTACACCTTTGTTGGTGTAGGTTTATTTCAGGTTGTTTGAAGCGTAGGATGACGGTCACTCATCATCAACTCCCATCTACTTCATCCTCAAGTGAAAGTCGTGCCGGTCTTTTACGTTATTTATTTTATCTTATATCCATACTTTGTTAGAAACTCTTGTACTTGTCTTGACTAGGTCTTTGAGAGATGTTGATTTATTTATGATGTTTTTGAAAGGATTTTTCTTATTTCTTTATTCTTGTCAATGGAGATGCTTTTATTCAATTGTTTTTATTAACGGGGAGAGGGGGATGGTAAGAACTCGACTATCTAGTTAGATTAGAGTAGATTTCTGCACGATTTCATAATTTAGATTGTGACACCTTCTTCTTTAGTATGATCGGCCTACGTAATTTTGATCATAAATTCCCAAAGAAAAAAAATACATTTTCCATAAATTGAATTAGACCTGGCTATTACTTTCTCTATTTAATTTTTTTTCTTAGTTACTATTTGAAAAGTCAACGGATATTTTCATTGATGGTAATCTTTTCAAATACTTTCTAAATGTTTTGAATTGTTAATTATTGTGACTTATAATGTTTTTTAATATAATTTCTAAACATGTAAAATTTATTTTAAAAGAAATTGAAAATTTTATGTACGAATACGCAGCTAACATTAGTTAGTTTGACCCTCAAACTCCCAATCAAGCTAAGTAAATTGAAATAAAGAGAATAACTTTTTGGGATGCTTAGCTCAAACTATGTTACTTTTTTATTGCAAAAGTAACTTAATTACTTTGATACATTAAAATTTCTCACAATAGTTTAAGCGATCATAATAAAGTCAAATACATAGTCGCATTTTAGTCTTTTGAGTTGAAATAATCATTATTATTCATGATCAATACTCATCATATGTAATTTGATATATATCATATTCATAATATTTAATAAGCCATTAGTATTTTATTCTACTCATACAATTGTCATGAATATATTGAATTTTTGATATTTCATACTATAAATCATATCACCATGAATACATGAGTTTTAAGTCATATGGAAAAGGGTTGATATAATTTGCAAAATAAAAGCCATCTTCCCTAACCAACCAATAACATATATCACCACGACCTCTGCATCTGTCTGAATCACTTTCAAAAACGTTAAAAGTTATGGTCTTAGTAACCCAAACAAATTCACACTTGTACTTAGTTGTCTGCCAAATATTCTCACGAAAATGCCAATGAAAGCCCTCGAGTCCAGGATCAAGAAAATGAGTTCCCAAATCATCGTTCTTGGACCAACAATGGACGAACAAAGGATTTGTTCCAGTAGGAAGGTCACTAACAATCCAAATTTGATAACGAGTTAAAGGACCCTTAGTAGAATTAGTTGCTACAACTTCACTCAAGAACGAGGTAAATAAAAATGAAAAGATTGACATGTTGATTTAATGATATTCACAAGAATCAAAGGCTATTTATAAATTCTTGAAAAAGCTTCATTAATTTAGCATGTTGGCATATTGTTATGAGTCAAACTATATTAGATTACAGATCAAAATAGTAGAGATAATTTCTCAGCGATCATTCAATTTGTAGAAATATCTCATGAAAGTAAATGACATATTTTTACAAGTAGAATAACCATTTGAGGAATTGACTAAAGTTAGTGATGATAAATATTTAGGCATTAATGATTTTTGTAATTTATGTAATTGAAAATAATGACAAGTTCTGATATAGGAATACTTAGAATAAGATTTGACCAATAGTCAAATGAAATAACAAAATTAGCTCGAAATTATAACTTGTTCAAATAGTTGACTAAAATCATTTTTCTTATTTGATATTTGTAAGTCATAATAAAGAAAATAAAGTACTAGAAAAATTATAAAAAGAGCAAATTAGACAATTAAAACATAGTAAAAATTGAGCAGATAGAGTTTGGACCCGCATTTTAGTACAAATCATCGCAATTCATTTCAACCAAAATAACTTTTGAATGGATCAATAACCAACCATTTATTAACTCGACACATCTTGATTCACCCAAATTTAATCCAACCCAACCGTTTTCTACCTCTACTAATAGCTACTGAAAGTTAACATTAATCTGGACCTATTTATTTAATATTATATTGTAAATATGTTTTATATAAGACCAAGTTAATTTTCTTCTATAAATAGAGGGATTCTTATTCATTACATTCATCTCTCAAGAGAAATAATATGCTTTCTCTATTCTTTCTACCTTTGTCTTCAATATTTATCTTCTTACGTCGAACAAAATTTATTTAAATTTATTATACTTTCTTTTTACAAACATAAAATAACTTTTAAACAATATATATTTGAGTTAATTGATAAATATAAATTATTTAAAAGATATATTATGAACTTCAATATAGGTGTCGAATAAAAAAACATGAGTAACAAAAATAAAAAGAAAACGAAAAATAATTGAAAAGAACGACGATAAAATTATCAATAAAATGAAATAAAATAACCATTTTTCTTTTGCTTGTAGAAGGTACTACTACATCACAAATAAAAATATTTTTATTTATAATTTCTTTGTTTTATGATATACTAACACATAGTATTGATAAATTTGTGAAGTATAATGTCTACAAATTTTAGTCTTTTAAGTGTTTACTAATATTTTTAATATATTCAATCATATCTTTTATTTATTTTGTTATATAATACTATATACAAAGTATTTATTATGTTTGTGAAGTACACTTTTTGAAAATTTAATAGTTATTAATATATTTATATGCATCTAACCATAGCTGAATTTTATATTATAAAACGTGAAATAAACTAAAAAAGAAATAAAACAAAAAGGAAATGATACAATCTAATTCAAAATTTCGACAATCCATTTTTTTTGTTCTTCTTAATGCCTTTCTTTTTCATTGTAGTTTTTTTTCTTTTTCCTAACACGTTAATGATGCATCTTTCTTAATTATAACCTTTATTTTCAAAATTTTCTCTCAAATTAAAAGTCATTTCCTTTCTTATTCTATTTTATTTCTTATTATTATTGTACAAAAATGATTGTGTACTACTCCTTCATATATATTTTTTTATGACAAGGGAAAACCGCAGCCGCTACCCTTTGGGTGCTCACAGAGTAAAACCCCCGCTCCTTCATATATTTATATACTTTAATATAAAAACTTAATTGTCTATTTCATAACTCTCATGATTTTTGATGATCATAATTTCTAAATTATATTAATAATCATGTTTATAATATATATATATATATCCTTTGATATTTTTTCTTGATTTCTCCACTTAACCTACTAACTAAATTAATTAATAAATATTTTATTCCTTTGTAAGAACCAATCCACGTACATTAAAGAAGTGACCTTCTAATTCAGCCCATGACTATAAATTGAATTTGTATGACAAATTAGAAGTCATTTCCTTTCTTATTCTACTTATAATGAATTAAAATTACAATACCCTCTCTCTTTTTTTTTTCTTTTTTAAATAATATCTCCTGTCAGTTAAGTAATTCTCTATAAATTTAGGGAGACTATATATGGAACATACTAAAAGGATCCATCAAATGGCTAAGACCTTCGTCTCTTTACTTTTATTTGTCTTATCTTAATGTTGGGTGATTGCAGGCCTTAGTGATCTTTTGTTGATTTTATTCTTATTATTTTACTCTTTTTTGCTCATTAATTGTTGTTTGTTTTACTATTATGTTTCTTTTTTTTTGGTTAATTTCATAATGAGTGTGTTGGTTCTGATGACTGTTCATATTTTAGGAAATCTTTGGAGTTGTCTGTTTTTGTATTTTTTATTTGTTTTGTCCATGCTTCATCATTATTTCTATTTAAAAAATTATTTAGATTGTTTTACCATTTCTTGTTTTGTTGTTGCTGTGGACTTTTTTTTTTAGTTTTAAATATATATTATGTTATGGGGTTCAATATTTATGTGGCCTTATAATGTTATTTTATCATTTTTATCTCTTAATATTTTGTTGTTATTATTGTTAGACAAATAGTTAAAAATGACCAATGAAAAAATCTCTCCGTTGGTTTTCGAGGCCTCCCAATTGTAAAAAACGGAAATTTAGTTTAAATTTATATTCTTTATATGTTAAAATAGCCGATGAAGAAATTACCGTCGATTTCCAAGGCCTCCCATGTATATAAGACGGATTTTATTTTTTAAGTTATTATTTATTTGATTCATATTTGTCCCTTACTAACACTTTTACTAAGTGTATTTACAGGTACACCCCGGAGTCGCTTCCAATTGAAGCTATTCCAATGGAGTTCGGATTACATTTTTATTTATTATTGTGTATATTATTCACGATAGGCAAAACTTAGGCCATTTCTCATATTATTGCTTTACTTTATTATTTGTGTATATTACATGTTTGTTATACTTGTATATTATTGTTATCTCCTCCTCAATTTGAAAAAAAATGAATTCAGTCAGGACCCACAGTTGTGGATTTTGAAGGATGCCTAATACCTTCCCTTCGAAATGACTTGAACCCCTTACCTAGAATCTAATGGTTTCGTAGACTATTTTATTGTTAGTTAATTAATTGGTTTCCTAGTTTTTCCTAAAATTAGGTGGCGACTCCTTTAAAATTCTTTTAAATTAATTAGTTTATTTTTTGAGTCACCACGACGTTTCTCCTTATTTGAATAAATTAGGGATGTAAACAGAATGTCGACAGTCCGCTGGGGATATAGAGGTTCTTACCATTATGAGTTCTTTTCTTCAAATTGAGGAGATTGTTCTTTTATTGTGTTGTACCTTGTATCTTGTATATTTTGTTGATTATTTGTATATTGTATTTGTTATTCATTCATTATTTGTTTAATTATATGTATGTTGACATTGCATCATGACATATTTTTCGCCTATTGACATTTTTTATTTCTTACTTAAGGACGATTATGCGGGCCGCAGTCGTTCATAATCTAAATTACTTATCGGGGTACCCTGGCGAATGTAGTTGACCACTGGATGGTCAACGATCGCTATCTTCCTCAGCCCGAGTAGTCCACTTGGGTCACCAGTCCACTTCAAATAAAGCCACTCTTAGTCAACTAGAGTAGAACGAAGCCAAAACCCTAATTTAGCGCATTGACCTAAGATGACCCAATATCCAAGGTGTGTTGGGCCCATTAGAAAGACCACCTTGAGTCCAAAATGGCCCTCGGCCTAAATGGACAATCATACTTATGTGTTTATATTTGAAGGATGCATATGTCATTTGGCAAACCATTGTTCCTTGGGGTTGGGGGTTTATTTTAATAGCTTACTCTAGTCGGAAAAGGATCTTCACAAGCTACCATTACATCCAAAAGATGTTGGCATTCGGTGATGACAAGAAGTTCAAGAAGGAAGGATCCTCCATGAAGGCTTAGTTTAGGATTGTACCCCTGCGTGAGACTGATTATTTATATTTCCTCTTTCTCATTTTGTAATACCATTTGATTTATTCATAAAATTTGTATAAGGTGATTTAGTGGGGTCAACGCAATGTTTTCAAATGGCGTAATACATCCTTCAAATCGCTAGGTCTACCCTTGGCACAAAAGGGTCACTTATTTGTATAAGACGCGCAATAATGATTTGTATGATGTATGATATATAATTGTTTTGTGTGATATGTTGCATTATCCATTGTGAACATGAACTAACACTTTTACCTTTTGAGTAACTTTCTATTTCTTAGCGAGAGGTTAATTTGTGTCGAATATCAAACTTGCTCACTTCTCAAAGACCAAAGTCGATTCCATCCTTACAAGGTCAGAAACGTACTTTGAGGTCATTGCTTGTCCGAAACTGCAAGGGATATGAGGACTCCCGAAATTTGAGTCTTTGTATTTCACAAGACATTAATATCCAATCAAAAAGACAAATCAGGGGAGTCTTTGACTATGAAGTCACACTCATCTATTAGGTTATTTATTTTGCATGTTGGCCTTTCTTTCACACATTTCTCATATTTTTGCAGGGAAACCGTCCCTGACAACAGTCGGGGATGGTGATAACAATGTATAGTTTTGTGAATAATTTGGGGAACACAGTTCCAAGACATTCAAGAAAGAATAATATAGCAAGTGTTTGCCGTAAAAAATTGGGAAGCTGCATTCATACACAGTCTCTAGAAATACTTTGAGGAAACAATACAAAGTTGGGTGCCCTCACAGACAGTGGATGTCAGTGGCACTAAGCTTAGGAGGAATTGTTCCTAGTTTGTATAAATCTTAAAAAAAATAATTTATGCCCTATCTGAACAAACTACGCGAACCTGATTCTCATCTCGGTGAGATACGTAGGCAGCCCTTCTTGGGTTCGGTATACATTTTTTTCAAATTTCAAAAAAAAAAAAAAGAGAGAGTTTGTGCATATTTTCAAAGACATATCTGCATGAACTACGCACACCTGATTCTCATCTTGGTGAGATACGTAGGCAACCTTTCTTGGGTTAGGTATACATTCTTTCAAATTTTAAAAAATAAATTAGTTTGTGCATATTTTCAAAGACATATCTGCATGAACTACGCACACCTGATTCTTATCTCGGTGGGATACATAGGCAATCCTTCTTGGGTTCGGTGTTCTGTATCCTTTTCAAAAAAATATATATATATATTGTGTATATATTTTAAGAGTCATGTCTTCTTGGTTGGGACCAATGTAGTTAGGAGCATGTAAGAATATTCGATATGATGGAGAGGGCTGAATTTGTGGTAAACCATAGATTCTTTTAGTACCTCTCATTTATACTTTTGTGATGCTTGAAAATTCTCTTGCAGGCATTCAAGATAAGAATAAAACCAATCTCATGGTTTCATGTGCATTGTGTGGTGAGCTTTTAGATCAAAATTCAATCGCATCGCATTGTTGATCTAGAACTTGGCCTAAATGTTTGTCGAGGCGAAATCCTAAGTAATATTTGGTTTGGGAAATGATTGTAGGCCTTCTTTGACCCGAGATTGCCTTTCAAAGCCTACCAAATGATATTAATCCCTAGTTTTTCCCAGTTTGAGCCTGAAGCCTTTTCTTTGGACACCACATCTTAGTCATTACCCTTCTGAGTGCTTACATGCACTATCCCTCTCTTGGCCCAACCTTCTTGAGCGCACCAAAGATGTGCGAATTATGAGAGAAGATCCAGATTTGAAGTTGCAAAGACAAAAGATATAAAGTCTCCCAAAGTCAAGAAAGCAAAAATGACTTCTAGAGAAAGGAAAAAGAGAAAGAAAAAAAAAATAAGTTGAAAAAATAAAGAAAGACAAAAACACCCCGACAAGGTCAATGAAAGACAAGAAAGAAAATACTCCAACAAAAAAGGAGAAAACTTCAGAATGGGGTGAAAAGATGAAAAACTCCAAGAAATAAGGACTCAAAAGAACTCTAAACAAAAGAAAGGGGTGAAAAAAGGAAAAGCTCCAACAAATAAGAATTCAAAAGAAGTCGTAACAAAAGAAAGGGACAACAAAAGGATCAGACGTCAAAGGCGTGTCAATCATCAAAGCACAAATTCAGTGTGACGCTCAAGGAGGGATTAAGTCACTCTTATCCCAAATAAATATCCTACCCATCCCTAAGCCTACATTATAAGCCAATGACAAGCCCGACATGATCTCATTCCAAATGTTCTCACATTAGTGGAGATTTACATAAGGGCCAAACATATGGTATCATAGTTGCATGTGTTGAACATTCTTGTGTGAGTGCACTTTGAAAAATGTCCTCAAATCAAACGCTTCGAATATGTGTGAAATAGGACCTTTCTTATTGTGAGGGCACTTGAAACATGAGAATTGGTATAATTCAAAACCTTTGTGTGAAGCAAGATGAACAAATCTTGTTGATACTTAAGTATGTTTGAGGTATCACTTGAATCTGTAGGAATTACATCGAATTCAATCTTAGAGGAGAAATCTACATGCATTTCTAACTGTTGGTACCAATTGTAGTCAAGATTTGACTATCTTTTCATATTCTTCATTTTCAAAATAAAAAATAAAAAATGAGGGCAAGCACCCATCTTTAATATTTTTTTTCAAAGCAATTTTTTTTTAGATTATCTCCTTTTTTAAAAAAATAAAATAAATTTGCATACCATTTTTTTTGAATTTTCCATTGTAACTTGTAACATTAGGCTAATCCATCAGCGTGAGACACCTATTTTACCTCATTGGGTCGTTTGCCCAAAAAATGTGAATTATTTTATCTTTAGGCTTTGAATATTGTAAAGAATGTTATTTTCCTATTTCTTCATGTTCATTTCGTACATTTTCTACTGACGATCTTGTCTCAGATTTTTTGTAGTATTCATCATCTACAGGGTTGGAGCTACATTTGACCTGATTCCTGGCTCAACAGGATATGTGGGCACCACAACGACTCGGTCATGCACCCAGTGTGATTTTTCATTTTTCCTTATAATAAAAACTGGGACAGAATTTTTTGAGAAGATCTAAAAAATTCTCAATAAAGAAGCTATCTCCAGCAAGTCAAGAGTGGAGACCATTGTGAGATATGTCAAGAGATCTAACTAGGACAAAAGGAAGACCTCAAAAATTCCGTCAAGTACTGGCAAGAGTTCAATATTCAACTTCAAATGATCTCCAACATTGCTTAAAGATCAAAGTCAGCTTCTGATTCTCTAGCATTGCCACAGAAGAGCAAAAATAAATTGAGGACGCGAGCCACTGGTACCTCGTACAACTCCTCCAATAAGACATGAGTCACAACGATTGTCCCACGGCCTAAATGGACGATCATATTTATGTGTTTTAATTTGAAGAATGTTACGTCATTTGGCAAACCATTGTCCCTTGGGTTGGGAGGTTAATAGTTTTGTTCGAGTCGAAGAAGGATCAAATTACCATTACATCCAAAGACATGGACATTCGGAGATTGCAAGAAGCTCAGGAACGAAGGACCTTCTATGGAGGCGTAGTTTAGGATTGTACCCCTGCGTGGGACTGATTATTTGTATCCCTTTTCCCTATTATGTATTCCCATTCAGTTTATTCATAAAACTTGTATAAATTTGGGTTTTGGGGCAATGGAATGTTTCAAATGACGTTATATATCCTTTGAATCGTTAGGCCTATCCTTGGCACAAAAGGGTCACATATCTGTTTAAAGCGCGCAATAATTGTTTATATACTATAACTGCTTATGTTGCTTTATTTGGAGATGTTCTAGCTCACTCCTTTTTAAAAAAAATTCTAGAACCCTTTAAGCACAAATATCAAGTCACTATCAAAAGTGCACCCAAATACTCTTTGAGTCATTAGTTTCCCAACAAAATCCGAACTTCACTTTCAAATCATAAAACCTTGCTCTCTCATCTCAAGAAAAGGTCAATTTGCCATCTCAAATCAGAAAATGATTCAAGACCTATTTTATCCGCCGTGAGATACATAGGCAACTTTTCAAGGTTCGGTCCCATTTTGAGAAATTCTACCTTTTTCATCTCTTGCAAGGAGATTAGAGTTTTATATCAATAAAAAAATCAGAAGTATCATGCTGAAAGATACACAAGGACCTGGCTCAAGTCAACTTTCCTGATTTATTAATCCCGAAATCAAATACACAATTTCTGTCTATCAGTCATTTTTCTGTGGGCTAGTTTTTCTTCAAGTGAAGCAACTCTTATGTTTTGCAGCTATGTGTGCGATATTTTGTATTATTTATCATCTACAAACACTAACACATTTGTCTTTTGAGTTGTTTTTCTTTTTCAGGTACTCAAAACTGATCTGTGTTGAGAAAATGACAGAACATCCATACTTCACAAGGTCCAAAGACCCCAAAGATTTCTTCTCTGACCAAAGTTGGTCAAAAGGCAAAGAACAAGTGACTGAAAACGCTGAAAACACTTATTTGACCGAAATTATTGTGAATGATCCTATCATCGCTGAATAGAACAAGTTGATTGCACAACTATTCCAACAAATTGCTTAAATGAGGTCTGAAATAAATAAGACCCGAGATTTGACAAATCTGGGTATCATTGCCAACATTCCTGCTCCAGATAATGAAAGGCCTCCACACCATTTTCCTACTTCGAATCCAACATCTGAACATCTTCCAAACAATTCATCCACCGCTACAATTCCAAACCTTCCCATCATAGACCTAACCATCTCTAACCCACATCATGCTAGCTCATCATACCAAAAGTTACCCACTCCTCAAAATCCAAATACCAACGATCTCCATAATTTTCCTCCCGTCCATCAAATTCCTACCCAAATTGTTCAAAGCCCACCTACTGCTCAACCCGTATCTCTAAAAAACGCTTTTCATATTTCAATGTCGTCAGAATCATACCTTCCCTTTACCACCCATTCCAAACTCGATCATTATGAGAAGAAGGAGAATGAGTGGAAGGCCATTGAAGGAAAGACTGAGCAAAGCATCAAGAAGGGAGTCATGGAAGCAATGAAGGAGCTTCATTACACTCCAGAGGTTGTGGGATTGAACTATGAAGACTTGTGCATTCACCCACATTTGGACCTTCCGAAAGGTTTTAAAACACCAGAACTTGACACTTTTAGTGGAGTTGAAAATCCTTTTGCTCATTTGAGTGCTTATTCGATCAATTTGTGGGAGTTGGGAAAGATGATACTTTGCTAATGCGACTCTTTAGTCGAAGTTTAAAAGGGGAAGCTTTGGAATGGTTTATTTCTCAAGAAATCAAGCAATGACCAAGTTGGAACGCTTTGGCTAAAGGCTTCATTGAAAGGTTTGCTTACAATGTAGAAATCATTCTTGATAGATACACTTTTGAGAGAATCAAGCAGAAGTCTATTGAAAGTTATCGAGAGTATGCCTATCATTGGAGAAGAGAGGCTGCAAGGGTTAGGCCTCCAATGGCTAAGAAAGAGATTATTGAAGTCTTCGTGCGCATTCAAGTGCCGAAGTACTACAGTAGGATGTTGCTCATTTTAAGAGGGAGGGTTCAATGAGATAGTCAAAATTGGTGAGGCTATCGAAGACGGTCTTAAGATCGGAAAAATCATCCGAATGACTACCCAAGCTGAATCCTCAGGATCAGTGAGGAGGAAAAGGGAAGATGCTTCCTTTATCTTATTCGAGTCAAGCCAAAAATCAAAGAGACATGCCACTCTCAATGTTCAAAAGCCTTTACTATTAGCTCTGCAAAATCCTTACCCTGTCTTCTATGTCCAACCAAATTGCCTAGCTCCACCACCAAATTACTTAAATATCCAACTAAATTACCAGGCTCTACCACCAAATTATCCAAATGTTCAACCAAATTACCAAGCTCCCTTACCAAATTATCCAAATGTCCAATCAAATTACCAAGCTCCATTGTCAAATTATCCAAATTACCAACCTTCATTGCAAAATTACACAAATGCTCCTTCTAGCCACCAAACTATGCAATACCCAAATTTTCAAACTCCAGCACCTACGTATCAAAATCCTCCAAACTACCGTCAAGTACATCCACCTCCAGGAAATAATTACAATCTTCCTCGTCCAAAACTTGCGAAAAAACTTTCTCGCGTCTTTACTCCTTTGGTTGAAAGTCGAACCCAGCTTTTCGAGAGATTGAAAGCAGCTGGTCTGATATAAACAATTGATCCAAAAAATATCAATATCAATTCTAGACATTACAGGCTCGATCATCGCTGTGCTTACCATTCAGGAGGTGTTGGACATACCATTGAGAATTTCATCAATTTGAAGCATAAAATTCAGGACTTGATTGATCAAAAGATTGTCACTCTTCAAACTGTCACTCCCAATGTCAACAGTAATCTCCTTCCGAATCATGGGGAGTTTACTATCAACATGATTGAGGTCGAAGAAGATTGGTGTGTGGATAAAGCTATAATCTCAACCAACCCTGGCACCTTTGAGAAAGTCGTAGCTTCACTAAGCATAAGTGAGAAACCCAAATTTGCGATCATGGCTCCTTATCAAAACTTTGCTTTATTGCCAAGAGAGGGTCAGAACAAAAAGGAGATTAATCATGTTCCACCAAACACTTTACCGCATTTGTGTCAGTCCCTTCGGGTAAAGGGATATGCCAATGATAACGGTCTTGGAGAATGATTCAGGGATCTTTTTGAAGAAGATGATGTTATACTTAAAGAGATGATCGAGACACCAGGCATACGAGACGCTGAGCCAATGGAGCAAGTGCTTAATTGAACTTCCACTCCGCTCTTGATTCCTTGCTCATCTTGATAGAAAAGATGAATTTTATGCTATTTTTAAAATCAGTGGTAGGCCGAAAGAGGCTCGAGACCCACCCTTTATGATGTTTTTATGTTTTAAATTTCCTCGTGATGTTTGAAAAAGGAAAAATGACTTGTAGTTATGGCCAAAGTTTGTGATTTCTTATTTTCAATGAAAGCCTCATCTATTGCAAAAATTTATTTTCTTTGCTTTAGTTCTGCTATTTAACAGTCTTTGTTTTATTTTTAATTTATTTCAGTAAAAATAATTTTTAAACCTGTCGATATCATGTCATGCCACAAGCTGAATGAACAAAATGAGGTAGATGACCATGAGATCGAAGAGTATGATGAGGAGATCACAATATCTGAAAACCTTGCCAAAGAAATGAAACAGTTCGAGAATCAGGGAAGTCGAATCTGGACGAGATAGAAACTACGAATCTGAAAAAGGATGAATGCGTCAAAGAAGCCAGAATCAGGGTTTATTTGACAGAAGCTCAGAAAAGAGAACTCGCAAGTTTGCTTAGACAATACAATGATACATTTGTTTGATGACATGCCGAGTTTGAGCATAGACATTTATCTCACAAGTTACCAATCAACTCAAATGCTATCAAGAGCTATTATGTTTGAAGACTCGGTGTTTGTTTTATTTCTTTCATTATAATCGCATCATTTGCTTGTAATCATCTTATGTTATAGTTAGAAAATTATCTCTTGTCATGAACTACGTTTGACCTGAATTCTCAAGAATGAGATATGTAGGCGGCCTATGTCGGCTTCGGTCACCCCTTTATCCATTTTCAATATTTCCTTTTGTACTTGAACTACGTTCGACCTGAATTCTCAAGAATGAGATACGTAGGCGTCCTATGTTGGCCCCGGTCATTTCCTTGTTAAAGTTTTCTATTTTGTTGATCCTCGAGAGGGAACATACGTTTGACCTGATTCCTGCCTCAACGTGATACGTAGGCGCCACAATGGCTCGATCATATTTCTCGTAAGATTTCTATTTTTCTTTACCATAGAAATTGGGACAGAATTTTTGAGTGGGACTCAAAAATTCTCAATAAGAAGATTTCTCTAACAAGTCAAGACTGAAGATATAGGAAAAATTGCAACTGAGACAGAATTTTTTGAGAAAGATCTCTTCTCAAAAAATTCCATAAGTCATCTATCAACAGTTCAGAATATGCCAAGACATCTTTGATTGGGACAAAAAATTTTGAGGACATCCTAAAAAATTTCATCAGGTATCATAAGAGGTTTAAAAGAAACTTCGGATATTTCCAGCATGATCAGGAGTTCGAAATTAACTTCAAGTGATCCCCATCATTATCATAAGATCAGAAGTCAACTTCAACAAATCTTCAACATTTCAAGAGTCAGAGTTACAAGGATCTTCAACATCTTCAAACAAGTTACTGGATAGACCTCGAAGCATCGAACCAAGGACGTTCATTTAAGCTTGACGTGACATGACACCTGGCAGTAGTCCTTTTCAGATATTACTTTTCAAAAATTTATCTTTTCTTAAATAGTTTTTCTATATGTTGTAAAATATTTTTTGTTGCATAAAACATTTTGTCTTATCTATCGAGAAGTGGGATATCGGAGCAATCAACCAGAGATAGCAAGACAAGGAGAAAGCAAGTGAAGAAATCAACACAGATCAGTTCACTTAAAGCTAACAATTTTTCTGTGGATGCAGAAAAAGTTTCAATGCTTATGATACCAAAGAAACAATTTGGGATGTGAGTAGCATTATTTCGCTCAGATCCCCAGCAAGGCGAGATCCACAATAAACATGTAGATTTTGAAGAAGGGGCAGATGAAAACCTCGAGGAGAAACAACAATGTCATTTTCCAGCATCTAAAAATATTTGGAAGGGTTTCATTTATATTGTATCGTCAAATGAGATGATACCACTATCCAGAAGGTCATTTCTACAGTACTATCAAATGAGATAATATCACCACCCAGAGGGACATTCATGTCACATTTTCAAAGGAGACAATCACCCAGAGGAACAACATCAACATTGCCCAGTGAGGCCTCGTTTCGGTGTCGTTGCAAAGAAGTCATTCTTCATTACCCAGTGAGGCACTAGCTCTATCAACATCAACGAAGCAGGATCATCTTCTTTGCCCTGTGAGGCCTCTCTCGATGGCATTGCAAGGAAGACATTCTTCATTGCCCAGTGAGGCACCATCTCTATCTCATTTCAAGAGAATCAGCATCATCTTACCAACGAAGCATCATCATCTTCATTGTCCAGTGAGGCCTCATTTCAATGTCATTGCAAGGAAGTCATTCTTCATTGCTCAGTGAGGCACCATCTCTATCTCACTTCAAGAAAATCAGCATCAACGAAGCAGCATCATCTTCATTGCCCAGTGAGGCATCAACATCTCTAATGTGAGAACGGCATCATCATAATATCATCGGCATATAACAACAACTCATTTCAAAGAGAGCAACTAAGTGTCGACATGGTAAAAGACACTATCTCTCCATTTGAATTACACTTTATACTAATGAGTTTTATCTCAGTCTTTGTCGAGAGCATCTGAGAGGATGAATTCTCAAACAAACCAAAGGTGCGGGCGACGTCAAAAGGATGCAGCACAACGTGAAACTTCCACCACAATCAAACCACACCCCTATCAGAGGGCATGTGGGTTTTTCTTTAAGTTTGTCGGTTTCAGTTTTGCATCTGGGGAACTTCAATTCTCACCGGAGGCAACCTTCCAATCTGAGTGACAATGTACCAGGAGCTTTGGAAATTATGTCAGTGTAAGTTCTTAGTTATGGGTGTGAAGTGCACCACATTCATGACTAAGAGATTGCAAGCCTCTTTTGCATACTTGATTCTTTTGTCACTCTTCCAGAACCAAAGGATATCTCGCATAATAGATTTCCTTTTCAACCAATCGAGTCGAACTACAAACAACCTGATTCCCTGAGTTAAGGGATATGTAGGCGGGATCGATGTTGAGAGCTCGGTTGTATTCTGACATCTCTCTTACATCTTATTCCCAAGCATTCCGATTTTTTCATAATTCGATATCGGGTTAGCTTTTGAATTCTTTCGAAATCGTGCTTCATATCAAGCGTATCGAACTACAAGTGGCCTGAATTCTCATATAGCCTGAGATATGTAGGAAATCCGATCACAGGGTTCAGCCATAATTCCTAAACTCCGTACCAAAATCTCGTTCCTAAGGATGGAGATGTGGTCGGTCAAAATCGGATTTGTCAATTTCATTTGCCTTGAATTTCTTCCATCAATCCAAGTCAAACGAGGGACAGTTGTTGACACCCAATTTTTGACCTCCACGATGTGAATTAGTTTTCGATCTTCTTAATTTTCAAACGATTTAGAATAATTAGTTTTTTAAAAATTCAAAATATTTGCAAGTTTTTAAAGTAATTTTAGTAATCTTTATAATGGTTTAAATAATAAATATATGTTTTAATATAATTTTGTATATAATTAGTAAATTTTATAAGTATTCGAAAATCATCTCAAAAAGATTTTGTTTTAGTTAAAAATTAGGTTAATTAGTTTAGTTAATCAATAGTTTATATTTTTTGAGTTAATTAGTTTATAATTAAATTAATTATTTGACTTTGTTTAAATTAAGAAGCTCATTAATTAATTTATATAAATTCATCTTGTTTAAGTCTTAGCCGAATTTACAATTTGAATCCGATTTGGCTAAATTTTAAACTTAAATTGGCTTCGATTGCAATCAATTGGGCCAAATTCTCAATTCCTAAACCTAGCCCTTTATTACAAACCTAGCCAAAGCTCTCTTCTCACCTTAGCTTTATATTCAGGCCTACTCTGGGCCAATCCTTAAACCCAATTGCAGGGGCAATTTTGGGCCTTTGCTTTCTCCCAGCAGCTCATTTCGTTCTCCACCCCATTCCAATTCATACATCCCAACAGCCCACTCCCTCTTTTACTCCTATACCGACCCAAACCGGCCAAACTCCATTCCAACATTAACAACATCAACAACGTGACAATACAGCAACACCAACTAAATGTGATAATGCATTATTTAGTTAAAATATCCATTTTACCATTATTGTCTACATCTTTCTTGGTTGCTAGTAGAGATTAGAATGTAGAGTTTGTGGCTGCTTTAAGTCCTCTTTCTGTTTACTATTTTTTTAAAAATCTTAAAGTTCTCATATATGCATGGATTAAGTGACTATTTGATGGTTAATTTCAGGGCTTTAACATTCTGATTTTTTTTATTTTTTTTTTAATTTTTGTAAAAAATTATCTCAAATGTCAACAGAAGTTTGGTTCTGCAAATTATGTGAAACATGAGTTTTATTGAGTTAAAACTTTGTGATTATAATATGCTATTGTTAATTATTCCCCAAACTCGACATGAATTGTTAATGACCTAGTCTTATCATGTAGGTTTTTTTATTTTAGTTTACTGAAATATGAGAATCAGCTTATGCTTTTAATTCCCAGTAGATGCGTAAACAAGTTTTCTTAGAGATCATGTGATTGGATTACATCATTTCTGAATTTGATTAAGTTTATTTTGTCTGCTTCTGTGATTAAATAAGCCTAGCTATCACTTGTTGTTTGTCATGTTTAAAATTTCAAGAAGTTATTTTCTGTTCACTTTTATTTTTTTATCAGTAGAGCTTCAGTATGAAAAAAAAATTGCATTGGATTAAGGAGATTGAAGCTTTGTTGTTTATTGAATCATCCTCTCTTTCATGTATTAATCCTTACTGTCATACGTTGCATGTGAACCCCCTCGGGTGGAGTCCAATTTGGACTCGAAGGTGCCCCCTTCGCATTTCAAATAGGCCACGGAGGCCAAAATCCTTTCTCCTCGTGTCAGCCTCGCTCATCCGGATACAAGAAGATATTAGAGAAGCTGACAAACAGGTAAAATCGGAGGCAAAATACAATCTGGAAACTAAGATGCAAGCGCCAGAAAGTCCAAAAGTGGACTGTATACGCTTTATATACAGGATATACAGCAGAAAAATACAGGTTGAAGGAAAAATTACAGGTTTTGGAGGTTAAGTATTTAGTATACAGCCCGATATAAACAAAAATAGGAAAAAATACGGCCTATATACACTAATATACATCATCTGTATACCAAAATGGGAATTGAGCCCAAGGCTCAAAAACAACAAATTGGGCCCAGAATCGGCCCAAACTCTCTCTCTCTCTCTCTCCCTATCTTGATTAGTGTATTTTAGTTATTTATTTTTATTTTGTATTAACTCTAACCCTTGTTTCATTTGGTTTAATTTAATTTAATTTCTAAAAGGTCCCATTTCTTCTTCTGTGTTAAATACTTGAGTTCTTATATAATTACTTACTTAATTATGTTATTTGCCAATAAAAATCATTTCCTAAAAAACATTTTCAAGTTAGTCAAATCTTTAGTCAAATTGTCGGTCAACCGCAAGTTAGTGGACATTTCGAGTGCCTAACACCTTCTCGAAATGTACATTGAACCCCCGAACCCCTTTGGTTATTTCAAATTGATTTTTCTATTTTTAAATCTTTTTGAAATTAAGTTTTCTTGATTTTTCTTTAAAAATTAAGAGGCGACTCTCTTTTTAAATAAAACAAACAGAATTCACCAATTGCACTCTCCCTGCATAAGAAAGGTGTCCTGACCCCTATGTTCAAACTCTGGCAGTCATTCTCTCAACTTATACCTCGCAATCTCCTGGTGAAAGCCTTTTTGCTGAGACTGGTACGCCTAGGTACCTAAATGGTAGCTTCCCTTTTGCATATCCCATCACCTTGCATAAATCCTCCACATTCTATTTTCCTATGTTGGCTGAAAAAATATTCAACTTGGAAGCATTGGTATTTAAGCCTGAGGCATTTGAGAATAATTTCAATCCTCTCAACATTAACAGTTCTGTACACCTAGTATTCCCCTTTACTAAACATTAGCATATCATCGGCAAAGCATAATTGATTCAGCTGCATTCCCTTACATTTGGTATGGTACTAAAACCCTTGTTCTTCCGACACTCTTTTCATAATCCTGCTAAAGTACTCTATATATATTACAAACAACATCAGGGATATTGGGTCCCCTTGTCTTAGTCCCCTTTTCCATTCTATGCATCCAAATACACCTCCATTCAGTGCTATACTATACCTTGTGGTTGTCACACATTCCATTACCCATTCTATAAGTATATGAGGGAAATTTAGACCTTGTAGCATTTCCTCCACAAACTCCCGTTCAATGCTATCATATGCTTTCCTTAGGACAATTTTTATGAGGTAGTTACTGGTTGTATTCTTCCTGTTGTATAGTCTGACCAAGTCTTGACAAATTAGGATATTTTGCACTATTAACCTGTCAACCACAAAGGCACTTTGATTGCTCGATATTATGTCTGGTAGCACTTTCCTTAGCCCATTACACAACATCATAGAGATTGTCTTGTATATGGTATTGCAGCATGATATTGGTCTATAGTCCCCTACTGATTTAGCATGGGTCCCCTTAGGTATTAGTGTTATTGTGGTATTATTCAACCCAATGAGTAACTTTTTGTCCTGAAGAATTGCATCACTCATTTCACTACATCCATTCCTACTATCTCCCTATTGTCTTTTAAAAATAGACTCCCATATCCATCCGGACCTGGAGATTTGTTCCCATCAATGCTCCATATTGCTTCCTTCACTTCTTTTTTCGTAAACATTTCCCCAACTGTATCCTTTGCTCCTCATTCACCAGTGGTCCATTCAAGATTATTTCTCTACATACATGATCCCTCTCCTTGTTTGATTGCCCCAACAACTCTTTGTAGTATTCTAGAAATGCTCTGCTAATTGCTTCCATCCCCGTCTGTTGCTCTCCATGTTTATCTTTTACAACAAAGACTCTATTTGTAGTTATGATAGAACTTAGTATTCTGATCTCCTTATTGTATCCACTGGATCTTTGTCTTTTATTTTAGGAATTGCTCTCTGGCCGCTTTCAGTTTTCCATACTTTTTGGATAATTCCACTTCCTGTTCAATCATATTATTATCTGTTGGGTTCCTTCGCAGCTCTATCTGACATTGCCTCAGTTCCTCCTTTGCATCTTCAGCTTTCTTCTCAATGTCTCCAAATTTATCCTTCTTTATGCTTAGGTTAACCTTCTTCAGTCTATGTAGTTTTCCTATTAATTGAAACATGTTCCTCTCTCTTACCTTTTATTCCCAGCTTGCCTTGATCTTCTCTTTATAATTTGGTGCCATTCGCCACATATTAAAATATCTAAACTGTTTCTTCCCAGCTGTATCCCCCTCCTCCCAACTTATAATTGTAGGGTAATTGTCATATATTCCTTCGTTCATAAAGTGCACTTCAGATGCTGGTAACTGCGTGATCCAATCACTATTAACCTAGATCCTATCTATTTTAATTCAGACCCTGTCTTCACCTCTCTGTTTATTGTTCCAAGTAAAAAAAGAACCTGATGATTTAAGGTCCTGAACCTCACATTCCTCAACACATTGTCTAAACTCTCTTATTTCCGCCATTTTCACCACTCGTCCTATCCTTTCATTCATATTCAACATACAATTAAAATCTCCCATTATTGCCCAAGCACCATTGATATTATTTCGTAACTCCTTTATGTCACTCCATAGAGTTCTTCTCATCGCCTGATCATTGAAACCATATACCATCATGATGTCAAACACTCTCTCAGTCCCCCTATGTTCCACTCTGTTGTGAATTATTTGCCTTGTTACTACCTTCACATCAACTATGTAGACTTCTGGTTTCCACAATATCCAAATTCTCCCCCCATTGTGAGATGCCAGATTATTAGTAAATGAACATCCCCTACACATATTAAGAGCCGCCTTTGTTGCTCTGGCTCTCTTAATCCTAGTCTCCAGGAAACCAAATAGGCTGACTTTTGAGTTATACGGGAAGACCTGTATCTCTTTTTGTTTATTAGCTTTATTTAATCCCCTGGAGATTCAGAACCCTATCTTATCCATTCAAGATGAGGTTACCCCCATCCTTCTCCATCCTTTACTTGTACCCTGTCCAAGGACTTCCTTGTCCTATCTCCTTACTTTCTTGCCCTTCCTTCCCTAGCATACTGAATGAATTATTTGTCTCAGTCACCCTTAGTTGAGTCATCTCCCAATGTATCCCTGTTCTACTAGGCATCTTGTTTGTTCTCGTATCCCCTCTTGGTATCTCTATATTGTGTTCCTTTGCCTTCTCTGTCCTCTGCTTGCCATCCCCATTACTCATTAATTCTCCTTTTTGTTTCAGCTCAGTCTCTTTTAATTGTCTTCGACATTCACTGATATCATGCCCAAAATTTTTGCATTTCATACATAATATCGGTTTCCATTCATACTCAACATGTTGATGTACTATCTTCCCCATTTCATTCTCAAACATTATCATCTTAGGATACTCCTTGTTAAGTGGCATTTCTATCAGAACCCTTGCAAACGTTAGTCTATCTTTTTGTGTTGTTGCCCTATCTGCTTTCAACGGATTTCCAATCATCTCTGCTATTTTTCGTTAGAGCATTCTTCCCCCAGTATTTGATATCTAATCCTACCAGTCTCACCCATATTGGCACTTTGTCCACCCTTTCTTTCGTAGCATCTATCTCCGGTTTCCATGGTTTCACTATTAGAGGCTTTTTATCAAACATTTGGACCCCTTCTTCCACTGCTATTCCCCTATTCTCACCTATACTAAATCTCACCATAAACACTCTCCTATTTACCTGGGCTATTTTATCAATTCCCAAATTCTTCCAGATTCTCCTAAAGTATCCCTTCATAACAGCCTGCGGTGGATTCGATCATAACACGTAGCATACCACAGCTGTTCCCCAGTATTACACTTCCTCTTTGATATCCTCACTTGGTATTTTCACATTGAGACTAGGGTTTACTTCCCCATTCAGATCTATTCCCTCTTCCAGTGGTGTTGCCCCTACTATTCTACTCCATGTCATTCCTTCGTTTGGCCTTCCTATTGGTCGCCCTTTTGATGTTTCTTCCTCAACCATATCAGCCCACGTACTCTTCCCTGATGCATTTGCACTATTTCCATCACTCCTTGGACTATTCAATGGCGTTACTTGCGATGTAATTTCCTCTTTTCACGAGACTTGTAATGGCACAATTCCTTGTAAAACATTAATACTCTTTGTTTTCCTAGCATCCGAAGATTGTGGAACTCCTCTCATCCCTAATTTCGTTACTGTATTGTCACCCAAATTCGTTTGTCCTCCTCCTCTAGTCTTCGATTTTCTATCCATTTCAGCTTTCGCTGAGAGAATCACATTCTAGAGAGAGAAAAAAAAGTAAGACATACACAGTTGTTTTGAAATAGAGGGAGTAGTAATAGTTATCCACCATTTGTAGGTGAAATTTTGAAGGGTGAGAAATTGATTATAGCATTCCTAGATCTTCGATTTGCTTCGCTTCCCGATTTGTTATTTATGATAAAGCGATATAACAATAAGATTAATATGGGTCTATGGATTTAATGGAAACACAATTATTATAAACAAAACAAAATATTTCAGTCGACTATATATGAATCATATGTCTATTTGGATCTATTTTGTTCTTATACTCAATTCAATAGTTTGAGGCAAACTTTATTGTGTAGTAATTAGGTGAAATGTATAATTATTAAAAAAAATATATTGTAAATAAATGACATTTGTTGTGTCGCAAGTTTGACCTTTTTGGAAAATAAATGTCTCAACATATTTTTATAACTTTTGCAAAAATACTTTAAAACAAAGTTTGCACTTTCTTTTTTTAAATGTAAATTAAGAAAACCTTTTATTATTTAACGACTTCATAGAATAATCTTTTAAAATTTCAATGATCTAGGTAAGGGGTTCAATGATATCTTTAAGAATGATTTACGCACTTAAAAACGTCCACAAACACGTGGTTACCGGCGATTTAACTAACATAATTATTTGATAACTTAGAGAATAATTTATTTTGAAAAGAAGTAATTTATAAGAAACTAACTTTAAACATAACTTAGTACAAAATAATCTTGATTAATTTTTAGAAAAAAAGGAACTGAATAATGTGAGAGGGAAATCAAATTTTTGACTTTTCACAATAAACCATAATACTTGAAGAAAGTTGAATTAAATTTGTATTAAGGCACAAACGACCATATTTAGGAAGATAACTTGTCTTAAAGGAATTTAACTAGGAAAAATTACCTAAATACACATCTTGTTTTACCATAATCTCTAAAATTCTCTATCATTTAAAAAAAAATTCAAAAATCTCCTCCCGGATACATCACTCCCCTCTCGCTGATACATCCCTATCCCCCTCTTAGATACATCCTTCCCCTCTCCGATACATCCCTCCCCTCTCCGATACATCCCTCCCCTATGTATCGGGATGGCCTATCCCCTCTCGGATTCATCCCTCCCCTATGTATCTGGATATCTGCTGTTGTATCCGAAAGTCCAGTGATGTATTCAAAATTCATAAATTTTAAGGAATTTTTGTAATTTGAAAAGGAGTAGAAAAATAATATAATTAGCTCTTTAACACTATGTAAATTACCCATTTAACTAAACTACTTTTAAAGTCCATTTCCAGCGAATTTGTTGGACCTCTGAGTTTTATGGGCTTTGGCCCAATTGTTTGCTTGTTGGAGCTGTATATCAGCTTCCTTTAATTTGTACATCAACTTGCTTTTTGGTATATCAGTCCTTCTTGGACTTGGTATATCAGCTTCTTGACTTGCTTATCCGTCCTTTTTGGACTCAAAGACAGTTGGGCCTAGCCCAACGAAAACGCAAAAGGGAGATTTCATTGGACTCATTTGAAAGATATCATGCACAGAATAAGAAAAAGTAAAAAATTAAGGAAAAACTACATAAATGGGTCATAAAACTCAAAATAATTATATGTTTATACCCCAATTCAAAGTAATTCAAGAAATACCCATTCTCTCAAAGAAAATTACAGCCCATACCCCCATTCTTTAAGACTGATAATTTTTGCTTAATTGATGCTAAATCAGTATCATATACTGTATTGGTATCATTAAGGCTGATAATTTCGCTTAATTGATACTAAATCAGTATACATATATATATATATACTGTATTGGTATCATTAAGTATCAGTTAAGTGAAATTATCAGCCTTAATGATACCACTACAGTATATGATACTGATTTAGTATCAGTTAAGAGAAATTAGTTGGGGGTATATGGTGTAATTATTTAGTGGGGTATGAATGTAAAGGGGTATATGTTTGTAATTATTTTGCTTTTATGGAATATATGCTTAGTTTCCCCAAAAATTAATATCAAACTCAAAAACTACCACTAAATATACAATCAAAGGACTAAGTTGCTTTATTCTATTCAAATATTAGCCCACATAAATAAATTTGATTTTAAAACTAAAACTAACTTGGAGAGAAGAAATGAAAACTCTCAAGAACAAGAATACACAATAAGCACTTGTACACATATATCACTTGTACACAATAAGAACAAGATTCCCAAAAAAATATAATGTAAAAAAAGTTCACTTCATTATGAAAAAAAGTTCACTTCTACTAAACAAAAAAGGTGTTCCTCTTCTCACCTTCTCTCACATAGAGTTTATTGCAACACATGAGAGATTTTTACTGTTCCATGTGAAAATTCAAGGATGACTTTGGGTCTTAATCCAAAAATAAGAGACTATTTTGGGTTTTTTTTTTCTCTACACAGTCATTAAAATCTTTAGCGACTTTTATTTAGAGTGTTGATTATAAATGTTCATATTTATTATTGCCACTAAATTTAATATAGTAACAATTATATTATTGCCAAAAAGTTATTTATTTATTGTAGTGTCCTCAATTCTTAATGCACTAAAATTTAATAAGACAAGGAAATAGCTACAACTACCCAAAAAAAAAATGTTACTCTAAATTTTATGATAATTGTTGTACTACACGGTTAGTAATAGTTACACAATGATTACTATTTGCAACTCAAATTTTTTCTTTAAAAGATTGACTGCAATCAATCTTGATATATTTTGGAGGTAAGGTTCGGTCCCCCTTGTGTTCCACCGTTCTTTGAAAATCAGTAACAAGATAAATGAAGTTGCCAGAAAAATCAAAACATGACTATAAAGTCAAGTCTAGGTTAAATTGATCATACGTGTATTACAAATATATATATTGCTATTACTAAACAGATGGAACCTGTTCCAAATTAAATATTAATCAAGTTGCTTAGTGCACTAACCAAAACCTGTCACGTCTACATTAAAGAAAATTAAACTAATAAGAAAACGAGTTTGAGAATGATTACATTAGTTGATCAATCATTAATATAAAAGCTAGTTGGTTAAAGTGCAAAAATTAATCCTTAGTTACGGTAAGTTAACGTCGTAGCAAGCAAAAAATAAAATACTTTAAGGGAGCCTTATATATTTTAAATTTAGTCTAGGGTCAAGTGGATGTTGTTTAATTATAATTAGGAAGTTCATTAATAATGAAACAATGGAAAAGGAGGGCGTAACATTTGCCTTTAAGCACGATTGCACATGTTTAGTGTTCCTAGATGCTTCTTTTAATGCAATCCTAATAGTATGAAATAGGAAAATAAAAGGAAACTTACATAAATCGTATTAGTTTAGGAGCTAATTATATAGATACACTCTAATTTGCAATATTACGTATCTTATCAGATTTTGGTGTGTCCGTATACGTTCAGATACGTCCGGATACATGTATCTCAGATTACATGGGGTCAAAATTAGGTGTAATTTGTTCTAGATAAATTGTATCCAAGTGAATTTGCATGTATCTGAGATACATAACAAATTTCGCTCGCCTCTCTCCTATGTATCTGGTATCCCAAATACATGTGAATCACACCAGATACATACAAATACATGTATCTAGTGTGATTCGTATGTATGAATCTGAGATACACAACGAATCTTGCTCGCCTCTCTCTCTATTTTAGTGTATTTGGTAGCAAAAATACATGTATCTAAGTGTATCATCATCAATATATGGTAGGAAACTCTTAATTAGTGGTAAGATATGTAATATTTTGAAAATATAGGTAATAATAGTAAATATGGTAGTGAAGTATGATTAATTTTATAGTTTTTCCAAAATAAAATTTTGTTTCCCTTCTCTTTCGGGGTTGGAATTGGAAAAACATCGGGTGTTGTTGGACTTGATTTATATCAAAAGCACTTGCAGAAGGAGTGATAAAATCAAGATTTTCATTTAGGATATGTTCGATACGAAGGAAAATGTTTTCTTTAAACTTCTTATGGACTTTACGATCAGGCAAATAGAGATCTCTTTGACTAACTTTCCAGGGAAGCTACAGGCTTTGTTTAATATTGAAGTAGGTTATCAAGCAAATATTAATATTTGTTATGCATTTTTTATATTCTGATAATAATTTTTAAAAAGCCATGTTGAGTGCATGCGCTTCTAGTTGTGATTTGTTTACTAAAACTGAAACTAATCTGCGTTGGCTTTATAGTCACAATAATGGGTTGTTAGAACATAAATTAGGGCAAATTGCAAAACACCTGGTGCGTATGTCCTGCTTGGCATCTCTATGAGATAAAGTTTGGCTTTTTCAAATGTATCGAGACGGATCCAATATTTTAAGTTTATGAAATCGAGATTAATTACAAGTAATTCTTTTTACTTACTGATTTTGAATAAACTATTCATACATGTTAATTAAGTGAATTTTTAACGTAAATATAAGATCTAGATCAACTCTAATAAATTTTGTTGAACCCGTTGTGAAGAGTCCACATCGATCCTTTTGGGCATGAGTGGTCTCCTTAATTATATGATTTTGGACAATTCTCTCCTGCTGAACTAACTTTTGGGTTGAGTTATGCCTAATGTCTTTTTTTAATAACCCGTAAAACATTTATTATAGTTCCGCCACTACAGCATATATATCTAACATTAAATGTGCCGAAGGAATCTACATTTTCAACTACTAAATCATTAGAAAGGATGACGAAATTGCTATGCACATACGAGAAAAAACTAGTTTAGATAGTTTTATATAGAGTGAATGTCAGAATATAACACGTTTATAATTTATATATAACTAATTTCTTCTCACGTTAAAGGATGCATTAATAAAACAGAAAATCGTAAATAATACTGATTACAGCTCTAACTGTGCGATGACTAAATCCCACCTACCCTTTGACATAGGAAATGAAACTGTTACGATTAAGCACTTATCATTATGCACTATATTAAAAATGATCTTTAATGACAATTAATTAATGACAATGCTTAATTATTATTAAATATATTTTCTTAGAGGCAATTAGCACTCCTTGTAATGTCTCTAAAGCTTACAACGACATTGAATCCAATGACAATTATGTCGATAAAGACTTTAACACTCTTTTTTAATATGTATATTAATTGTCACTAAAAGCTTTTTTAGTTGTAGTGATGCCAAAAGCTATAACTAATAACAAAAACATTACTTTATTTCTTAATTAAGTCCATCAAGAAAACGTTATGTTCGATTATAACTTTCACCCGACCACCCCAACCTCTCATCTTGCCATAGGCAGAATATTGTGCATTATTACCCATCAGAAACAAAATAAAAAACCTAAAAGGAAAATCCTTTTATAAGTAGTCAAATAGACCCATAAATATGTATGTATCAGAAACTGTTTTGCTATTTGTAAACAAAACATAGTTATAGTAAATATTATTCTGTCTTTGTTTGATCTCCCAAATATCTTTTTTCAAGAACATGTCAGATAAATGTGAGGACCAATGATCCATTTACACTTTACTCATCTTCATTTGCTCCCCAGAAGTATGGCATCTGGGTCACATGCATTCTCTCTTTAAATTATTTTTTCATGCGCCAACAACAACAAAAACAAAAACAAAAACAAAAAAAAACCCACTATACTACTACTAGCTAGTGTACCTAATATTTAACGGCAAATTGTCCTGCAAATGAGCAGACCAACAGCAAATTTGTATGTTTCAATAGTATTCATTTAAGGCAATTGATGAAAATCTTATAATAAAAAGAGTGGACAAAAACTCCTTCCTTGGGGGGGCTCGACCCTCAAGGCGGGGACCGGTTCCCAAGAAAGACATGTGTGTTTTTATTCTTGTTTACATATTTTAGACACGTATGTTTTTAGGACCATGAATCCTCTGACATTTACCTTAAGGTACTCACTGACTGACTGATCTAGTACTAGTGCATAATCTTATCCTATCCCCTACAAACTTTTAAGACTAGAATCTCATTGCCATATATATATTTGCCTTAATTAATGAAGTTTGCTTTAGTGGTCGGGAACAAGACTTGTTTCATATTTAGTTGATCTCACAATCAAATTAATGGATTGAGCATATGTAAAGAAATGGATTTTGGGTTTAACTTAATCTCAAAAGTTAGTTCATAAGGAGAGGATTGTTCAAGATCATATAAAGAGACCACCTGCAATATCCTTTTATTCGCCCGGATGTGGGATTGTTCAACACACCACCTCATGTCCCATGGACATTTGGAATGTGGACAGTTTAATATGGGGATTCAATATCGATAATGGACCCTAATCAGATATGACATAAAGAAATGAATTTTAGGTTTAACTCAATTAACTCAAAAAGTTAGCTCGTGATGGAGGAGAGGATTGTCCAAGATCATATAAGGAGACCACTCATCCCCTTTTCATTCGATATGAGAATCTTCAACACAGCAAATAACAAAAAGTTGAGCGGTATTAGGGTGTGTGACTATCTTAACTACAATATTAAGTTAAGTTTTTAAAGAAAACACATTTTTACTTATCATTTAATTGTGTCTCCATTCTCCAACATGCCCCGGCCCATCATGACAAGTCTGATTTTTTTTTTATTAGCTAAGCACGTGGAAATTCTGTTTTGAACGGGTTGTAGTGAGAGTCACCTCCACCAACTCTGATTCCATATTAAAGTGTGATTATCTCATCTAGAAACTTAAATTTCCCCATTATTAGCTAAGCACGTGGAAATTCTATTTATTTAATTATGTTTTCAACAAGTTAAACTCATAGAATATGTCCGAAGACTCACGTCTTGATCTGGGACCGGAACGATTCTTGCCTAGTGAATATCGTTAATCTAGCAAGCCTTGCACAATCTATGGTTCAAATTTGAAGAATCATCATGAAAAAGGAACTATAGGTTCATTGTAGAAAAGGGTGGTAGGATTGGAGGTTTGTAGAATTTTCTACAGTATTATGACGAATGTTCTATAACTGGTTCCACCATTTGATTAACATAACACATTATATTGTTTCTTTTCACATAATTAGTGTGGAATCATTACGAAATAAACTTATATATGTACTATATTTATGAACATTTTGCGTTCATTAGGGAATAATTTAACCAGAGATTGTATGGAAATGGTACACATTATATTGAAAATGATTAACTAATTCATCATTAATAGACTAGAATTTTGGATCTAAAGTGGCATATTCTCGAAGAGTTTGTAGTGGTAACACAGGTAGTAAAGGAGAGGATAAAAAATAAGTCTCATATACAAAGTATTCCGCATTCACACAAGATTTAAAGAAAGCCCGCACTTCAAATTAAAGCAGTGTGATGCATATTGAGAATATGACTAGGCGAATCATAAGTGCTCTTTCTCTAACACTTCTTTTTAATTTTTTAGATGAAATAGTCAGACACTTTAACATAGACTCAAAACAGACAATCAAAGTCCTTGATTCGAGCTAGAGGTCATGTATTCGAGTCTCACAACTACCATTATCAAAATAAGTTCCACGTGCATGACTCGTAAAACAACTCTCTATAACTTAACTTTTGTGATGAAATGTCATACATTTCAATAAAAAGTCTGGTGTACAAAATATTTCGTGATCATGTAGGATTAGGGAAAAGGCCTCAATCTAACTGACATGAGTACAAATGATTAATTCCATAAAAAACTTTATCATTGCTCCAAGTTATCGTTCACTAGATCAATTAGTTAAAAATGAAGAACGGAGAAGTATGTAGTAGCTTGGAGGTAGAGCATGCCACCTTCACCCCCTATTTCACCAATAATTGAAAGCTTAGGAATGTGTCAATACTAGTGATTGGGGGGAAAGTGAAGTATCAAGTGGACTCCATCTTTCCACGTCCGAAAGAACCTAGGTTGTCAATAAACTTTGGAGGCATGTTAGTGTTCCCATTCTACAATCCATGTGTTTCCCTCACATCAAAAAGCCCCCAAAAAGACTACTTCCTTTTTAGTGGATTCCAACTCCTCATTCAACCATATGTAGATTCCCTACACCCCTTTGTGTGGTGGGTTTCCCTTTCACTAACCTAATCAAGAAAAAAAAAAAAAAACAAGTTATTAAATCTACATGACTTGTTATACTCTTAATTTCCTAGGGAGAGGTTAAAAAATAAAATAAATAAACCATAGTATATATGATCTTTATATCTTGATATCCAATGTGTACATTTCTTCTTGTGTCTGTGTGCAATGGCTATGTTTCCATTTTTAAACCCCCACTCACTAATATTCCTTCATCTTTTGCTTTGGCCGTTTTTTGCTCTTTGGAGTAATATAATTATCCATTTCAATTACCCTCCAATGTATGCTAGACTAGTTAGAACATGTTTCTTGTTTCAACAACATGGTTACAACTTTTTTGGGTATGTAAAATATATTTCTAATCCCACATGGCTACACATAATTTTCTACACTAAAGGACAATTATTTATTCATATAATAAAATATGTGTCATGTTGTGTGCTAGCTAGCTATAGAGTGTTGGGTCACTCCATCTTTATACTATTAGAAAAGGAAGGGCCTTAGATTAGTGCTGCGTTAGAACTCTCTTTTTAATTTGTTGTCTTCAGAAAAGGGGTTTTGGTAATCTACAGTATGCAAAAAAGGAGGCACTTAGAAATTTGAGATGATTATATTAATAACGATTACAGTTGGTTGACTATCTGAAATTTCACCTTATTGGTAATGATTTGATTCCCGCTCTATCTTGTCCCCTGTTTGAACTCTCATTTTGTCATACATTGCTACTAATGTTAACAAGGTTACTATTCCATTATTTAGTCAATGGAGTAACTAAAACAAGGAAATTCTTCTAATCTTAATGTCCATTGATAAAATTAGATATTTTACTAAACTCGTTATATGTTGCATTCAACAAATTTCAAGGTAGATATTATGTATATTGTCATTCTAAAGGAAGTAATTTTTGTAGTTATCTAATTTAAGGCTTTAATTCACCCATTTTTGTTAATCTAAACAAAGTATTTATTAAATCTTTGACTTATCCATTCACCTATTACCTTCTTTAATTTCCATCAGACAATAATCACTACTACATTAGGTAACAGTATATCCCAATTTATGAATTATGCAATATATAGAAGTATTAATTAGTTGCATATAATTGTTCAATTAAGACGTACGCTACCAATTAAAAAGTTTATAATTAACTGACCTAATATTTCATCAAATCTTAATCAACAAAACCATTTGCAATTAATACTTTAAATGAGAAAAAATGTGAATTCTTATGTCGACAAATGTCATGTACGTGGTGTGTGCTCTAAGGTCTTGTCAATTTTCTCATGAATAAAACGGCATATATAGCATATAAAGTTATTCTTTAGTTGATGTATATAGAGTATCTCAAATTTGGATTTTGTGAAGTCTAACTTCAATCACAGATCTAATAGAGCTGGAAAGGTTGATAACTTGATGATATGATATCTATTTTAATCAATGATATAAAAAGATTTTTAACCACCACGGATCGATATGGTATAGTAAATGTGGTTGCTTCTCCTTCAATCAGAGGTAACAAATTAATTCGAGCATTGGTTACGTATAAAAAGATCTTTGGTAGGGAGCTCAATAGGGTCCTACAGAGCACAAATTAGAATTAATCAGGCTTCAATGCAGATACCACACCCGAAATGAAAATCAAAAAATCAAAAAACGCTTTGATGGAAAGACATGATGCAAAGAAAACCCCATCATTTCAAAATTGAATATCTTTGTTCACAGCCTATCCTTTTGACTCAGCATGGGTCACAAAGTATTAGAGAAAGAATAAAGATGGAGAGGTAAATGGAAAATTTCCAATTGTTCATTTATGGGTCCATCCATTCACCTGAGTTTCTTTATATGACCAATGATATATTAGGGCTATGATATTTTTTCCAACATTCATAACTAGTCAAAACTTCAACATCTGTATAAAATGTCAATTTTATTGCTTTCCTATTGTACTAGAATGAGGACCATTAGAATATATACTAGTACTATTTTATCTTCCCTATATTTAGACTTTTGAGTTCGTTTAAATTGTAAATTTGTAAATGGAAAAAGGAAATGTTGGGGTTTACATTAACGCGTGCAATGTGAATAGAGAAATATACAAAAATGAAATTTGTTCCTTATTGATAGAAAACGAAGAACTTTTGTCTTCGCTTCTATCTTCTTGACTCAACTAAGGTTGATTGATTCATATATTTTCCTTTTCCATTATTATATTTTCTTTTTCCTGATATTATTTCATGTGAAATTATTAATTTAAAGAAAAGATACCTTCTGCACGAACATGTATGTTTACACTTGTTCCTTCTTCAATGGTTGGCTATAAATTTTCACCCATTTACCTTAATTATAAAAAATATTTTCCAAAAAAACACTTTCCATCAAATACATTTTTCGCTCTTACCATTAGAAAGTATTTGACCATGAAATCTTTTCACTTTTTTTTAGTTGAACTCCAAAAAGTATGTTTGCCCATAATAATGGGTTGACCCGCCCATTCATTAGCTCAACTCATCAAAAATTTGATTGATATGTAACCCGAATTGACTCATGAAAATTTTTGTCAAAATATTTTTAAAAAACTTTTTTTAAAATTTGGCATGTTGTATATGACCATAATAAAGAAAAAAAATCATTTTATTAGATACTAAAATAGTTTAAAAGAACAAATAAAACAATTAAGTTTAGTAAAAATTGGGTCGGATTGGGTCTTGACCTATAATGTAACCCATTTTGACCCAAGCAAATTTGGATTGGGTTGGGTCTTGACCCGATTGTTATCTTAACCCATTATGACCCGTCCAAGTTTGACTCAACCCACCCAATTACCACCCCTAGATAATTATGAAAAGATTAAATTTCTTAAACACAATTTTATGTGTTCTAGAAACTTGATTAATATGTCCTTATTCTATCATAACATATATAGTTTGAAATATACACAAATAACATGAAATTCATCTCATTGATATCTACCTAGGCGAATGAAACTATCCCTTTGCCGAAAAATTAAACTATGTAGATAGGTTAATTTTTTTTAATATATGTGTATATTGAATTCTCTTGATTTTTTTTTTTTATTCTTATTTTTTAAAATATTTTGAAGCTCTTGTAAAATATCTTGCCTATCTACTATAGTTGTATACTAGCTTCTAGGTGCTTTGCTATGGGAGGAAAAATAAAAAGTCTTTATGTATTGAAGTCAAACAAGTAAAGTCCCTCTTAATTTGGCCAACCAGCTAATGAGACCATATGATATACTATAAGGCTGTTTATTTTCACTTGCCTATTTTAGAGTGTTCAGTCGTTATACTAACTAGACAAGTCAAACAAACAAGTTTATACGTGTTTGAAAAGAGTTGGGAGAGAAAAAGTAAGAAAAAAAACAGGTACTAGTATTGTGTAATAACTATATTGCAATAAATCCCTCTTTGGCCAACCTAATTGCAGGTAAAAAGCTAATTTTGAAGAAGACAATATTGCTTAATTTTGCGGCAGGTAAAAGCCATTAAATTGATAATGATGTGTCATTAGTTAAGTTAATATATACTTGTTTTTGTTGTGGTGATAGACATTTTAACAGCTTTATTATTAGACCTAGTTATAGACAATGCACATGAGGAATTGCTTTAGTCATAAACAGAACATAAAATTGGACTATATATTAAACAGAATCTTGAATATATAAAAACAAATGAATATATATGTAAAATAGGTCCTTTCTAGGTGAGTGATAACAAACTTTTGCTCCTCCAGGAGGACCACAGCTTATTTCTTCTGCTTTTTCCCCACCCCATCCCAAGAGGATCATTAATATTTCCACTCATTCTTTTAACATGACTCAGATTCTCAACCTATTGATCGACGGCTCAATCACCTAATTAAGCAAGCCTCACTTGCCACGAGGACCACACCAGATGCAAAGTTTCAATGGAATCCCCTTTTACTATGTTTTGGGGAAATACTAAACCATTAATCATTCAATATCTACAACGCACTAGTGTGACTAATTTGAATTGAGAAAATTCCGCTGTATAATCATTCATCAAAGTAATAGCCACTATATATATATATATATATATATATTTGTATATTATTGTATAATATATATAGAAATATACTTTTTTATTATAAAAAATAGCAAATGTAATTATTATGATCGACGGGTCAAATACATAACTTGTGCGTCTAAATTTGTATTGTGTAGGCCCATTAAGAGGCATGATTTGCAAGAATGACATCTATAAGTAGTGGTCCCCACATAAATCGAGGTCATAAATTTTTGCCTATAAGAAAGTTGTTCGAGACATTTCAATAAGTCAAAGATAAAGTCACAGCCGGTGATTTTAATGAGGGAATTCAGTTTTTATAAAAGTACACTATGATAAATTTGTGTTTCAAGTCGAGAAGATTCAACTCTTATATTTATCATGTATTTTTTAAAAAAAAATTGTAATATACATGTATATAATAGCCAAAATGTTTATGCTAGGGTATCATATGAACGTCCTTGCTTCAATGTGGCTCTGTCATTGGTCAGAGATGGTGAACTTCGTTTGTTGCTCAATCGATCGCATGCAAGTCAATACAATTGAAATTCTAGCCCAATATGCAACACATTACACTATTTTATTCTCAATAGCTTCTAAAATGCCCGATAGCCAACCTAGGTCACAACATTTTAAAGATTTTGTTAAATTAGTCAAAAATTCAAGATCACTTCTTATAATATTTTATTTATTTAAAATTCTTAGGGTTAAAAGCGCTCTTAAATAAGAGAAAGAGAAGAAGCCACCCCCATCCACCCTTGCCTTATTTTGGTGCTTAGGATGGTAAAACAAAGATAAGCTAAGTTCAAGAGTGGTGTTTAACAAAAATTGGTTTGAGTAATTGAATTAAGAGATAAATTATATTTCCTCTATCTCAATTTATATAAGACACTTTTTTTAGTTAGTTTCAAAAAAATAATAGTACATTTTTAATTTGACAAATATTTTATGTTAATACCTTGCCATATTTTTTAATTTTGTGTCCAGTCAAGCTACATCACATTAATTGCGATAATGTTCGACTATCAATAAAATAAACAGAAAAAGATTCAACTTCTGTAGAATCTTACTCAACGATGCAGACAACTTTTGCAGTAAATTCCATCCTTAAAGGAGCATGTGAAGAAGCCCATTATACGCTATAAAATAATGCATAAGAAATAAATTACTTATATGTTGTCATTTATTTTATCAGGTAGCATAGATAAATGTGAGTATTTATAAACAGTACTCATATATTTAATTTATACACATAATTCATAGACAGATGGAGAGAAGAACTTCCAATATATGCATTTAGGTAAGACTGGAAATTACAATTTACCCTTGTACAGAGCTAGTTACAAAGATGTACAAGGCCTTAAAAGCCAAAGAGAAAAGGATCAAAAAAAAAAAAACTTTTATTTTCTACCTTTTCTTACTTAAAACTTCTTTGTTACTAATATTTGATAAAAGGAAAATACATTATATGCATCATTAAGTCCATATTCACTTTGGACAAATTCTTAGTTCCTTAGAGATGCTTTCATCTCCTCAAATTGTCTTCGAATTTGAAATTGTCTTTTTAACGACAACTTTTTCCACTCTACCAAACGTCGTAGAAACACCTTAACCTGTGAAGTTAATTAGAAAAAACGAAAAGGTTAAGTAACAAATTCAAAATATGAGCTATGTTGCGTAAATATTTTCTCTCAGAAGACATAGAGCGCGATTCAACTACCTCAGATGGTTCTTGCAAAGAATAAGATGCATGTGTGTCTTTTGGAGTTTTGGAGACAAGAATGCCAAAACCTTGATCTCTTTCTCTTAGGACCTATATAAACAAAGATTTTAAATATAGGATTAGTAACTATAAAAAGTGAAAAAAAAGAGTAAAAAGACCAAATTAGAAAATCTTGTAAACATAAAAGGCAACAAAACAAAAACATTAAAAAAAATATACAGGAACATAGGATACCTTGAAAGCATCTTCATCGGTTCGATCATCACCAATATATACAGGAAAGACATCAGTACAGTTAGCATATCCTGTTGAAGAGAGGTTTCATTATCAAAGTTAGCATCAAAACAATTGTTTTCTCTTTTTTATATTTCAATAATTTATTTGTCTCCGTCTCTAATGTAATAAAAAAATACTAGCACTAGTTCTAACAATACAACAACATAGCCCGTGGAATCCCACAAGTGGAGGTAGAGAGACTGTTTTCGAATAACTAATCCTAATAAATAAAGAGAAATCGACAGGACTTACCAAGTGATTCGAGCAAGAATTCGAGAGCTTTGCCCTTGTCCCATTTAATAGTTGGACGAATCTCTAATACTTTTCTTCCTTGTGTCAATCGAAGCTTTGGGTATTCTTTAAGCACTGATCTTACTTGTTGTGCTAGTTCACCCCATTTCTGTTACATCAACAACAACCTAAATCAGATCTTTTTTTTCAAAAAAGGTTAAATTATTCACTATATTATTTTAAGCTTTTTTAACTTATGCTTTGTCTGATGGGCCATATAATAATAATGATTATGTAACAGAATATTTGGAGTGGTTTATTATACCTTTTCATCAACACAGCGAAAATGTACAGAGGCACAAAACTTGTTATTCTCAACTCTAACTCCTTCTGTGGACTTTGTTATATCCACAAGTTCTTTGTAAACCTCATCAATCATAGGGAGAAATTCACTAGCTGGTTGGAAAAGAACAGCTTGGGCTCCCTGAAAATTAAAATTTCAATCATAAAATACACTATTTTTAGAGGATCTACACGCATCCGTCGAGATTATTGAAGAGTCTGAACAACATAGGTACTAGCTAGTCATATAACTGAAGATGCTCTGAATGTAGAAAGACAAGTTAAACTCACTTTCTTGTATTTGGAACCTTTTGATGGCCCTTTTATATCCATTCCATGGCTACCAGCATAGTACAACTCTGCCAATCGTACAAAGCTGTATACCTATAACAATACAATCCCCAAATGTTTTACAATTTAATAAAATGGAAAGGTTAAAAAATAAGCAAGACAACACAAAAGAAAAAGAAGTATACCTTGTCTCTGCACCTTCCACTCACTATTGCAGTAGGGAAATATCTAGCAAGTTTTCTCACTGTTGCTCTCATCTGATATATGAAAACAAGTGGGAGGGAATAATGAATGAAAATGAATTTTCTTTAAAGGAATCAAGAGAAGAAAAGTTGATCATAAAGATGAAAACTTACAGCATCAGACATGAAAGCTTGATCAGGATCCTCAACAATGGGGGAAAGAGTACCATCATAGTCTAAAAACATCACAATTTGCTTTCCCTTTGAAGCACTGATTATCTGCTCAAACATATCCAGTGCTGATGGATGTTGCACCTGTTTCATTAATTCATCAATTATCAACTCAAAATGGCGCAATCAATTACGTCATTACACAACAAAAACAACGTGTAATCCCAACAAAGTGGGGGTCTACGGATAGACAATTATGTCATTACCCAATTACAAATAAACATAAAGGAAAGTTCCAAATATATGAACTTTTACCCATTATTCACAGAAACATTACTACATGTGGTGGTCATTATTCTTTGAGTAATACTACAACTATAATATAAACTGCATGAAATTTTTTTCTTTCTTTAAGATTACCATCCAAGAATTCAAGTCATCTGAAAGAACAGGACTGGACTTATGATGAGTAGGAGAAGAAGCTCTCATTGATTCAACCCAAGAATTGATTCTAGCACAATTATTCCCATTAATTTCAACAAGTGTCTTTCTTGAAATTGTAATACAACTCCCCGGCCCCGGCGGCGGCTTCTGAGCTGCCGTCGTGAACAAAGCCGACGAGTTCGATACCGGTACATTCACCGGTATTGTCAGATTAATACCAGATTTCGGATCAGATACTACCACATTCTGCTGAGTCATTGTCACCCCTACAAACCAAAAAACAAGCAATATAAGTCCATATTCAAACAAAAAAAACTCTCTCTTTTTTCTTCACGAAATCGAAAATTAAGACCAACCCATTTGATGAAACTGGAAAAAGATTCAATCTTTTACCTAAATTTGTATAATTAATCAGTTTATAGTATATTGACACACAATCTTGAAGAAGAGAGAAGGCAGTGTGTGTTGCTCTGTTTTCACTCTGTTTTGTGGGAGTAAAATGGGAATGAGAATGAGAATTTAGAAGAAAGATTTGATTGAAAATAAGAGAGATGCAAAGGGAAGAGGAGTTTTCTTTCTTTTACTTTTACTAGTAGAAGAAAGAAAGAAAGAAAGAGGGGAAGATAAATTGGGATTGGAATAGGAGAGAGAGATGAAGAGCGGGTATGTGTATGAAGAGATTTGGGACGGTTTGGTTTATTTTATAGTTGTAACTACACACTAACGGACAAACCTAATGCCCCACCCCCCATTTGTGGGTCCTACAAAGATTATAAAAATAAGAAATGCTCATTAACTATTCTTAACTGAAAATAAATTTTTCTAAAATAATACATGATATTACTTTCATTTGATATGAAATTTTAAAAAAAAATTTTTGAATATTATTACCAAAATACCGTTTCATCTTATAATCTGGTGGAAAAATAGAATTAAAAAGTTATGAAAAAAAGATAGAGATATTATATCATTTGTGTTATTACAATTAATGTGACAATCACTATATTTTATTAAGAATATATATATATTTGAGATCTAAATTATTTTTAAATACAACAAATACATTTTTTGTATGGACTATTTCTATAATTTTGATATATTTTTGCGGGTTGGATGTTTGGAGGCAAGTGTGGGAGTGGAGTGTGGGCCCCACCAGGTTCAATTTCATGGAGAGATATTAAGTTGTTTCTTGCCACGTGGTCCCACCAAACCTTATTGGCAATAATCCCGTCTTTCCGCCGTTTTAGCCGCCACCTTAAGGCTTAACAGCCCCTTCAGCCACGTAGGATCATTCCACGTCGGCACCATCTATCTGATGTGGCATATGCCACCATGTGCCACGTGGAACAGCATCTCCTGAACCAAGCAAATTCTGAATTTCTAAAATAAATATAGAAGGAATTACAAAATGTAGCAGCTTGGACGTTTTATGCATCATTCGGTGTTTGTATCCGTATGAAAATCGTATAAGGTCATTTAAGAAAAGCTTCTTACCAAAAAAACCTTCATACCTAGCAATAGAGATTTTTAATAAAGAAAAGAGGAAACTCATTGCCCTATCACATCCTTTGGTGGTACAATTGTACTACTTTATTTAACCGTGGGGTCGTTTGGTGTGATGGATAAGGGGAGTTAATCCCGAGTAAATTTTAAGTGTTCTTTATTTCCTTGTTTGGTTGCAAAACTTGGGATAACTTATCCCGGGATTAGGAATTAGTACCGGGATAAGTTATCCCTCCCGTTTGGTGGTATAGTAATCCCAAGATAACTTATCCTGGGATAAAATAGATAAATGACAAATATACCCCTTTAAACCCTTTTTATACACCATTTTTCACATTTATGTATATTTACATTATTTTTAATATCATGTATAATAATATTCACTACTCCTTATTTTTATGATAACTATTCATATTTTTCTATTAAAAAATTACACTATATAAATATAATTTTTATTTATGAATTTATTTGACTAATTCTTATGTTTATTTATATTTTGATTTCTCATAAATCTTCTTTCACTTTAACAAATTTCTCATAAATCTTCTTTCACTTTAACAAACTTAAGAGGGAAGTTCTATTTTTAAGCTAAATAAGAAAAAGGTTTTTAAAAAAAATACATATAGTACTTATCATGGAATGCATAAACAAAAATATTTAAGCTAAATAAAATGAAAGTTTCATTTAAAAAAATGAATAACTAAAGCTTATAAAAAAATATAAAAAACTAAATAAAGTGAAGGGTAATTTTGTAAACAAACAACTAGTTCTTAAAATTTATGCAAGGTATATTATTTTGAATACAACAAACAAAACACTCAATAAGAAATAATCCCAGCACAACTTATCCCATCATAACTAATCCCAACATAACTTATCCCAACATAACTTATCCCATCATAACTCATATTCAAACCAAACGACCCAAGTTATACTCAATAGAGGGTCTTCAAGTTGTGACTTTTATAAGCACTTGTTGGCTAAGTTTCTAAAAAATTAAGGTGTTTAAACAAAGTTTTTAAAAAAAATGTGTTTTGAGCCATAAGAAAAGTTATGTTTCGGAGAGTAAAAAACTAGTATTATTTTTTTCTAAAAACACCTTTAGAACATTAATCATGAATTAGTATTGCTTTAATATTGGCAAAAGTAATTTTCAATTTAATTAGTCATACACAAATTACTACTCTTCAAAAGAAATTTTTCGAAAAGCACTTATGACATAAAAAAAAATTTAAAAATAAAAAGATTTTAAAAATTAGACCAAAAATGCTATTAGTAGTAATACTAATAGGTAATGTGATTTAAAAAACACTATAACTACTAAATTTTATATATCTTCAATTATAATTTGAAGTGCTAAAAATTGAAAAACAACAAGGGGGAAATAATGGAAATCCAAATGAGAGTACTTTAGTTGCAAAATTAGATTCTTTGATTGCATAAATTACTTCTTTATGTAAGTATAATTACATCAATATAAGGACTTTTACTATGGAAAAGATTTGAAGATCTTATAAGAGAGGAAAATTGTCAATTTTATTCATAATGAGAATAAACGATAGGCCTTTTTTATAATTATTTCCATAAAAGCATAAGCTTAAGTCCTTTTTAATTTTCAAAAGTAGGCAAAACAACATTAATATACAAAGAAAAAACTCACATTTAAAGCCATTTATAGTAATTAGTAAGTACCTTTACTAAAACAGTAAATGGTCCATAACTTAATAATGTTTTCATAAGAGCCCCTTGTAATGACCAAGTAAAACTAACGGCTCGAAAACCTGTCTTCTAGAGAGAAACCAGCTACTAATTACTTTTAATATGATTCATTTATTTTTGCTACATTATAAAAAAAATTAATGACTTTGGGATTTTTGCAGCTATGCTTTGTCAATATTTCAATTTGCAAGTTCTTTTTAACACCTTATATTTAGGAAGAAACAACGGTATATATAATGAGACGTGATAAGAGTTTTCAGTTTACAAAATATATATGAAAATTTCGCTCGAGCCTTAGAAAATTTCATATATGAAAACTGTTTGAAATGTGTATATCTTGTTCAAGGTTTAGAATTTCACTCATATTTTTCATGTATGAAACCGATATGAAATACATATGTCTTGCTCAAGCCGCCTTAGAATTTCAGTCACAATTTCGTGTAAAAAATTGTATAACTTTCATATAGTATTCATACAAGTTCGATACAATAAACTCAAAAAATGATTTTCACGCCAACTCAACATATAACTATAATACAACTTCAATACATATTTGATACGATTCGAACTTCAATGAACTAGGATTGAAATTCAGTCCAAAACAAGCTCAAATCGTATTCAAATAACTCCAATATTTAGATTTTGTTATGTTTTGTAAGGATATGGTTCAAATAACAAGTCGTGTTATCTCTTTTTTTAAAAATAATTTGTGCCACTTCAAATAATTGAGTTATATGGAATTTTCATGCTTAGTGCCAACTTTCAATCCTTTTAAATGATTTTGGCCCCTTACTCTATTTTCAGTATAGGTCATTGTTATTTCATCCAAACTAGAGTATTATTGGTGATCCCCTAATACAAAACAAAAGAGTAGTCTTTATAATAGATTGTTACTTACCATTATACGTTAAAAAGTAGTGTCTGCAAAGTAACTGTCAATAAATATAATATATAATAAAGGGCCGATCCTAAACAAGATAGAAAAGGAAGAAGAATTGGAAAAAAAGAAGAAGATGCAAAGATGACAACGACAAGACGCAGGTAATGACTCAAATTTGCTATGTTTTGTAAAATTTTATTATGTCTAATAAATAAGGAAAGATAGCTAGATCTTATTTACCATTAGCCTAAAAAGATTTCAACATTAATCACCTTTGCAAATGTTAGAGTGGAAAACCTAACCCCCAATGTGGAGGTAGAGAATATTATATATTGACAAATATTACCTAAGTATTACATAAGTGGTACACAAGAATAAGTAAATTACAATATGTGTACAGAACAAATTAAGTAACGCTAATACCCCCCTTCAAGCGAAACGGTGGCGGACGAAGACCAAGCATTGCGCGGAAATATTCAAACTGAGGCCTAGGAAGACTCTTGGTGAAGATGTCAGCCACCTGAAGCGTGGTCGGGACAAACTTAGTGTAGAGTTTACCAGACGACACAAGCTCCCTAATGAAGTGATAGTCCAGATCAATGTGTTTCGCCCTCTTATGAGACACAGGATTCTGTGTGAGAAAGAGCGCACTCCGATTGTCACATAACAGCGTGGGGCGATCAGGAGGCAAGGCATGGAGCTCCCGAAGCAAGTGAGTGATCCATACAATTTCAGCCGCAGTATTCGCCATGGCTCGATACTCCGATTCACAACTGGAGCGGGAGACAGTTGGTTGTTTCTTGGCACTCCAGGATACTAAGTTTCCACCAAGAAAAATAGAGTAGCCATAAGTAGATCGGCGAGTTTCGAGACATCTGGCCCAATCAGCATCCGAGTAACCAAGAATGGAGACATCATGCGGCTTGGTGAACAACAGGCCATAGGCAAGTGTGCCTTTGACATACCGAAGTATTCGCTTGACACACTGGAAATGAAAAACAGTCGGTGTCTATAAGAACTGACTAACCTGATTCACTGCATATGACAGATCCGGACGAGTAATAGTAAGGTACTGCAATGCGCCGACTAGAGACCGATAATGAGTTGGATCTTGAAAAGGATCACCAGCGGTGATGAAGGACTCATGAGGAGCTAAGGGAGTGTGCACAGGCTTAGAATCAAGTAAAGCTGCACGTTCAAGGATATCACGAGCATACTTGGATTGGCTGAGAAATAACCCATTATCAGTGTAGGTCACTTCAAGACCAAGAAAGTAATTTAGAGCTCCAAGATCTTTAATAGCAAACTCCTGGTTTAGACGAGAGATAAACGCAACCATGAGGTCAGTTCGGTTTCCAGTTAGGATTAAATCATCAACATAGACGAGCAGGTACATAATGCAGGAGGAACGTTTGAAAACAAACAGAGATGTATCTGAGCGACTGCACGTAAAACCATTGTTGAGAAGAAAGGAACTTAAGCGCTGAAACCAAGCACGCGGAGCCTGCTTGAGGCCGTACAACGCTTTGTTCAAGCGACACACATGATCAGGAAACCGAGAGTCTGCAAAGCCAGGTGGTTGTTCCATATGAACAACTTCATTCAGATGACCATGCAAGAAGGCATTTTTGACATCAAGCTGATGAAGCTTCCAATTGTTAATGACGGCAAGAGATAAGACAATTCGTACCGTAGAAGCCTTAACCACCGGACTAAAAGTGTGGGAATAATCTAAGCCAGGGATTTGAGTGAAGCCTTGAGCCACCAGTCTCGCTTTGAAACGTTCAACAGACCCGTCTGAGTTGTACTTAGTGCGAAAAACCCATTTGGAACCAACAACATTACTGGATTTTGGACGAGGCACCAAGGTCCACGTAGCATTTTGAGTTAGAGCTGACATTTCCTCATGCATTGCAGCCATCCACTGTGGGTTCTTAGCAGCCGACTTGAACCCTCTTGGTTCAGAAGAAGCAAATAAAGCGGTAAAGAGGCGATGAGTTTCAAGATGAGCTAAGTTGGCTTGATGACAAGTGGAAGGTTTAAAAATGCCCGCCTTGGACCGAGTTACCATGGGGTGAACTGCTGGAGTGGACACTGATGCAGGAAGCTGAGTTGGAGCCAAGGAATCACCCAAATCGGCAGACATAGGCGGCGGAGATGAGGCAGCAGGTTGTTGCGAAGGAATGCCGACCCGAGACGGTGCGGAAGGAACAAGGACTGGCGGCACTGCAGTGGGTGAAACATCAGACGGAGCAGCATGTAATGGCTGGGATACTGCTGAGGTATCACTGTGAAAGCCATCCAAACAAAGAGGACACAGGGAAGGCAAATGCGGTGAGGCTGGCGGAGACGAAGGACCAGTGACCGCGGATGATTCTGCCGGCATGGAAAAAGGCTCCAAAAAAGTTGAGAGTTGCAAGGAGTTTAAGTCCTTTGATGAAGTAACGCCCGAAAAGGGTAAAGAGTGTTCATCAAAACGAGCATGGCGAGTAACATAGATGCGAGACGTTGCCGGATCAAAACACCGATAACCTTTGTATTGAGAGCTATAACCGATAAAGATGCACGGAAGACTTCTTGGAGATAACTTGTGATTTGTATAGTCTCGAAGATATGGAAATACTCGGCAGCCATAGACCTTGAAGGTATGATAATTGGGCTTCTCAGAAAACAAGAGTTCAAAAGGAGACTTGTTGTTCAAAACCTTTGAAGGTAGACGATTGATGATGTAAACAGCGGAGCTGAACGCATCTACCCAATAAGAGATAGGAGCATTTGCATTAAAAAGCATGGCCAAACCAGTTTCCACGATGTGACGGTGTTTTCTCTCAACCCTGCCGTTTTGCTGTGGCGTATACGGACAAGATAACCTGTGAAAAGTGCCATTTTCTTCAAATAGTCGACGAGCAGTATGATTAACAAACTCTGTGCCTCCATCACTTTGAAAAACCTTAATTTTCCGAGAGAATTGAGTTTGCACAAACTTCATGAAAACAGACAAAACAGCGGCAAATCCAGACTTGGTTTGGAGAGGATAAAACCAAGTGAAGCAAGAGTAGTCATCAACAAAAGCCACATAATACCTATAGTTATCAGTAGATGTAATAGGCGCAGGGCCCCACAAATCACAATGTATCAAGTCCAAAGGATGCAAAGATCGTTTATTATTTAAATCAAATGACAAACGGTGTCCTTTAGAGAGTTGACAAGAAGAGCAAATGACCGGTTTGGGTAAAATAGAAGTAACAGACAAACAACCTAACTTATGCAAAAGTAAAACAGTATCAAAGGCAACATGCCCTAACCGACTATGCCAAAGTTCATAAGATGCCTTCAAACTTGAATTTGTAGTAGCCGCCAAAGCTTGATGCTCATTATGCAAAACATATAGCCCATTCTCACATTTGCCTCAAGTTAGAACATGTTTCGTTTTTCTGTCCTGAATCTGAAAAAACGATTTAGAGAACAAAACATCCACCGGATTATCATGTGTTAGTTTACTAATGGACAAAAGATTCTTGGCAAGATGTGGAACAACCAGAACATCACGCAAGTGCAGATTATTAGAAACAGTAGATGAACCCGTATGAGTGATAGGAAGAGCAGTACCATTTCCAAATGTCACGTTAGCATTGCCGGAGTATGGAGAAGCATGAGGAACACTTGGTGAAGACGAAGTCATGTGATCAGTGGCCCAGGAATCAACATACCAATCAGGGGCAGAAGTAGTGACATGACATTGGGCATTAAACGCTTGAGCCAAGTTTGCGTCACGAGAGGCAGCTTGAGCGGCAAAGGTAGCAAGAGTAGGATAAGCACTGGCATAGTGGCCATCTGTACGACATAATTGGCAGTGAGGAGGCCTGCGGCCACGACCGCGACCACCCGAACCACCACCGCCTCTGTTAGAACGACCACGGCCACTGACGGGAGGGGACTGCCGATGCGACTGGGCAGTGAAGGCAGCAGGCGGTGAGGATGATGCACCATGAAGGGACTTGAGGAAAAGTTCATGACTCTCCGCTTGTGAGAGTAAGTCGCGAAAGGTAGGCGCCGGTTTGGTGGCACGAATGGCAGTGGAGAAAGTCTCAAAGGAGGCTCCTAAGCCGCATAAAAACCAATGAAGTTTATCGATATCATCAACAGGCTGACCAATGGCAGCCAACTGATCACAAATGGATTTAAATTGACGACCAAATTCAGCAACAGATAAGGAACCTTTGACCAATTGACGAAGTTGATCGCGCAGATTATGAACGCGTTCAACGGAAGAATTGCTATAGGCAGATTCGAGCGCAACCCAGATTTGGCGGGCTGTTGTTAGACCCAAAATTTCAGAGACCGCCTCTTCCGTAAGTGAAGAATTAAGGATGATGACAGCCCGTTGGTCAGAGGCAAGCCAGGCATCATAAAGAGGATTCAGAACCTCTTTGCCATCCGTAAGAAGGGACGATGGAGGAGCTATGGAGGACCCATCAACATGATCCAATAAGCGTTGATAAGAAAGTAGGGGCAGCATCTGATTTTTCCAATAGAGATAATTGGTGGAGGAGAGCTTAATCGTGAGCATGTGCAAAACAGTGGCAATGGGAAGGGTGGCGTCGCTGGTGGAGGAGGCAGCCATTGAGTGGGACGGGAGAGGGAAAAGCGAAGGAGGAAGAAGAAGAAGAGAGGAGGCGGCGGCACCAGGAAGAGAAATTTGAGAGATTAGGCTGATACCATGTTAGAGTGGAAAACCTAACCCCCAATGTGGAGGTAGAGAATATTATATATTGACAAATATTACCTAAGTATTACATAAGTGGTACACAAGAATAAGTAAATTACAATATGTGTACAGAACAAATTAAGTAACGCTAATAGCAAATATGACTTATTGGTGATTTAAGCACAAATGCTAAAAATGTGATTATATTTTTTGGAGATGGACTAGATACACTTGAGTTCTAATTACAATATGAGTCATTCTCATATTCATTTACAGAGTCCTAATTCTAATACACAAAGTAATCTCAATCTTTGGAGGTTGAAGGGTTTAAGTTGAGTTGGATCAAGACAGAATATATATGTAGAGTACAAATTTAATGATGTGACGTATGAGTTAGGTTTGGAAGTGATGCTTGACATATAAATTATCTTCAAGAGAGAAAAATTTAAGTATCTTGGGTCTATAATTCAAGAGAGTGGGTATATCGACGATGATATCACACACCATATGTGGAGGCTTACCTATGAAGTCTTGTGTAGTAAAAATGTACCGCCAAAACTCAAAAGTAAATTCTACAAACTGGTGTTTCAACTGACATTGTTGTATGGAACTGAGAGTTGGCTAGTAAAGAACTCTCAGATCCAAAAGATGCATGTTGCGAAGATGTGAATATTGAGGTGGATGTATGGTTATACTAGGAGTGATAAGATTAGCAATGAAGATATCTGAGAAAAGCTGAGAGTGGCCTCGTAGGATTTGTTTTTAGAGAGTGTCAACCATATCCCTTTGCCTCTACCTTTAAATCTCTATTTACACAAAGTAAGCTTTTTCTTGACAGAACGTATATTTTGACTCACCTATTTGATGGTTGAAACATTTGTGCACAAATTATTTTTGAAAAAAATTAAATACGTCGTTTAACTTGATTTCATGTGTAACAGAGATTGTCAACTTGTGATTAGTAGTTGAGGCTAGTAATATAGCATTTGATAAGAAACTAGTTTTGGATGTTGACAACATTAATTAGTACTTTAATTTGTTTTAACAAGAATCGAAATTGATATGCACTAAAGAACCATACTTATCTTTCTTTAATACAACAAACTATCCTTAATTATATATTCTTATAATGATTAAAATTTAAACATCCAAATATAAATATTGGGAACAAAGAAACATTCGCATTTTTCAAATTTTCATTGTACGTGCTATATATATATATATGCATAATTTTATTTAAATTATTTCTCCACTTCAATTTGCTCTTCCTTGGGACTGGGCGTTCGATATTCGGTTCGAAATTTCTTAATTTCAGGTTCGATAATTCAGTAATTAATAGTTAAAAGTAGACATCAAATATCAAATTTTTAAATTTCGATTTGATAATTCGATAATCGGTAAATTAAACTCCGATTCGACACCGAAAGTTAATACTATCGGTCTAATTATTTCTATTTTTCTTCTATTTTTCTAAGTGGAGACACGATATAATAGAAGATCAACAAGTAAGAAGACATCAAGAAAAACAAATGGGCACAACTAAAAAACATATGTATTTGAGTTGTTTATGTTTAGTCTTTAACTTTTTCTTTGGACTTGAACTTGTACTAATGAGTAATGGACATGTTGATATATCACCTTCATTAAGTAAATAATTCAATATTCGGAAAATACTGATTATCAAATGCTACTAATATCTCATATCAAACCCAAACTCGAATATCATAATTCTAAAATTTACTCCCAAATACTAAATTACCGAATATCAAATTACCCAAAAAAAATAATTATTCGACTCTGTAATTTAATTTTCGATATTTTATGCCTTTTTTCACTTATAATTTGTTGAAAAGTGTATTTTAAAGAGGATTTTGCAATTATTTCTCCACTTCATTTTTCATTATTAATCCATTTCAATTAATAGGACAGCATTACTAAATTGTTCAAGTTGTTTATAGCGCTAGCGTACAAGTCTTAAATTGGCAGTTTGGGACTATCAATAAATTCGTACGTACACTGCGTATGTTTTTTTTTGTTTGGTATTTTTGTGTATTCACTTCATTAATTATAACTATTTTTACAACATGTAGATCATACTTATTATCCTCCACTAATTTATTAAAGGCAAAGTACAACTTGATACATTGCATTAAATTTAGTGAGAGATAAGTGTCAAAAACACATTTAAATTGTCTCCTTTTTTTGAGTTTCATACCTGAACTATTGAGAGTGTAATTTTCATACATAAACTATCACTTATTAATTTGAAAAACATATCTCTCTCTTTTATCACACTCTCTCCATGGTGTGTGTATTACACTCTCTCTTTTATTTAATTTTTTTTTGCAAAATCACATTCTACATGAACAAAACATTTCACCTTGACAAAAATTAAATAAATTATTATTATTAATTAAAATTAAAGATTAAAGAATTATCATCCCAAAAAAATAATATTTTTTTATAAAATATTTTTCTTACCCCCGATCTCACAGTACTCAACACCCCCACCCCCCGATTTTTTTTTTAAAAAAATTCTTTTATAAAAATTTTAATTTTTTTTTCACTTCATCTCCCTCTCGCCCCACCCCCCATTTTCAAATAATAATTTAAATATTATTTTAATTTTTTAGAAAATAATTCTATCCCACCCCACTCAATCCTCCGCTTCCAATTTTTTTCTCGTTTTGTGTTAGATATATACATATGTTTTAAGAAAAAAAAAATTTACTTGTCGCAAGATTTTTCTTAAATAAAATTTTTATTTATGTTATATTCGGTACACAAGTAGAAAAAAAGATTTTTCTAAAAATATATGTACATATTTTACACAAAACGAGAAAAATGTAAATAAATAAATTAAGAGCTGAGGGTTAAATAAGGTGGAGTAGAATTTTTTTAAAAAATAAAATAATATAAAAAAATGGGAATAAGTGGGTGGTTTTTTTTTTTTGGGGGGGGGGGGTGAAGTATGAATTTTTTAAAAGAATTTTTTTACAAAAATTAAAGGGCGGGGGGATTTTTGGGGGGTTTTGGGGGATAGTAATACTTTAATCTTTACTTAATACTAAAAGTTTATTATTTAATTTTTGGCGAGATGGAATTTTTATCCATGTGGAATGCCATGTGACAAGATTTTTTCAAATAAAAGAGAGAGTGTGTTACACACACTACTGAGGTGTGTTTCTCAAACTAATAAGTGATAGTTTAGGTATGAAACTCACACTCTCAATAGTTTAGATATGAAACTCAAAAAAAGGTGATAGTTTAGATGTGTTTTTTATGTTTATCTCATTTAGTAATAATGTTGTTTTTATGAAGACACATGCAATTACAGAGGTGTCATTGCCTCCATGAATTAATCACCGGCCTAAAGATGATTTATTCAAGAGCAGACACCTGGCCTACCTTGTTAGGTTACACTCTATATGTTAATACTACTAATTATATTATAAAAATAATTTAATATAATTTTTTTTTAAGGTATAGAAATTTTACATATATATATACCACTTTCATATGATTGGCAATTATTGATATAATAAATTACCTATAATATAAATTTGATTGTGTCAAACTTCTAAATTATATTATTAGTGAGTAAAATTTATAATGTTCAGTTACTATTCTCACGTATATTTTGTTTAAGTCAACGAGAAAAGAAAAGATGTTAAATGGTTATTTTCAAATTGAATATTTTAATAAGACTTTGTTTCTCATTTTGCATTGTTTGAATGAGTTGATTTGTAGAAAAAATTATACTTTATAATATAAAATTCTCATTGATTCGCGATCAAAAATCGATTGGATTTGTAATAGTGGCAAGAACCGTAATTAAGGCAATGTTTGTCAAAAGAAGAAGAAGACAGAAAGTGAGAGTCAGAGGATGTGGTATTTAGAGTGACAGTAGACATGGTCCTCTTCTCTGCACAATTGCTCCTTTGCACATGTAATTGTGACTACACTTAATTACCACACCATTGGTGTCATGGACACAAAATTCAACTGGTCCCTAACATCCTAGTGTCCTCTTTTTAATTACTTTGTCTCGTTTCTGATATTTACATCGTTAAATTTTAGGTATACATAAGTAGGTATTTTAATTTATATAAAATTGAACAAATAGACACGTGTAGAATCGGTGTATTTATTTGTCCAATTTTATACAAGTTTAAGTGCCTACTTGTGCATACTCAAACTTAGAGGACATATATGCCTACTTAAGTCAAGTTACATGACATATTTATGTTGCTAGTGGGATTCGAACACACGAGCACTGACTCATTCAAGGTGTCTTAAACCCATTCAAAACATCTAAAATCATTGAGCTACAACATGTTATGTCAAGAGTGTCCAAAATATGTTATTTAATCAACTTGTATATCATTTTATTTGTATATACGATATTTTTTTCAGACGAAGGACGTCCCTGATATGTATGTGCCTCTGCCCCTGGTATTATGCCTATATATATATATATATATATAATATAAGAAGCGGCGAATCAACTGTCTGTATCATCGTCTTTATTTTGTGAGTTATTACCTTTTATACAAACAACTGCTCGTGGCTTAATGGTTGAAGCTTCAAACATTTTTGTGAGTAATGGATATGCATTTTGCTACGTAATTGATCTTATTTTTCCCATTAAGAAACAAAATTACATGCAAAACAAATTTTTAAAGTGGAAAATCCATAGTTATAGGAAAATTTAAAAAGTAACCTTACTCGGCAAATGATTAAGAAATAAAGTTTAGAAGTCATGTTAATAAATTAACCAAGATTAAAAGATAAACCTTTTTAAAAAGACGGACATGCACTTACAATTTCGAAATATGCACATGATGTAACTAATTAAAATATTCTTTATATGAATATAATTATATAGGTCAAGCTAGTGTTATTAAATTGGCATTATATGGCATTCGATCTAAAAAACTATTTACCTTTTCTACAAAAATTTTGAAGTACATAATAAGATTCCATCTTTTACACATAGAGAATCTTGAGTACATGTCATTGACTAAAGATTAAGTCGAAATAACAAAAAATAATTATAAAGAAGACATAAAAATGTTGTTATGAAGTCATTATGGAGCTATACACATTGAATATAAACACATAAAAAACAATTAGATTTGAACTCCAAGGGAAAAAGAATAAGAATATTTTTGGCATAGAATACTCAAATGAGAAACTTTAAAAGTTAGAATTACCTTAACTATTCTTTACCAAAATAATTTCTCACACACACTAGAAAGTATGAGATTCTTTGAGTCATCATGTCTGGTATTTTTCACATGCAATTCCTATTTAATTTTTTCTTTAAAAAAAAAATCTAAAATGCTACATAAATATATATTTTTTTGGCTTACTCTTTAACTCCTACATATTATAAAGAGAGTGAAATCACTCTACATGCTACTTCGCGATGCAAGAATTAAAAATAGAAAATGTTATAGTAGACGATGGGTAATAACAATATTTCATATTTTAGGTATTAAACTCGCAATACATGAATAATTTTAAGTGAATTTAAAATCGTTAAATAAACCTTTTCCAACACTTTATGAACACCCTCTTTAATTAAGATCTTCTATTACTATTTTTAATTTTCAAAACTAGCTAGAGGCAAACATTCATGTCAAACAATTTTTTTTTTTTTGGTTTGTTGTAGACAAAAAGGTGCAAAAAGAAATGTTAAACAAAGTATAAGGAAACAATGATCAGTAAACAAAAATGAAATCCGTTTCTTTCACCTAAATCATCGCTTTTACACTTAAATACATGATTATTAATTAATTATTATGACAAAGGTACTTTTAATCTGCTTTATTAATTAGTTATCCCTCCATTATGTGTGTTCTTATTATAGTTAAATAAATAAATTCGATTCTGTTGCGCTAATGGTTGATTCTTTTGGTGCAATTGATATCTTTGTTGAAATTTCTCAAATTCTATATATGAAAAAGGGGAAAGAATATATGAGGAAAAAATATGGTACTAATTTGAATGGAGAAAGACGAAAGTAAATTGAAGCGTATGTGTGCAAGCATAAATTCTCAAATCAATAATAGGCAAGTGTTTGGTAGTCAACACCCTCCAAAAATAATTATTCCCTCCGTTTTATATTACTTGATCCCATTATTAAAAATCATGTTTCGGTTTACTTCTTCAATTTAAATATTTTCGTCGTGTACCCAATTCTTAATTTGGCACAGCATTTCAAGAATTTTGAAATTTCGTATAAGGTATCTTTTGAATAACGACGGTTCAGATCGTTACAACAAAATTATCATAGTCAAATTTAGAGTTTCAAACCATCACTACTAATAAGTTGGAGCTTTTTGTTGCAGTAAGAAAAATTGAAAGAAAAGAGAATTTTACATGTTGAAGTAATTGATTTCTCATAATGATAATATGCTCAAGTTCTACATTGAAAGAACACAAAATAATGAAATAAAAAAGATATTTTTGGATCTTCTACTTGACATTTTTTTAATTTGAAGCAGTCATGTTTATATAAGATCGTGCCGTATCATTTAAGTTTTTTCTAGTATTATGACTATTAACAATTACTCCCTCCGTCCAATCATAATTGTTCACTATACTAAAAATAGTTGTCCAATTTAGAAAATCAAGAGATAATTTACCTTTTACATCTATTTTATCCTTGCTATTAAATACTATTTATCATTTAATACATTTCTCAAACCATTAAATTTAATAAAGTCAAAGGATAATATAGTAATATTACCCCTATTATTTATTATTTCTTAAAGGGTATGCCAAGTCAATAGTGGACATTACAACTATTGTTAGACAGAGGGAGTAATTAAAAGGGTTAACATTCTCTCTTTAAATTCGTGCTTATTGGTTTTCCTACGCAATGATTAAGATTAATAAAAAAATTGACTGACTCAATAGTGGACATTACAACTATTGTTGGACAGAGGGAGTAATTAAACTCGTTAACATTCTCTCTTTAAATTCGTGCTTATTGGTTTTCCTACGCAATGATTAGGATTAATAAAAAAAATTGACCGACTCTCGGAGGTAAAAAAAATTTCCGACCTCAGAAAGTTGAGATAAGAAAAATAAATTACAAAATTTATTTAAATCAGATTTTTTGACTTAAATATTGGACCGTCATTTGGCGATTTTAGGAGATTTTGACCGTTTTAAGTAGTGAGGTCTATAGAGAGGTAAATGTAGAACGAGGATGACTTAAGGAAAAACGATTAGACATGACATGACATATCTTCAATTCACCAAGGACATTATTTTAGATAGAAAAACTGGAGTAGAGGATTAGTAGGTGGCCCAGCAATTTATCTCTTTTATGTGGGAGAGCATGATTCTAGCTTAGAGTACCATATATCAATAATATTATTTTATTACAATCTTAATCTTCAAATTGTATTACTGTTGTTATTTCTTTTACTTGCGTGTCTTTATTGTATTTGTTGTTAGTACTTTTCTTTTTTTATAATACTTTCATCGAGAAAATAGTCAAATGCCCGCTCAACCTATTAGTCAATTCTCAACTACACACTTATAATTTACGGGGGTCCTATTACCCCCTTGAATTTTTTATTTTCGATATTTTGTGACCCTTAAACATTGACCTGTCCAAGAAGGTGAATACACCTCTTATAGGCGCGTAAGGGTTCAACAAAAAGACATAAAATGACTAAAATTGAATTAAATAGTCCATGTGTCAGTCTCTCATTGAAGATTATATAATTAATTCATTTTTTTTAATTCTTTCCCTTTTTCTTATATCACAAAACTATTATACCCATTTCATGATTTCTTCAAGTTTTTCTCAAAGTCCTTCAATGGTGGTCTTCTAAATTTCGTCTCTAGAGCTCCGAATCAATTTGTAGCTATTGATTTATGCTTAGTTAGTCATACACCAATCGTTTTTTGCAACAACAATCACCTAACTCACAAGAAACTTTCATATATGAAGCTCAAAAATAGAGTTCAAGTTTTTTCTTGAACCCCTTAGAATTTCAGCCAAAAAACAAATCAAACCACAATGAACCAACAATGGTGAATTTGAAATTTAACTTTCTAATTTCATTCTTACCAAATTTATTCTTCACTCCCACATTTGTGAATATTTATTTGTGGATTTTTGTTTTTGGGTTTGATTTCAAATTGAAAGTTTATGTAGTATAGCTATGGAGTTGTTCTTCTTCTTTAATTTGGTGTAGAGATTTTTTCCTCATTTTCTCTTATTATTCTCTAAAGAAATCATTAGGATTTTGGAAAAACAATCTCTATTTGAAAGCATTTTTTGTAAATTTTAATTTCTAGATTTGATAAAAATGAAAACTTTACATAATTTTACAGGGGAATATTAAATTATTATTTTAGATTAGGTTTAAAATTTACAAGAAAAAAAAAGAGTAAAAAAATGAATGTAAAGTTGTTCATCGCGTGTGCTACACAACTTTGACATAAAACTAATTATGATTTTTCAGGGAGGTAATTATTCCATATTTAAATAGTTCAAGGGGGTAATAGAACCCCCGTATAAAATAAGTGTATAGTTGAGAATTGGCTAATAGGTTGAGGGGGCTTTTGGCTATTTTCTCTACTTTCACCCTAACTTTTACTTTTACATTTGATAAATCTATTTTTGAAAATACTTTTTTTGAATCGAGAATTTATTAAAAACAATCTTTATATATCAAATAAAATAAGAATAATATCTGCGTACATTCCATCTTCAATCACTCTTATTAAGTTTATTTGACTTTGTGAATAGGATGGAACGAAACAAATACACAAATACAAAGAAAATAGTTAAAGACCTAGGAAGAGTGTGTAACAAACTTAGAGGACAATAGACCACAAATATTGTAGGGTTTAGTGCCCGACACCAAACGTGTGTTTTTGGTTTTCTTTCTTTTTCTTAAAACACTTTTAAGTTTGACTCGTGTCATGTCTTTAGTTGATTTGGAAATTAAAACCAAATATGTGAAGGGGCCATCTAGCAAAGAAGAAAAAAAGAAGCAACTTGTATACCCACATCTTAACCAAAAATAAGATTCACTTTTTGGTCGATTGATTGGATTCTCTAAATTATACTATCTATATTTCAATTTACGTGACATCATTTGATTTTAAATTTTATAAAAAAAGAAACTTTTTAAAAAATTTGTGATCGAAAGTACTCTTTAACAATTTAAGTGACTATAAATTAATAGGAACACAATGGAATAGACAGAGGAAGTGCGTTGGATGGAGACTCATGCTAATGGGAAGAATGCACATGTCGAACTATTTAGTATCACTATAGCTAGTACAGTGTATACGATTTGACAGGAAAGGAACAATTGAGTCTTTCAGACCAAGAAGAGAACCCCGCGGTTCTCTCAAGGCAAATTATTCAGATGGTGGTGCTGCGAGGTAGTTTGAAGGCCAAGTTAGCTAGTCGGATTGCGGAACTTAATTACTATCCTTGAACTATAGCTCCTGTGTGATTGCGTAGCTGTTGGTATGTTGGGACTATGTCCAACAACCAAATACTCTATACATAATTCTCTACTTTGGTATATAAAATGTCTTTATTACCCAAAAAAATAACAAAAATTCATTAAAAATAAAAAATAAAATTTCAAATTAAATTATTTTCAATTATGAAAATATAACAATTCTTTTTATCAAAACAAATTGAAAAAAAAAGTTTGTATAATTTCCTTCTTCCACTTGTGACAATTTTGTTCTCTTTTTCCCATGGAATATGAACCAATGAATCTAACTTCACATGCTAAATACAGAATTATATATTTAAAGGATTAAAAAGAAATAATCGGATACAAGATCGTAGTATCTCTAAAAAGTTAAAACTACTCATAGTATTTTCTATAAATCACAAAAAAAGAATTTTTGAATTTGCTGTCATCGAAACTTATATAGTTGTCTTGAGAAATGAAATTTTGGGAATAGAGAACTTTAGACAATAAATGTTATTTCATTTTACTCCCTATACTATTTTTTTTTATGGTCTAACAATACTTGTCAACTTTATGAAATCAATGGATAATTTTATACTTAGTTTTTAATTTATTTTTATCATTAATTATAGTCATTTCTCTATTACATTTTTCAAGATATTATATTTATTATATTCAAAGAGTGATATAATAAAATTGCTTTTCTATTTATAGTTTTTTAAGAATTGTGTAAAGTCAATAGTGGACAAGTGTAATTGAACGGAGAGAATACTTTATAATTTTGGAAATGAAGGACCAATCAATAAAAGTACACATGCGTGTTAGTTTAGCAGGTGGATTAATAAATTAATTTGACGACACAAAACCACCGCGCAGAACATATGAATATGTTATCAAAGGAGATTTTATACTCCATTAGTCTCTATTAATTTCAAAATTAACAATGATATTCTTTTTAGTACTATAAAATATTTAAAGTATTTTCAAAAAGAAATTAATTTTAAGGAGAAAATGAGAAAAAAATTAATTTAATATATCTTAATTTTGTAAATTGATAAATAATTTAAAATAATATTTTCAAAAATATAAAACAGAGAAAGTAAATCATATATGCACTTAAGGTCTCTCATCTTCTAATTTAACAAAACACAATTATAAATATCATTTCTAAATTTGAACTATATACCTTAAGGGTCATTTGATTGCTAATTAAAGCCATCTAGTTATTAATAATGTAGAAATATAATATTTGATATTTCAACAAGTTGATTTCCAAACTACCATTTAGTTGAATGAAAGGTTCTTGTTTCAATACAATAAGTTTCTAATTAATTCCCTACAGTATTAATGTGTTTACATAAAGAAATAGGGGTCAATTTTAAAGTAGTTGACCCCTTTCATTTATTAATTTATAATATAAGTTGGTCAAGAAACTAGCACTCTCAGTCCAAAAGTAATAGATACAATTAATAAGTCTATGTTCATTGATAGGATTATTGGTGCGGTATCTTTTTTTATCACATGGTGTGTTAATTACGGAATGGAGAGAAAGAATAGAAGTACTACAATAATTATCAAGTGAAATCTAGAATCAAGGCAAAAGCATATTCACCCAACTCATTAAAGTCCATTTTGTATGAAAAGGTTCATGTATCACCAATAAGTGTGATATATAAAGGACAAATTTTTTTTTCCCACCCGGTGTTCAAAATTATACTGAAGCCTCGAATAAATTTGAGTCGTGCATTGTAGAACTCATTTGTGGGTGGCACTTCCAACGGAATTTTCACCATATCCAGAGCTCGAATCCGAGATTATGACTAAGGGTGAAGTACTTCCACCACTACACGACAACCCATGTTGATGACAAATTCGTCTACAACTATTGTGTAATTATTTTTTCTTTTGGTTTTCCATTTAGATGTTCAATATCCATTTTAGAACCAGATTAATTTGAATTAAAGTCAAGAAATTTTATTCAAGAGCAAAAAGTTACTTATTTAAAACTAATTACATCCTCAAGATTTAAATTAGAAGTTTTTAATTAAAAATAAAGATTATTATACCAATAAATATACTTACAACTAGCTCACTTTTTTTTTTGTTTGACAAAATAGAAAAGAAAAAGAAGTCATGTGTATAGACAAACTTCACATGGGACATTTATTCGACATTATGGAAAGACTATGATCCAAGAAAGTCTCCTCGCATGGGAACATGAAGACCCTATATTATTTAATTTAATACTAAAAAAAAGTACCTAGAAGTATGTGCCTATGTATGACTTATATAATTCATAATACTCATAAGAAATAAAAAGAGGTCCATATTTCACAAGGAGACTATATTCTATATACCTTGGCCGCCAAGAGAAAGACTTCATATATGTATTTTTCTAAGTCAATACTAGAGGAAGAAGACCAGCAAACTCTAAATAATTTTTTAGTAAAAGATACTATGCACATGATCCTTCTTGTTTCAATGTTCACCCACTATATATTTGGTTTCATATTAAAATATCAAGAACCAAAAAAATTATATTTTATAAACTACATTAAAGTACCATATGCATGCCAATTTTATTAATCAATGGAATCCAATATATTAAAAAAAAAATGTTTAAGTTGGCCTTAGAGGGTGTTTGGATCGACTTAAAAGTTGATCAAACCTATTTTTAAGTCAGTTTTTGACTTTTGTGAGTGTTTGACAAATATAAAAAATAACTTAAAATAAGTCAAAAATAACTTAAAATAAGTTGGGAAGTGTTTGACAAGGTAAAAAATGACTTAAAATAAGTTTAAAATTACTTAAAATAAGTCAAAAACTAAAAGTAGGTGTCCCCTACTTTTTATTTTTTGACTTAAAAGTCATTTCAGTTTAATTTTTTATTTTTGACTTAAAAACTTTTTTTTAAAATTCAATCCAAACGGGCTCTTAGTCTTGTTATTGTAGTTGGATTCCATGATAGAGTACCAATTGTCTAAGTCATAATTATTTTTAAGATGAAACAAAAAGAAATACAAATTATATAAATATAATATTATATGGTAAATTTAGAATTTTTACTAAACAGGCATATACTCCCTCCTTTCACTTTACTTGTCCAGGATAGATCAACTTGCATTACACCTTACGAATTACGAAATAATAATTAAAGTACATATTTTGTCAAGATATTTATTTATCGATTGGTGTATAGTCTAATTGACTTGTGAAATGATTAGGAATAAATAATTAAAGCTAAAGGTAAAATAAAAAAAAAAATTGTCTTTTTTTTAATATACTAAAATAATTGACAAATAAAAATGAAAAGAATATTTATATTATATTGGACAAGTAAAAGTGAGGAGAAGAAGTAGCTATTTATCTAAGATATGTGTTAGCCCATGCTTCTGTTTGTTACCTTTCGATTTTTGAGAGTCAATTGCATGCATTTTGATTAATATTTTAAAATGTATTTTTTATTAGAGAAAAGTGTCGAAAATACTCAAAAACTTGATGCAAATTAATTATTTCGTCTCCAAACTATTGTCAGCGTAAAAAATACACAGTTACTTGACTAATTGAATTTAAATACACCCTTAATCTTGCAACATGAGTGAAATACACCCCTAAATTCTCGCCAAGTTTAGGGGTATTTTCAATACTTCTCTCTGTTTTTATTATGAGTCCCATGCTTCTACAAGAGTTTGACACTACTTGCTTTGTCATGTGGCAGATCGAGAATGTATCTGAGTTTAGTTAGTCAATTAGATAGGTGTTTTTAAGACGATTATTAATTCGAGGATGAAACTAATAATTAGCATCAACTTTGAAGTGTTTTCAAAACTTCTCGTTTTTATTATATTAATATGAGAAGGATCGTAACTTATACAACATAACTTTTTATATATACAATTTTCAAACTTTGATATTTTAAATTAATCTAATCTAATTTAGTTTGGGATGACAAGTGACAGTAACAAACAAAAATGACTATTTCAAACTTTAATACTGCACTTGTTATGATTTGCATGAGAGTCCTAAAAAAATAAATTTTAATACCGACTTTTGTTGTCCAAAGATGTATATGTGTGTCTTCTTCATGTGTCACAAGAACAATTATCCAGCAGCGCATGCAACCCTTTTATTGTTGTTTTGGTGGGTGTCGGCCCACTGTTTCAAACGTGGGTTGACTGCTTTTAGGCCCACAAGATGGCCCTACTCAGGCTAATTTGTGGTATTCAAGTTTTTGTGTACTTGTCAGGTGTTTTCTCTTTAAAAAATAATTTCAATATCATTATTATTATTTTGTTTGGATGCACAGGATTTGTTATAATCAAAGTAAGACATGATTGTGAAAGAAAGAGATATTGGCTGACAACTAAATGCCACAATATAAGTATGGGTAACTTACTGAAATCATACATATTTGGTAGCAAAAAATATGTATCTGATATGAAATTATTAATTAGTGAGATAAAATGTAATTATTTCATATTATAAGGAGAATTCATGAATATATTAGAAATATTTATGTAATTAGGTAATTTCTCCTATAAATATTTGGAAAAATTACAAAAAAGAAAAGTTAGAGAGAATAGTGTATTGGGCTATGATAAGATTGTGATAATGGTGAGGAAAAAGATAATTATGGAGTTCAAATTTTCAGGAGAAAGAAAAAATGAAGTACATGTTTTTCTAAATTGAGAAAGTGACCACAACCTTTGTAGCAATCTGATGTTATCTCCCTTTGATTTGATTGGCAAGGTAACCTGGACTGGATATTTTTGATGTTTGGTTAGGTTAGAGAAGATATTTTTTAGAAAAATATTCATTAAGATTGATAATAATACTAACAAATAAGATGAAGTAATGTTTTTATGAAATTCTTGAATAGAAAAAAATCAATAATGATGTCTCTAAGTGTTGGTTGGAGTAATATTTGAAGTTACAAGTTAAGATAACTATAAAGAGTTAAAAGCTTGATGCTTACTTTACTTAATTTTGATTAATTGGCCTCTATAGTCCCTTAATTTTGTTTGTCTTTTAAAAGTTACCTAACTTTATCAAGTTAGCTTTTATAATCATAATTTCTAAAAATATATTTTTCAATACTTATTTAATGGCGTGATAACTATAAAATTTTAGAAAAAAATATATTTTAATTAATATTTAATTATTGAGTTTACTGTTAAATTTTTTATTCTTGTTTTCTTGTTTTTTTCTTTTGTTATTCTCAATTAATCGAATTTTATATGGTATTGTTTTTTTGAGTATGAATACTTTAAGTATGTTGCGAGTTATACTCAAATTACAAATAGTCCAATTTTTTTTTCTATAAATAGTCGTATTATCTTATATTAGCATTTTTGTAATTTTTATATATTTTACTCTCACATCATTTTTCATTAATTAAATAATAAGGTATTCTTTTAAGGGAAAACTACATAAATCCCACTAGTTTAGGTCCTAATTATTAAGATTCCCGATAGTTTCAAATATTACTTCCTCGACCATATTTCATGCTTAGGATACATGAGTCTGAATCAGCGAGATACATGAATCTGCCCGAATTTTAAAATCGAGATACATATTTTATTTATTTAAATTAATTGGTTGTAACTAATTTCCTTAATTAGAGGAGTAGTTGATGATTTTCAAAATACATGGATAATTAATTCTGAAAATTTAATGTATCTATTATCAATATATATGAGTATCATACAAGTACATTCATATATGTATCATAGAAGTATCTAGTATTAATTTCATGTATCTATTTATATGATCTAATGTTAATTTCATGTATCTATTTATATGAGCTAATATTATTTCATTTATCTTTTATATGTATAATTTGATATATCAAGTATCAAATTCATACGTTATATCCAAAAACAGATAAATACGAAAATAGTTAGATATATTGTAATAACATAAGAAATATATATGATTATATTAAGATACATGATAGAAGAGCATATACATGATAATATTAAGATATATGATAGAAGACCATATACATATGACAAGACTTGGATACCTGAGAAATAGAAATAGTACATGTAATGACTGCATGTGTCATGAGCCTCAACCCCTAACATACCTAAAAGGGCATAACAATGGACATATCCGTTGTTGGACAGTGTGAGTCCAAAAACATCTCCTTAGCTTGTCTGGGCTCCACCCCTAGCAACATGAGAACAACCTCTCTAACTTTAATCACCCCTATAGCTAGCGATGACAATGCTTTTTGTACCTGCACCTAATGACCCTATAGCTAGCGATGACAATGCAAGGATGCTATGTTTATGAGCCAACTTGCCTGCAATCCATATAAGCCTTCCACCACAGCTTGGTGTAATAAATTTCATGTGACTACTAATCTGTGGTTATGCAACCTTTTATGAAAGCTTATCAAGAACTCATATGCATTCTCCTGAGGAGCTCTAGTGAAATGAAGAGGACATATCTGGAAAAAATGATCGAACATATTTTGCTTCTCCACAGATATCACTGGCCTAGCTACAAGATAAAAAGTAAAAATATGCAATTATGAAGCATCCATAGTAGCAGTTGGTTGTTTTAACTTTGCCTTGAAAACGATCTAGGGTAACAAGTTGAACGCTCATCTGAGACATACCCTCCAAAAAGCTCACAATGCGAACCATGGTGTCTTGTAATATCAGTATATATAACTACAAAATCATATGACGTGTAAGCTAGATCCATCTCCTTATTCTCTAAACATGTCCAAACGGTGGCTTAACCTACCGGCATAAACTATGGCAAATACTTTGGGGATAGGTACTCTAGTAATTCGTCAAATCAATAAAACAACTAATTGTCCAAGTTGAGTATATGTATATAGAAAAGGAACTCATTATTAGAGTTAGCTATAGATGATGGGAATCAAATTATAAAGTATGTTTTCCTCCATTGGATCATAAAATAAGATCCAAACCAAGTGATATACAGCTTTCACCATAAAACAATATTAAAGATCACCCTAATCCTTCATCTCTTTAGTGCAATTCTTCATCTATTTCCTATTTGCACCTTTATGAAACGCTTTAATCATATCTATGTACGTAAGTCATGACCATATGAGATATGATGATGACACCCCCCACCAACATAAATTACCCAATATATAGTCATAAATTCATTTAATGGATGGGATATTCTTTTAACACACACATTTGCTACAACTATGCTAATATTGTCAAAGATACGTATTATATCTGCATGCATGGCCTGGAAACTAAATGTACTTCAACTGTTCTAGAGTCTAAATACAATATACTTCCTCTGTTTCAAAAAGAATATCTAATTTGATTTGATATGGAGTTTATGAAAATAAAGAAAACTTTTCAATCTTATTATTCTAAATTAAAGTTATGTCAAATATATCAAAAGGGATTTTGCCTTAAAGATATTAAGTGAAAAACTGAAATTAAAGTGTTGCTAAAAAGGAAATGGGTTGTTCTTTTTGAAATAAACTAAAAAAAGTATGTCATTCTTTTTTAAACAGAAAGAGTAATTAGTTAAATTTATATTTTATCATTCTAGCCTCTTTTGTAGACAATTACTTAATCAACATACGGAAATTAGATAGTAGGACTTTAGGGAGTAATAATTTTTCTTTTCCTTGGGACACATAAATGATAAATCTACTCCATAAATAGGAAAGCTAGCATAATGGATCTAGGGATTGATCATATGATAAGATAAAATAGATTATCATAAAATCTTTTCCCTTTTTGAGGTTATAAGTCTAGGTTTAACTTAATCCTTATCCTTCATTATCCATTTGTCCTATATATAACCACCTTTAATTTGGAGGGATTTTATCATTTATGATCATGGCTACAATCATCACCACATGAACATGTCAATCCTCTAGAGATAACGGCATCCTCTTATCCTCACAATTCTTTTGTGGTCGGCAAATCCATCCAATTCCGGCATAGTGGAAAGGGAAAAAAAGAAAAAAAGATGGGTGTTATCTCCATTTGAGTTAAAAAAAGAGCAATCATTTCCAACTTTGGTTCTTTATGCCACGTTAAGCACTTACCATGCTACATTTGAGTCACTACAAGTTTCCTTTACTACTTTTTGTTGATTTCTCTTTTTAATTTCTTTTTATAAGTTTGCTTTTCATTTTATATATACAATGGCAGAGTCAGAATTTTTAATAAGGGGTTCAAAATCTGAAGAAATAGACACACGAAGTAGCCGAAAGAGGTTCGACATCTACTATATATACCTAAAAAATTATTTTAACCATGTATAAATAATATAATTTTCCGCCGAAGCGGTTCGGATGAACCCCCTAACTACAAGGTGGCTCCGCCACTGTATATATAAACGTGTCCGCATATGATATTTATGGCATTCAGCTTTGGGTGTGAATAAGTAGACACACATGTCCTACTTGATGTCCAAGGTGATAATTCGCGTCGTATGCGATATCCTATATATGTGGTGTCCTACGTGTATTATGTCACGTAGGACGTGTGTGTCTAATTGTTTAATTTTATAGTTAAAAGTTAAAGTGTCTACTTGTGCACACCAAGAAATAGAAAACATAGATACCATATGAGTCCAAGCTAAATGACATATTTATGTATTATTACTGTGTTATATGTATTCTTTTTCTTTTTGGAACTTTAATCATAAATTCGATTTATTTTGATTACAAATTGGAGAAAATACCCCTTCAAATCCCTTTTAAAAATATTTGTATTTTGTTCTTGAATTTAATTTAATCATATGCATTAAAATTAGTGTATTTTAACATGCGTATTTAGAAGGTAATTGGACACTTTATTTTTCTACTTAAGTGTGCTTCTTATGAATTGTTTATCTTTTAATTATTTTTAAGAAAACCTGATAATTTAAAGATTATTTTATTTTACGGTGTGTAAAGGCTAAATTTATAGTCCCTAAACTTGATTTAAAAGCATTTTTATTCAATTTCAACTTTAAGCATCATTTTTTTTGTTTAATTAACAGTTACAAGGGTGATTAAAAATGACAAAAATTTAACTAATATTAATATCAATCATAGAGGGTATTTTTCACAAGCTAAGGGAGGAGTCCAAGAGAGGAATTTCGAAAAAGTAAACTGCCCTTTGCTCTATAGAGGAGCCATTGCCCTCTCAGCCTTTTTCCCTATTTGTATCCTAATGTCGTTTTCTTTTTGTCACTCTAATTAAGAGGTAAAGAGGAATTTTTACTTTTGAGTATAGAGTATATATGGAGAGGAATTTCTACTCTAGGTTTGACATATTTCTTTTTTGGTTTTTCAGCTCGATTAAATCTGAATTCGTGCCGGGAAGTTCCCTAACAAAGGCGATTCCATACTCAGAGAAACTCAAATCTGAAACCTTCGATTAAGGATGAATGATTACCTAGATTTGACATTTTAATCACCAATGACTTGGTTTAGATTGATTCTCTGGTATTAAAAGATCTAAGCAAGATTTTTTTTTATCACTTTACAAAATGTATTATTTTCACACAAGTTAAATGACTACAAGTTCTTGCTTAACTTGAAGTAATGAATAAATCATAAGTGCATCACATTTATAGAGAGATAAATATAGCTGGCAACCTATTTGGGGAACTATGGGAAAGTCTAAATTTAACATAGACAATATGGTTTTGAATTCTCCACCTTCTTGTGCTTTATCTCAATTTCGCAAACACTATTTTTTAAATTTAGCCACCAAATTTAGTTTTTTTTTGTTGTTGAAAAAGATGCTTTATTTTATTTTATTTGAAAAAAAGCAGTGAACTGAAAGTACGATTTTAAGTAGGAATTGTTCGTATCGAAGTTAGTCCGATCCAATTTTTTTTTATTGAAAGCAGTAAAAACACAACGAAATATTTTATCAAAATTATTCTTTACACGTGATCTTCAAAAGAATAGTAATATTGATGTTTAACAAATCTTTTTAAGTGATAATCCAGCGGATTTAATCATCAAATTCTAAACATCTTGAACTCTTTAGAAAATGGTATACAAGATCAAAATGTAGAAACTTGGACAACTCAATTGTGATCTTTATCAAAGAGGGTAAAATATATGATGTACTTTTTTTTCTTTAATTAATCGAAGTTTTTCTCATTAGATTTTTTTGGTAAGATTTTTAACGAGACAACTAAAAATGCATATTACTCGATATATGTATTCTTTTTTCTTCACTAGATTTTTTTTTCTAGTAAGATTTATATCGAGGTGCATTATCTATTAATGAACATCAAAGTGGATGTGTAATTATAAATTCGTCATATTGTGGATATCTATCATACAATTCTTTGGATAAACTTGCAATCAAGCAGACAACTTGCAAATAGATAGGTTGCCATCAACTTGCAAGTAACTTTCTGAAAAGCCTTGCAACTGTCTCTTCAAGCTTGCAATCAAGCAGGCAACTTGTAAGTAACTCAAGTACACAGATTACAAGTAGCTCAAGAATACGGAAGCTTGCAAGTAGCTTCTAAGCCTTGTAGCTACTTTTTGAAAAACCTTGCAACAACTTTTTTTCTTCTATAAATATAAAGTCAATCCAATTCATTTGTATATAAACTAAAGTTGAACAATATATCAATCTCTACTTACTTTTCTCTGATATATTTATTTTATTACACATTTGTAATTTCTAATTGTAATATCTTTGATAAAATTACCACCTCTACCCATAGTCAAAGTTTTTGTTTAGGTCCTAGAAGATTTTTAATTGACCTCTCAACTTAAAATGTATTTTGATTTAGTCCAATGCAAAGTGCATGAATCATATAAAACCCAGAAATAAGAATTGATTAATATACATGCATATTTTGATAAAAACCCAATTAAATATTCTAGTATGTACAAACTAACCGTTATTAGACCCTAAGGCCTAAACTAGTCAATGTTGTACGATAGGGCCATTAATGATAATTGTTACATATCTCTGGAAAATCTACATACATTTCTAATTTGTATGGAGCTGTGGTACGTAACTACTTCATATTCCATCAAGCCTGCTCAATTCTACTATATATTTAATTGGATTTAAATTACTGGAAAAAAATAAATTGTGTAAATATTTTTTATATCGTTAACGTATAAAGTTATATTTAAACTCTATTTATTTTAAGAACATTGTTTCTCACAGAAGAGTATCCAATTAAATTTTACGATATATCCTTTTATTGGTAAAGTACTTCGATCCATTTGTTTCACTTTGTGTGACTATGAATCTTCCAAAACTTGTACACTTAAGTATATCATAATATGTGAATAAAAATATATCATTTCTTTTCTTGGAACGAACTAGTGATAAATTTATATGGTCTTTAATTGTTACACTCCTTTTATTTAACAAGATAAAAGGTAGATTTGAGATAAAAAGTTAAAAAACATGGATGCTTTTTTCAGTTATCTTTAATAGTAGCTTACTTTAAGAAATAAACTTTTAATAAACAAAAAGTTTGGCCATTTCCAACAGAAACAGTTGGTGATGTGAAATATTATGGGGCCTAATTACAGGGTTCCTAGTAAGCATAATGAGCTTCCACGCTAGCTGCCCATCAACATCCACATTAAAAACAAAAAAAATATTAGAATAGGTGTTTAGATTAAGTTGGAATAACTCATCATTTAATCTTTACTTTAAGTCCAACAAGTGAGGTTTAATGTGCTGTTACAAAGTTATACTTAATTGATTTGATTTTAATGATTTGATTCCTCAACATGATAATGACTCCCTCTAGCTACTTTTTTTTTTTTTGGTTTCCTACCCAAAGCGCCACCAAAATTTTCTCCATAGCCAAGGCTCGTACCCGAGACATCTGGTTAAGGGTGAAGCAATCTCACCATTGCACAACAATCCATGTTGATTCTAGCTACTTTCTTTACTCACACTTTAAAAAAACAAATACTCATGTTTTTAGTTGTGTACGGTTGATAATTTTTTATTTACTAAAATTAATTCAAAATTTTATTCACGATCACCCTCAATATGAAATTAATAAACTGTATTGTCTCAATCACTGGATTTATCTAGAGCCAATAAATAAATGAATAGTATAAACAAAAGATGAGATTATTATTCGGTGTTATATTCATTAATTTGGACTAGATTTAAATTTTTCAATCTAGTCACACTCCTTCGTTACATTTAATGTGTCATGATCACTTAGATAGTGAGATATCGTTTTTAGTTTTTTTAAAAAAAATGGAAAATATAAGGATATTATAAATATATCTATTGTTGCGATCAATATACAAGACATGTGTTTGGTGTGTATCGGTCGGTTTGGTTCGATTTTATGTATTGTTGGTTCAGTTTATCGGTTTTCGATTTTTAAATTCGCTAAATCAATAATCAAATCAATAAAAAAAATTTTAGTGGTTTATCGATTTTGGTCCTTAACAGTTCGGTTTTCGGTTAAACCAATAAAAAAAATGCTTATAAAATAAATATATGACTTCTCTAATAAATTTGACGCAGCAAGACAATAATGTAACTTTACAAATGCTCATAAAATAGAAACAATAATAACAAACATGAAAAGAACTATACAAGTGTAACACAAAGAGAAATTAAGATGAATATTGTTCTTACTTTAGGTTTTGACGTTTTGTATAATGTGAAGTTGTGAACTCAAAGTCACTGTGAAATGTGTATATTGAGATTCATATTTACTTACTATAGTATTAATGGGTTATTGGTTTACCCAATATTAAAAACCAATACCGAACCGATAACTCGAAATATATATTTTTTATAAAACCATTAAAAATCGTTAATCTAATAACCCAATAACAATAAACCAATAACACTTTTTTCGATTCAGTTTATCGATCGGTTGTATTTTTGCACACCTCTACGTTCAACTCCACCAAGAAATAAAACTCATTTCAACTTAGCTATTTTAATGTATCACTACTTCAAAAAAGGTCATGGATGACGAATAAGAATCGTAATTTTATGCTTAAAATAAATCATAATTGAGTAGTAATATGAAGTCGAAAAGGATCGAATATAGTTAGACTAACTTCCAAAGGACAAATAATATTTAGTATAGAAAGTTATTTCAAATTGTGATGCCACCAAAGAAATACTTTTGCCGTGATAAATTTGATAGGAAATACATATAATCCAACGGTGACCGTTTTGGAATTTCACGTGAAAAAAACAATTTAAATAAAACAAAGAATCAGAGGAGTAGTCAGGGTTAGGAGTTTGGAGGTTCTAAATATTAGGACAGAAGATAGCGGGGTTTGAAACCCACAACATTAGTGACTTTTCACACCCCTTTCTTACCACTGAGCTATCAATCAATTTTATTAGGAGATTCACAAGTTAATATACATATATATTCATTTAATTTTCTAATACAAATATAGGGTATACATAAAAGCTAGTGAGTTCGTTTGAACCCACGAACCCCCACCTAGCACGCCTCTGCAAAGAATGATATGAAAACTATGTAATAGTGACGAGGCAAACACGTGAATAATAGCGTGGATGCCATGTCGATAATGATGTGGATGCCACGATGGACTTTCCTACTTTTTGTTTTCACAATTTGGCACATCATATGTGACGGTTAGTAGCAATATTGCAATTGTTTTTAAATTTCTCATTAGGACGATTTGTTTCTATTAGTGACAGCTAACCATTGCGGGGAGATTTTATTAATGATAAAATAAATAATTCTGGTAGAAAAAAATAAAAATTGTTCTAATAATATTGTTGAAAACTTATATAGTCATTTCAAACAACAGCTCATATTGTAAAATTTAAATTGTGATGGTACCAAATATGCCACAACTTGACTAAGGGGAAATGGATCACAACCAACACAATTTAATCATTAATTATCGCTAAAATATCTTTAAACCTTGCCCACTTAATAAAAAAAAGCATGGATCATTTCTCGATGTGGGCATGTCAACCTTACGAATGGTCATGCTAATCTTCTCTGTATCGTTTCAATTTTATCAGATGTACCTGATGGGACTGTGGGGTTTTGGATCTTTTTCCCTTCCTATGTGAATGAATAAAAAGTCCAAGGTTTTGGGTCTTCTTCTTTTCCTATGTGAATAAATTTGAGCCCAATTTGGATAAGTCCACTTTGTCCATAAGCCCAATATTGTGGTGCATATGTAAGATTTTATTTTAGGTATTATTTTGAAGAATCACAAGAGTTTGATCAGCAGTCATATAGAGAGAAAAGTGAGAAAGTGCAGATTTTCGCACAAGCCTTAGCAGTCAATTTCAAATTGCGATTCCCACTTCATTTCTTGTCCGATTAAGCTGATTTTTGGACAACTTGTTCCTTTCAACTTAATCTTTGATTGGGAATTGAGAGAGGGTGATTTGGAGTCCTGTAGCTCCAGATTTTTGCTCGTGAACAGTAGCTGTGTTTGGTGATTTTGCTCCTTTTTACTTCTCTAGCTTTTTGGTGCTATCTTGTAGTTGTGTTGCTCATTGTTTAGCACTTTATTGGTGGTCATTTTGGAAAACACTTTTGTAACTCTTGTTGATTTTAGACAGGCTTTGGCGTTGTGATTTTTACTCTTCACACCGAAGAGGTTTTCCACGTTAAACTTGGTGTCTCGTGTGTTGATTTATTTTGCTTGCTTTGGTTGATTTGTTTGCTGCCCCAAACAGTCTTTTTCTTGCATTATTTTGTCTTCTCTTAGTTCAAATAGAAAGAGAAAGTTTGGACTTGAGTTTCTTCCGCTATTGCCTTGTGGTGCACATTTTATGTGCTTCCCTTTCCCATCAGAGACTTGCCCACTTAATAAATTGGTTTCTTGAGAAAGAGTTGTAACACAACAGAATCAAGAACGTATTTACTATAAGAACTAAAAAACAAAAACGAAAATCAAATTCAATTAATTCAAATTCAACCAAAATCAAACTGAACTGAATGCCCAATACATATTATTTTTTGTAAATAAATATATTTTTAGAAATTATACTATACATATTATTTTTAGTACATCAGACCAAATAGTTGATAAGAAATACTTTAAGCATAATTAATTCTTATAGTACTAATACACCTTATTCAACACTATTCGTGTACACCCTATGAGAGGTTATTATACTTGTCATCGTTCTGCGTGTGTAAAAAAATCTTTAAATGGACCACAAAGAAAGCAACATGTGCATATGATCTGGGTGAAGTCAAATCAAGGTAAACTTTTTGTTAAAACTTAATTAGTAATTATAAACATGATTTGTTCCTTTTTCCCATTTGTGCATTGCATTTGGCAGAAAGATAAGAGATATATATAAGTGAAGTTTTTAAGTAATGAATTAGCAGTCGTCTAAGAAATAATAATGTGGACTTGCAAGATTTTTATATTTGAATTTTATTAAATTTAAAAGTTATAGTTGATGTCACATTCGTAGCTTTATTACAAGGATAATTATTAGAGTTACTTAATTCATTATGTACCCATATTGTAATTTACTTATTCTTGTGTACCACTTATGTAATACTTATGTAATATTTGTCAATATATAATATTCTCTACCTCCACATTGGGGGTTAGGTTTTCCACTCTAACATGGTATCAGCCTAATCTATCCAAATTCCCTTCCTGGTGCCGCCGCCTCCTCTCTTCTTCTTCTTCTTCCTTCGCTTCTCCTCTCTCCCGTTATTCTTGATCATGGCTGCCTCCTCCACCAGCGCCACCACCCTTCCCATTGCCACTGTTTTGCACATGCTCACGATTAAGCTCTCCTCCACCAATTATCTCTATTGGAAAAATCAGATGCTGCCCCTACTTTCTTATCAACGCTTATTGGATCATGTTGATGGCTCCTCCATAGCTCCTCCATCGTTCCTTCTTACGGATGGCAAAGAGGTTCTGAATCCTCTTTATGCTGCCTGGCTTGCCTTTGATCAACGGGCTGTCATCATCCTTAATTCTTCACTTACGGAAGAGGCGGTCTCTGAAATTTTGGGTCTAACAACAGCCCGCCAAATCTGGGTTGCGCTCGAATCTGCCTATAGCAATTCTTCCGTTGAACGCGTTCATAATCTGCGCGATCAACTTCGTCAATTGGTCAAAGGTTCCTTATCTGTTGTTGAATTTGGTCGCAAATTTAAATCCATTTGTGATCAGTTGGCTGCCATTGGTCAGCCTGTTGATGATATCGATAAACTTCATTGGTTTTTATGCGGCTTAGGAGCCTCCTTTGAGACTTTCTCAACTGCCATTCGTGCCACCAAATCGGCGCCTACCTTTCGCGACTTACTCTCACAGGCTGAGAGTCATGAACTTTTCCTTAAGTCCCTTTATGGTGCATCATCCTCACCGCCTACTGCCTTCACTGCCCAGTCGCATCGGCAGTCCCCTCCCGTCAGTGGCCGTGGTCGCTCTAACAGAGGCGGTGGTTCGAGTGGTCGCGGTCGTGGCCGCAGGCCACCTCACTGCCAATTATGTCGTACAGATGGACACTATGCCAGTGCTTGTCCTACTCTTGCTACCTTTGCCACTCAAGCTGCCTCTCGTGTCGCAAACGTTTAATGCCCAATGTCATGTCTCTACTTCTGCCCCTGATTGGTATGTTGATTCCGGGGCCACTGATCACATGACTTCGTCTTCACCAAGTGTTCCTCATGCTTCTCCATACTCCGGCAATGCTAACGTGACATTTGGAAATGGTACTGCTCTTCCTATCACTCATACGGGTTCATCTACTGTTTATAATAATCTGCACTTGCGTGATGTTCTGGTTGTTCCACATCTTGCCAAGAATCTTTTGTCCATTAGTAAACTAACACATGATAATCCGGTGGATGTTTTGTTCTCTCAATCGTTTTTTCAGATTCAGGACAGAAAAACGAAACAGGTTCTAACTCGAGGCAAATGTGAGAATGGGCTATATGTTTTGCATAATGAGCATCAAGCTTTGGCGGCTACTACAAATTCAAGTTTGAAGGCATCTTATGAACTTTGGCATAGTCGGTTAGGGCATGTTGCCTTTGATACTGTTTTACTTTTGCATAAGTTAGGTTGTTTGTCTGTTACTTCTATTTTACCCAAACCGGTCATTTGCTCTTCTTGTCAACTCTCTAAAGGACACCGTTTGTCATTTGGTTTAAATAATAAACGATCTTTGCATCCTTTGGACTTGATACATTGTGATTTGTGGGGCCCTGCGCCTATTACATCTACTGATAACTATAGGTATTATGTGGCCTTCGTTGATGACTACTCTCGCTTCACTTGGTTTTATCCTCTCCAAACCAAGTCTGGATTTGCCGCTGTTTTGTCTGTTTTCATGAAGTTTGTGCAAACTCAATTCTCTCGAAAAATTAAGGTTTTTCAAAGTGATGGAGGCACAGAGTTTGTTAATCACACTGTTCGTCGACTATTTGAAGAAAATGGCACTTTTCACAAGTTATCTTGTCCGTATACGCCCCAGCAAAACGGCAGGGTTGAGAGAAAACACCGTCACATCGTGGAAACTGGTTTGGCCATGCTTTTTAATGCAAATGTTCCTACCTCTTATTGGGTAGATGCGTTCAGCTCCGCTGTTTACATCATCAATCGTCTACCTTCAAAGGTTTTGAACAACAAGTCTCCTTTTGAACTCTTGTTTTCTGAGAAGCCCAATTATCATACCTTCAAGGTCTATGGCTGCCGAGTATTTCCATATCTTCGGGACTATACAAATCACAAGTTATCTCCAAGAAGTCTTTCGTGCATCTTTATCGGTTATAGCTCTCAATACAAAGGTTATCGGTGTCTTGATCCGGCAACGTCTCGCATCTATGTCACTCGACATGCTCGTTTTGATGAACACTCTTTACCCTTTTCAGGCGTTACTTCATCAAAGGACTTAAACTCCTTGCAACTCTCAACTTTTTTGGAGCCCCTTTCCATGCCGGCAGAATCATCCGCAGTCACTGGTCCTTCGTCTCCGCCGGCCTTACCGCATTTACCTTCTCTGTGTCCTCCTTGTTTGGATGGTTTTCACAGTGATACACCAGCAGTATCCCAGCCCTTACATGCTGCTCCGTCTGATGTTTCACTCACTGCAGTGCCGCCAGTTCTTGTTCCTTCCACACCGTCTCGGGTTGGTATTCCCTCTCAACAACCTGCTGCCTCATCTCCGCCGCCTATGTCAGCCGATTTGGGTGATTCTTTGGCTACAACTCAGCTTCCTGCATCAGTGTCCACTCCAGCAGTTCACCCCATGGTAACTCGATCCAAGGCGGGCATTTTTAAACCTTCCACTCGTCATCAAGCCAACTTAGCTCATCTTGAAACTCATCGCCTCTTTACCGCTTTATTTGCTTCCTCTGAACCAAGAGGGTTCAAGTCGGCTGCTAAGAACCCACAGTGGATGGCTGCAATGCATGAGGAAATGACAGCTCTAACTCAAAATGCTACGTGGACCTTGGTGCCTCGTCCAAAATCCAGCAATGTTGTTGGTTCCAAATGGGTTTTTCGCACTAAGTACAACTCAGACGGGTCTGTTGAACGTCTCAAAGCGAGACTGGTGGCTCAAGGCTTCACTCAAATCCCTGGCTTAGATTATTCCCACACTTTTAGTCCGGTGGTTAAGGCTTCTACGGTACGAATTGTTTTATCTCTTGCTGTCATTAACAATTGGAAGCTTCATCAGCTTGATGTCAAAAATGCCTTTTTGCATGGTCATCTGAATGAAGTTGTTCATATGGAACAACCACCTGGCTTTGCAGACTCTCGGTTTCCTGATCATGTGTGTCGCTTGAACAAAGCATTGTACGGCCTCAAGCAGGCTCCGCGTGCTTGGTTTCAGCGCTTAAGTTCCTTTCTTCTCAACAATGGTTTTACGTGCAGTCGATCCGATACATCTCTGTTTGTTTTCAAACGTTCCTCCTGCATTATGTACCTGCTCGTCTATGTTGATGATTTAATCCTAACTGGAAACCGAACTGACCTCATGGTTGCGTTTATCTCTCGTCTAAACCAGGAGTTTGCAATTAAAGATCTTGGAGCTCTAAATTACTTTCTTGGTCTTGAAGTGACTACACTGATAATGGGTTATTTCTCAGCCAATCCAAGTATGCTCGTGATATCCTTGAACGTGCAGATTTACTTGATTCTAAGCCTGTGCACACTCCCTTAGCTCCTCATGAGTCCTTCATCACTGCTGGTGATCCCTTTCAAGATCCAACACATTATCGGTCTCTAGTCGGTGCATTGCAGTACCTCACAATTACTCGTCCGGATCTGTCATATGCAGTGAATCAGGTTAGTCAGTTCTTACAGACACCGACTGTTTTTCATTTCCAGTGTGTCAAGAGAATACTTCGGTATGTCAAAGGCACACTTGCCTATGGCCTATTGTTCACCAAGCCGCATGATGTTTCCATTCTTGGTTACTCGGATGCTGATTGGGCCAGATGTCTCGTAACTCGCCGATCTACTTATGGCTACTCTATTTTTCTTGGTGGAAACTTAGTATCCTGGAGTGCCAAGAAACAACCAACTGTCTCCCGCTCCAGTTGTGAATCGGAGTATCGAGCCATGGCAAATACTGCGGCTGAAATTGTATGGATAACTCACTTGCTTCGGGAGCTCCATGCTTTGCCTCCTGATCGCCCCACGCTGTTATGTGACAACCGGAGTGCGCTCTTTCTCACACAGAATCCTGTGTCTCATAAGAGGGCAAAACACATTGATCTGGACTATCACTTCATTCGGGAGCTTGTGTCGTCTGGTAAACTCTACACTAAATTTGTCCCGACCACGCTTCAGGTGGCTGACATCTTCACCAAGAGTCTTCCTAGGCCTCAGTTTGAATATTTCCGCGCAATGCTTGGTCTTCGTCCGCCACCGTTTCGCTTGAAGGGGGTATTAGAGTTACTTAATTCATTCTGTACCCATATTGTAATTTACTTATTCTTGTGTACCACTTATGTAATACTTATGTAATATTTGTCAATATATAATATTCTCTACCTCCACATTGGGGGTTAGGTTTTCCACTCTAACAATAATGATTTGGGATTTGATTGATACATATCCAAATCAAATTAGCAATAGTTTTATTTTAGATAAACCAAATAACAAAGATTATTGCATTTCTTATATCAAAATAAAACCAACGAATTCGTGAATGTATTTATTCATTTAATTTTCATCAAGCAATCTTATTATAAAAATAAAAACAAAAACAATTAAGGAAAGCTAGTGTAATTCTCATATCATCAGAGAGACTTTGGTAAGTGTTGATAATGTGTGTACTGAAGGCACATAAATAATTTTTATCAATTGGTAATAAAACTACAAAAATGTACCTACATATAGAATTTAAATGTTACCACAAAATTTATTTCAAATAGGGAAAAAAAGTCTTGTTTAATTATTTTTGGGTGTATTCCAATAGGATGAAGTTTTATTCTCTTGGTAACAACTCATTAATGTACATTTCAATTTCAATAATGTGACGAATATACTGACCCAATCCTTTTTATCTTCTTCTATTCTTTTGGTATGGTTTACTAGTTTTACTTTTAGTTCTAAGAATATATATGATAAAAAAGAGTTCAATTTTAAAAAAGTATAGAAATTCATGGCAGTTGGGCAGTTGAAATTAAACTAGATTATAGAATAAAAGAACGTTTACAATTAAAGATGATCAAATTGGAGAAAAGGGAAGGAGTTTATTCGATTTACCATAAATTAAATGGCATTGATGATCAATGAATAAGCATTAATATATTCTTCTATTGCAACGTTGTGAATATGCATTTATTCCTATTTTTCTATCCTACCGTCCACTCCCAGTCAACTTATATATATATACTTAAATTTGTAAAATCTATATTACATTTGCTAACAATTTTATAAATGAAATTACCTAGAGACATTGAACTGTAATTATCTCTCGATTATTTTAATGTTAAAGATATTAGATGATAGTCGACGAATCAGTAGTCCAATGTCATTGACTATGTGTCCATGTCATATACCTACTTGTGATATTGTCACAGTAATTTTCTATATACTTACTTTTCCCTTGCCAAGTATTAATTCTAATATTCTAAAGTTTTAATCGGACTAAATTAATTCATTTTTGTAGAATTAAATTAAGGTATATATTTAGACACTACAACCAAAAACGTGCTAAAAAGACGTGAATAGTTAAAAGTTCATTTAGTTTTTATCGTAAATATGTATTTTTGGATTTACAAAGGATTTTATTTGAACAAGATACGTAAACATAAACAAACAAAAGAAAAACTTGGCATCGAGTCATAGCCAACTCACTTAACAAATGAAAGTGTGTAATTGACTGGATTTAAAATGATACTTTTGAACAAAATTTTCAATGGAAGAACCAAAGTGTTTGACTAAACAAAATTATTGCCTGTCGTTATTTCAACTGTCAATTTCATCAAGAATCGTGAATACAGGGCTGAGGCAGATGTATAGTTTACGGTTTAGTCGAATCAAGTAATTTTGATTGAAATGAAGAGGAGATTACAAGGTGGAGCGTCGAATTTTCATCAACAAAGTGAAAATTTAGATAGACAACCAACTGAGATACAAAGATTCTCAATTTTATATTTATTCAAAGAAATTTATAAAACATCCTTCACCCGCCTGCGCAATGAAAGCAAGCTAGCCCCTTATGTTGAAAAATTGGGAGAATAGTGCATTTTCGTCGTAAATATTTAAATTATTAATTTAGAATCTAGTAATTGTGAAGAGTCCCATGTAGACTCTTTAAGGAATGAGTGATATCTTTAATATGACTTGAGCAATCCTCACATCAACTAGTTTTTAAAGTTAGAACCAAGATCCAATCTTTACGTGGTATCAAAGCAAACTCATGATGATTATGACTCGAATGATCCGCACCTTTGAGCTAGTTTGGGATGAGGTCTAATATCTACATTTTATAATAACTTTAAAAAAATAGAATTGTGAACCTATAAACTTCAAATTCTCACTACGATTTTTATCCTAGCTAATCAAAGATCAACTCTCCCATAAAAAGAAGCATATCTACATTCTCTTTTTCGGATGAGGCTCCTCTCCATTACTCATCCTCTCCATTTCCCCAAGTACCTACTTAGATGGCAACCACATGTCATAATTAAGAATCAATGGTTGATATTTAATTACCTAAATTAAGGTCTAACCATGATTAGAATAACAAATAATTTCTTTATTTACTTTTAAAAAAATTATCAAACCACTATTCTAGCAAAAAATTATCTCATAAATTTATTTTAAAAATTCACTATTTTCCATTTGATTAACGAGCTCTTCTTTTTTTGAAAAAAGGGTTTTCTTTTTTTAGTCATATAGCAATGGTTAAGCCTTATTGAAAATCGTTACACAAACTAATCAACATATGATGTTAAAAAAATAAAAAAGAATATTTACAAATTTTAAATTAAAAAAAAATGCATGATGTTAATTTTTTTTTAATATAACTCAGAGTTTCAAAGAATTTTAGAAACAAATTTTTCGTAATAAAAAAGAAAAAATCTGTTTTTTTTAAAAAGAGCTCATAGTAAATATGAATAGTGAGAAATTTTAAATATATTTATGAATGAGAATTTTTAACTAGAATTATGGAATTGATATATTTTTAAAAGTAAATAAAGAAATTATTTGTTATTCTAATCATGGTTAGACCTTAATTTAGGTAATTAAATCTCAATCTTTGATTCTTTATTATAACATGTGGCTATCATCTAAGTAGGTACTTGGAGAAATGGAGAGGCTCTTTTTCACTCCCTTTTTCTCTTTTACCCCTTTTGTAAGTCGTGAAGATAGAATCCTAACAATTTAAATACACCTTTTTACCAAATCCAAAAGGAATGAAGGATAAAATTTTCAAATTAAAAAGTACTTTTTTCTATTCTTTTATTACTTAAATTATTGGTGGCCTATATTTCTAATGTCCATGTTATTGACACGTGCCAAAAAGAAAACATCAATTTAGGTTGGCCATTAAGTATAGTTGAAGAACGAAAAATTTTAATATGGATGAGGTACAACCAACACTAGTTGTCCTTAAATTTTGACAAGTGTTTAGTGGATCCCTTTCTGTCAGCATACTCTCTCTATCCTCAAACTACCCAATCTTTTCTTTTTCTTTCCAACACCCCTTCTCCTCATAGTATTTTAATTTTTAGCTCCCCTTCTTTTTTTAATACGGTTAGATTTTTATTTTTTCAGAAATTGAAGAGGGATAAATAAATTAGTAATAATCCAAATTTTATCTCCTTTTTTCCTTGTGCTCGCTAATATGATTAAAACATTGAACTTTGTAAAAGTATCCGTTTTCTTTCCTTGTTTTGTTTTTTTATTGATTTTTTAGATTTATAATTTAATTTTTTTTAACATAAGTGCAATATTAGTACAAAAGTTTAAAAGAAAATTTTTAAAATAAAAATTGAGTGACAAGTGATTTTAGAATATTTATAGGTGTGCTCTCACTTATTCATTGGTGAACTTTTCTTTGTATAATTTTTAAAAAAAGATTTGGTAATGATATACTAAGATATTTTGACGATAATTTAATTAAATGGTGATGAATAATTAAAGCACTCAAAACAAATCATTTTGAACATGAAATCCATTTTTAGAATCATCAAAATGAAAATTACGAATCAAACTAGAAGATAAAGAAAAAAAATTAAATTCACATCATGGGTAACACCTAGATTACAAACAAAAATGGCAAAAGGTTAATATGTACACATACATAGATATGTGTGTGAAATTAAAAAATTTAAAATAAACATACATATAGACAATTTGGTGTGATTTTTTATTTTTTTACTTAAAATCAAAATTAATTATGTCAGTTTTTAAAATTAAAATCAAATCAAGTAAACTTCAAGTTAAATTATTTAGTTTGACTTTTTGATATTCAGTGAATATCTTTTTATTGTGATTTTAAATTTTGTGTGAATTTTTTTTTCAAAATTTATCTGTTTGAGGTCCTCTTTGGGTTTGATTCAATTTTTTGAGATGTAAAATGAAAATTTTTAAACTTTTTTTTTCAAGAGTACTAGGATTAACTACGCTTTAGTTGATTTAATTGAGGGGTACGTGGATTATTTTTCTTCATTGATTTAGTTAAAGGGCACAATGATTAAAAGGAAGAGCTAATCAGTTAGTTAGTAAAAACACAAAGGAGTCAAAAGAGAGTTGTGAAAAATATAAGTGAAAAAGAAAAAGAAGTAGTCATAAATTGCAAAGATGGAACGGATGGGAATTTAAGGAAATGAAGAAGAGAAAGAGAGAGTATGCTGAAAGAAAGGGATCCACTAAACATTAGTCAAAATTTAAGGACAACTAGTGTTGGTTGTACCTCATGCATATTAAAAATTTTCGTTGAAGAACAAATACTTGAGGATAATAATTAAACTTTTTTGTTGACTAACTGTCACAAGTTAGTGGAACTTTAATGAGTAAAAGGATCAATCAATAGTTATATTGATATGACTCAGTAATTTTGACCTCATAATTTATATTTGTATTAAAAATATTATTTAATTATCTAAATAAGTATTCTGAGCTCAATAAATTATTACGTTCTAAAATTTAAAATTCATAAAATTAAAATACGGAATTCGTTTACCTTAGTGGAGTATGGTTGAAAGCTTTGATATGATATCATTTAAAATTAGCAGACTGAAGTTGTAATATTCTTGAAAATGAAATGTAACTACATTTCAGTTGATGAATCATCTTTAAGAAAAGAATATAATTACACTTTGTGTCAATTTTTTCTCAAATAAGACCTTTTTATTTTTGTATAGTCCACGTGTCACGAAAATAGTTGCATGGTCAAGCATTTAAATTTTTTTCCCCAACTCTAGTCTCTAACAAAACAAAAACAAAATAAAATTTTGATGTCTATTTATCAAATATAGGCAATAGTTTCATTAATTATTAAGCGTAGTAACCATTCCGAAATCCGTGTTATATCAGTAAAAAAAAATAACTCTTTTTAATCATGATCCAAAAAATTCACTTTATTTTAATGTATTAGTGTATCACTTATATTTTATGAGATATACTTGTATCATCATCAAAAAATTACCACAACCATCACCATGAGTTCAGATCTCGATCTTATATGCAAATCAGAAACATTCCAAATACAACACATCTCCCAATAAACAAGTTCAATCAAATAAAAAATTTATCACAATATATTTTCGATTTTTAGCTACCTATAGTGTTTAATACAATGTATATCTAATATATGATTTTTAGAATTTTTCACACTAATTAGTGTACAAGGCATTGGAGTAATTTGGGCGATTTCAAAAGATTTTTATGAAAATTGATAGGAAAGAAGAATACTTTGAAGAATATTATAAAAATTACTTCTACTCATATTGATAACGACTCAAATTTTGAAGAATCAATATTAATGCACTCATCCTATGCACATTCATTTATTCTCCTAAAATCTCTTCTTTTAGATTTGGAGATCTCTCAAAGTTGTTTGATGAAAAAGACTCACATTTTGAAGGATTTTTATACATTTTTTTCACGGTAACTTTGCAACTTCCCCTCTTTCTTCTCTCTTTTTACTCTCTTTCAAATTTTAGGATTTATATCTTCTTTTCTAAAATATCTTCACAATAGATAACTCAAATCACACCAAATCTCTTTTTTATATTAAGAGTCTTCGATTTTATATTTCAATAAAATAGAGGGTTTCTACTATCCTTACCTTGTAGTTGGGTGTAAGATTTTTTACAATTTTTTTTGTGCTTTCTATTGTATTTCAATGGGTAAAAGTAGTTCATTCTCAAAAGAAGAAATATATAAAAAGTATGAAGATTGCAACAACAATGTGAAACTCTCAGAGAAAATGGGTGAATTGAAAGATGATAATGAGTTTGAAAATCGTCAAGTATAGACATTAGTGGATAATAATTTGAATTTTGAAGATTCTTCACCAATAAAATCGATTTCAACACCTGCAAACTCACTTTGGTATTCAAGTCGAAGAAAAGATTTTCTTAATTAATGTGAAACATGAATTTGTATACATTGAGGCAGGACTATATAACAGTCAAGTGTATATGCAATAGGTATTATATACACACAGTTGACAATATGTATAGGAACCTGATTATATGTATCAAAATATTTTGATATAAAGTAATATTTCTATTAGGCTCACACATTAATAATTATGCAATATATTTATGTATATTAATAATATATACAAATAAAATATAAATAATGTATACATATTGCATTTAACATGTCATAATGAATATATACAATAAATTTCGAATCAAATAAAAACCATGCATCAACTAAGTCAACGCAGTAAATAAATATATACAATAATAATTTATAATACAGTTTATAATACATAATTTAATAAACAATATCTATACATCAAATTTCATTCATTCAAAAAATTTGCTAATATATTATGGGTTAATAGTTGTCAATTCTATTAAGATTATAATTATATATATACTTACATGTCCATCCCTCCCAAATAAAGCCATAAGCCCAAGAGTTGATAATGCTTAGCCCAAGTAACACCAATTCTATTGCATGCTGGTGTAAATTGTAATTCAAATTCTATTGCTGGATTTGAAGGGTGAATATGTGAAAATTTGTCTTTGCCGGTACGTTGCTGAAAAGGAGTTGTTTAAGTGTTTACTTGTTGCAACTAAGTTGTATAACGTTGTTCAGAGCTGAAAACACAAATCAATCTTTAAGTGTTTGAATACCATTAGAGAGTTAAAACGTGAAGAAGATGCCACATAACTTCATTGATGAACATTCGAGATTTGAATTTGAATTTTCCGATATGAGATTTTGGAATTATTTTTGATTGGGCGCACTTTAAGGAGATTAAATATTCAATTGGAGCGATTTCTTGGAGATTAGAGGTGGTTTTAGCGATAGCTGGAAGTGTATATCCTCCATATATCTATGTATCATCATTGTATATCAATGAATGTCATATGCATATTGTGTATATATCAATGTAATGATATGAGCATCAATATTTTACATAGACGATATACATATGACATACAAATGATATGCAAATGACATACATAAAACTATTCATCTTCAACCTCAAAGTTCAATTTGAAATTCGATTCAAAACATCACTAAATTTGCATCTAATCATTCCAAACATTAGATATAAGCTCCTTAAGATGTTTCCGAACCTTTGGAACGTAAGGAAATGTCCCTTAAATGAAATTCCGTATAGTATGTAAATACAATCATACCATAACGACTCAACGAAGACTAAAAAAATCAATAATACAATTGTTTGACGTGTGATATCTTCGTAAATTGACAATTATTATGATTTATGAGCCTTCCCCCAATTGAGTAGAAAGTTTATACATGAAAGTAATTAATCATGGAAATCCAGAAACAGTTTTTCCACCATCAACACAAATGATTTGGCCAGTTATATAAGCAGCAGCTGGAAAACATAAGTAAGCCACAAGTGATGACACTTCATTTGGCTTTCCCATCCTGCTAATTGGAGTTCTCTTTATTAACTTCTCCACATCTGATGACTCAAAATCTTCCTACAAATACGAAAACAAAACGACATAAGTTATAGTATATCTGAGTCATTTGTGTAACAGTAAGGATATCTATGAGCCACTTTACAGAGGAGAAAAGATACTTACAGCTACAGTATCTGTAAGAGCGGTATCAATAATCCAAGGTGCAACAGCGTTAACGCGAATATTATCTTTTCCCCATTCGCAAGCCAAGTTCTTCGTTAATTGATTTATCGCTCCTAATAAAAAGTAGATCAAATCAAAATGTTTAATCAAACAAATACTAGTAAATTAGTGTTTGTTATGTTGATGGAATAATTGTAAACACGCAAATTCGAATGTTTTTGAGAAAGAAATCAATACCTTTTGTTGCTGCATAGAGAGAAACAAAAGGAATAGCCATGATCCCAGAGATAGAAGAGATAAACACAATGCTTGCCTTTCCTGAACCTTTTAAAAAAGGATATGCTAATTGACACAAGTTATATGAAGCCTCAAAATTAGTTCCCATCATTAGTGAACAATCTGCTGAAGTAATTTGTGTTGTCTCTTTTGGTACACATATAGCAGCATTATTTACCTAAAATATATATATATAAAAAAACTATCGTCACTCAAATTGCACTAATCGCGTAAAAATTCATTTACAATGTCAGTATATGTAACTTACGAGGATGTCAATTTTCCCATTGAAATGTTGAGTGGCTTTATCAATCAACACGATTCTTTGATCTTCTAAGAATAAGTCACATGTAGAACCATTTACTTTATAACCTTTATTTTGCCATTTCTCCAAACATTCATCTAAGTCCTTTTTATTGCGAGAACATGTATAGATCGATGCACCAAAACTTGCTAATTCTTCAACTATGGCATACCTAAATCATAAGTAAACACGAATAATTTAATAAATAAACTCCAAAAACTCGAAAAACAGAGGAAAAAATTATGGATCGTTGTTAAAACTAGTTATGTTGCTTACCCTATGCCCCTAGTACCACCAGTAACAAGGGCAGTCATGCCATGAAGAGACCATCTTCCATCTCCAATACTGTTTCCAATTTGTGCCATCCTTCAATTTCTTCTTAAGATTTTGAATGCTTTAGAGGATTAAAATTGTGGATTGATGAAAAATGAGTCTATTATTTTGCAAAACAACATAGGTCAGGCCTACATATATAGTCTTCTAATTTAGTAGCACTGAAGCTAGTTGACATGAAGATGTATTAGTAAATGAAGTTCGAAAATAGCATAGCTTATAAATAAAAAGTATAGTCCAAGTTCTCTGCGGTCTAATATGATGGCCAAAGTTGAAAGTGACACAATAAATATCTTTTGTACTTATTAGGGGAAAGGGAAAGACACACGTGGATATAAATAAAAGATACATACGAGTTTAACTAATATCCATCGACAGTCTGTGTCTGTTTAAATTGATTTATTTTAAATGCTTTTGGATCAAAATGGTTTTCAAGATCCAAACGCTGGTAATATTCAATTAATGTATACATGTACATAGGCTGAAACAGCATTTCCAGCAATAAGGGTGCATACAGGGGAATATCATGTTTTGTGAAAGATCTTTTTCATAAAATTAAAAAAATCTTACCAAACATCAACGACATTTTAAAAAATAAAAAATAATGAACGATATTATCCACTAGGAAGAAAGTATTAGAAGAGTTTATTATAGAAAATAATTAGTATAATCATATGCAGGTGCTGTTTATTAGGAAGTAACGGTAATTATACAGAAATTTGTATTGTATTATATATAGCATATTTAAAATTACTCAACCATGATATTGGAGAATTTCTCGAATTATAAACACAGCAAATGCTCTTTCTTTTACTTTTTTTTGGAAATTGTTTGTGGCCCCATCCCTGTAGGGTTTATTATTTTATATGTCCAGTCAAATATGGCGCTTTAATTATTTAGTCAAAGATGCCTATAAATTATTTTAAGATAACAGTGTTAATAATATCGACGCCGTGGTGGACCGTTGCCTATGGTCAGCAATCATTCAACCGCCACACTCAAGCATGGATGATCAAGGGCAATGTCTATCTACTAAAATTTAATCATATTTTTTTAGTTTGCTTATTTTAATGGAAAAATTATGCTGAATGGCAAATCTTTTATAATTCGCGGCTATAGCTTTTTCAATTTTTACTATTTGATTTTCTTTGTGGTTTCGATGCATTTATTAACATTTAGAATTTGTATAATTCGTATAAATTTAGAATTTGTATAATTCGTTTAATTGTATAAATTCATAATTTGTATAATTAGATTCCTGATTGTATAAATTCAGAATTTGTATATGCTCATCCTACCTATTTGTATACGATTAATGAAAAAATTTGTAATAAATTACCCTGTTTGTATATTGGCAAACGAAATATTCAAACGGAGTTCTGAAAAATTCATAAATGTATAAATACAGAATTTGTATATACTTACCCTATTTGTATATTCGTAAATTGAACTATAGCTATGCAGCGCAGTTATCGAAACTATAGCTATAGAACCTTATTATGTCTATTATGTTTGTTATTTATGAAATTTTCTCTTTTTTAATTAGTGATTTTGTCAGAATAACTAGTCTTTTAATTTGTTTGAGTCATATGACGTTGTTAGACTATTGTATCCTAGATGCATGAGGATAAGTCAAATTATTACTGATAGACCAATGAAGATAGCATGTTTAGCCAACCCTTTGGGTGGTCAAAAATATTTAATTTTTCAAAAAGTTGTTATTTTAAAAAAGTGAGGTATTTGACCAAATTTTTTTAGAGAAATAAGTATTTTTGGAGAATAGCATATGCTATTTCAGAAGCTAAAAAATTATTTAATTTTTTCTTTAAAAGTACTTCTTTGAAAATCACTTTTGAGAAAATACACTTGGAGTCTGTTTGAATGGGCTTATAGCTTTTAGCCTAAATCATAAGTCATAAGTTAAGAATCCTAACTTGTGATTTCTGACTTATTTTTGATGTTTTAGATTAAAAATATGTGCTTAATAACATTTTTAAAATTTTATTCAGACACTATAAAAGTCCTTAAAAGTTATTCGACTTAAAAACACCTCTAATAAACCTATTCAAACAGGCGCTCTGCAGGTGGGCATCACTATTTATCATGTCAAGACGAAATTCCGATTATTTTTTAAGGTGATCAAAAAGATTCGACGAAAATTAGACATACATTCGAGAGAGAGATTAGTTCGTGTCTGGGTCAAGGGGACGGGTGACCTGAACCCTCTTCCTACGATAAGAGTTATCTAACTTCTGTTGTCTTGCTATAACCTAGTCTTACTCGCTCTTACCTCCCTGTTGTAGATGAGGAGCCTCTCTTAGAAGCACACTTTTAAAAAATTTGATCAAACAATAATTGTTGCTCAGGAGTACTTTTTAAATTGATTAGCTAAACACAATTGCTTTTCTCACCAAAAAGTACTTTTGAAAAAAATATTTTTCAAAATAAGCTTATTTTAGAATCTTGATCAAATGAGTTATAAATCTCTTTGAGTTAATTGATACCTGTGCCTGAACCTGAGGAACTATTCAATTTTCTTTTTTTATCATCAATTGTACTTGTATGTTCACCAACAACTAATTTAACTCTAATTTGTGCATGTATATTTGATACCTTGAGTAAGTAGCAATTCAATTATATCCCAAATAATATCACAATTGCTTGAAAATAATGCAGGGTGTTTGACAAGAACATTTTCAAATGTTCATTAATCCTCAAGAAATGAAGAAGACCTCATGTTTCATCTAATCTAAAAAGGCAAGGTCTTAAATAATGATTAAAGAGGTAGCTAAAGAATAACATATGGTAAATGTAAAATCGTCTAGGAGGTAAAGTAGAATACTATACTTTACCCTTCATTCAATCTAAAATATCCAAGTTATATACCTTATACAACACATGACAAACAAATTTAGAAGAAAAACGAACTTAGGTAATCAATTGAGGAGAAAAATACAAGAGTATTGAAGAAAAGAAGTTACAACAATGGTGATCATCAAGCACGTGTGACTCTCTAGCTCGAAAATTAATCGAAACATAGATTATAATGACAATAAATGCATCGAAACCACAAAGAAAATCAATTATACTCTAAAAAATATTTTCCATTCACGTACGATCCATCTTCTTTGCATTAAAAATCAGTCTTACAATCTTCGGATTTGATCTTGGATTTACCTTTCACCGATTCAACGTCGAAATCACACGTAACAGTCACCTCCTTTTGTAATGTTTTTGCCCAGCTTGTAATCTCCATTGGTGCACTAATAGTTAAAGTCATCGGTATCGCCTTCTTGTCATCATTAAGACTTTTCTGAAAATCAGCAGGCAATTTCCCAGCATCAAGGTTAAGTTGAGCATTTGTTGAATCTTTAGGTTTTTGAGAAATCGCGCTATATTTCCCATGTCCAATTTCATGATTCTTAAAACTAAGAGTCGCTATTCCATTATCTCCTTTACCAAATGAAGCATCCATTCTCTCATTAACGTTAACGATTTTCAAATCAATCTCAAATTGAGGGACTACCGAATGACTCTTATTTTTTTGTCCATTTGAAGGTTGCGTAGCATTCTTGAAATGAACGTTAATGATTGAAAATTCAGGTGATTTAGGTGCGTACATTGTGTGAACAATCAACACGATGATTCCAATGGCGATACCTATAAGGAGTAACGCGGAAAATATCCAACAACAACATGTGCATTTCCTTTTTTTTTGAGTCTCTGGTTGTCGATGATTCTCAACAATTTTAGCATTTTCAGGAGGAGGGACACGATAAACTTGATCACGAGGGATTTGAACAACGTAGGTATGATCTGGTGAACGAGCCGGAGTGAGAGAGAGGCGAAGCGATGTGGCTGATGAAAGGAGATTTCTGGCTTTGCCGCCGGTTGCAGGTGGTGACCGCTCCTCCATGCCAGAATGAGGAGCGGTGGATGTGAAGGAATTTGAAGGGACACAAAGGTAGGGGGAAAATGATGGGAATGGGCATCTAATTGTTGATTGACAAAGTTTGGTTTTTATGAATTTTGGCACATACCAATTAGTTGTACAAAACTTTGTATGGTGAGATATGAATGAAAATACTAACAGAAAAGAAGTCCAAATAATTTGTAATACGAAAATTGGTAAAAAAATAAATATTTCAAGTTTAATTTTTTTTATTAAACTTACACGGACTAATATATTTTTATAAATATTTATTATTAATTAACACAATATATAGGTGCATAACACATTTATCGTTACTCCCTCGGTCCCATAATAACTGATCACTTTCTAATTTGTACGGTGTTTAAGAAATCATAAATAAGATGATTAATTTGACAAATTTACCCTTTATCTATATTGATGGATATCAAGATAATTTATAATGACAACATAGGGCATACAAAAGGTATCATTGGAACTTATGTACATTTATGATATTAATTATAAGGGTAAAATAAGAAAATTTTAATTAATTTTATCTTAATTTAGTAAGTGATCTAGTAATTTGGGCGATATATTTTTAGAAAGGTGATCAGTTAGGGACAGAGGGAGTAACATATTATGACAATCATTTGTTTATGATACTCTTGATTTAACCTACTAAAGCATCAAGATCATTAAACAACATTTTCATTATAATGACTATTACCAAGCACAACATTACTATCATTACCTCCGAAATCAATACAAATAGACTACTTTCAATTAATTTCTCAATTGACTCTAGTCTTCTAACCCTATGCTATTTTTAAACATCTCATTCAATGTTACCATTTCAAAGTGCCATTTTTAAAGTCAAACACTTGCATTCCCAATCCTGTAGGCTTGAATATGTTATTCCTCCCAATTTAGTGACGTAGAACATGTCACTAACAAATCTAAGAGATGAGTATACCATAACCTACCTCAAAGATGAGTGGCTACCCCTATCTTATGTGGCTTCGTTTCTGTTTGGTGATTCAACGACTTGGTGAAGAATTCAAAGAAAGACTTTGGATAGACTTGCAACGAATAATATTATGTTTTTCCCTCTCTCTTGAGCCTTTTTCTCTCAAAATAAATCCTAGAACAATCTTAAAAGAAGTACCATCAAAAATAGAATAAAACCTTCTGGTCTTCGCTATAGCGAGGGTCTTGACTATAGCAGTGAGACCCTTTTGCTATAGCGAAGGCCGTTAATTTGACTTAACAGTCAACGAAAATAATTCATTGAACCCAAAACTTTTAAATATCCAATTTTTCAGTGCATTTTTCAAGTAACCACAGAACAAATCATTACATTTTTAAACTCAAAGATGGAGTCTTGAAATTCTACTTTTGTAACTTAAAACACCAAGACAGTGTCTTAGTGCTCGAAGTTGAACAACATTATAAAGAAAAATTGTCATGGAGTTCAACTATCGTAACATAAACACTTAATTAGAACAGTGTCCTAAAGTATAAAACTCCATACATAATATATAAATTTCACTTTTATAAATTCAAATTCTTGATACTATCCTTGAATATCAAGTCTAGTTTATTTGAACTAGTCATGCTTCATAAAACAAGCACTTGGGAGGTAACTTATGTTTGTTGAAAGTTTAGCTCATTTTAGCATAACATATATGAGGCAAAAAGTTATTCATATGATTCACATTGATCAATGTATAAATGATTTGCTTGGTTATAATGTGGAGAGCCTTGTAATATTACCTTTAAGTAATAATGTCGTTCTCATTTTAATTAAATAATTGATATCTTCTTTAATTTAATGTGTAGCTCTTTTATCATCAACTTACCACAGCTCCTCTCCATTTCCCTTCTCTCCATTTTCCCCAAGTTCCTATTTGGATTGGTGACACATGGCATATGTTTAATTTAATGGCTAAGATTTAGTTAATTAAAATAAAGTCCTAACTATGGTTATTAGAATAATTAATTAATTCCAATATTTTCTCCCAAAAGATTTTTACAATCCCAAACTGCCGGCTTTCAACGGGTCCGGCTATCCTTTCACCGGTCGGTCAATTATGGAAGACTCTGCTGGGTAGAAGCCCGAATATCATTAAGAATATCTTAACATTTTGCATTTTTTTTTTATAATGGAAGGTAATATATGAATAAGAACAGATAGCACTCTGCTAGAGAGAGAGGGCACAGAAGAGAGAGGGCACAGAAGAGAGAGGGCGCTAGCCCGGGTACATAAGTATTAGGTCCACCAGTGCACACAATTATTCTGTTATTATCTCCTGCCCGTTTAACTACTCCTCGAGACATTTCTGCTGATGGCCCTTGAATTATAGCAGGAGCAACCTAAATTGCCATACCCAGGCGCCGGTCTCTAGAAGCTTCTGGAATGTTCAATCAATTCTAAATCAACATTATTTTAAAAAAATATATAATTAATAATTCTTTCTTGCTTTGTATAAATTTCTTAAATATATGATTGCGAGTAACTAAATATTTAATTGCTTTATCTTATTTACTCATGATAATATAATCAAATTAACTCAAGTACGTGAGGTTTTTTAGTTATTGAAATTCCAACTTAAGATGAAATAATTTTTTCTCTCTCTATTAAAGCTCATATAGGAACCCTATGTCTCCAAGCTTACAGATTTGCCGATTATATATCGTAGAAGGAGAGTTAATCTGATGGTATTATCATGAGTGAATTAGACAAAACCATTAAATATTTAGTTACTCGCAATAATATATTTAGAAAATTTACACAAAGCAAGAAAGAATTTTTTAATATATATTTTAAAAAAATATAATGTTGATTTAGAATTGTGGGACTGTAAAAATCTTTTGAGAAAAGATATATGGAAGTAATTAATTATTCTAATAATCATAGTTAGGGCTTTGTTTTAACTAATTAAATCTTAGCCATTAAATTAAATATATGCCATGTGTCACCAATCCAAATAAAAATTTGGGGAAAATGGAGAGAAGCCGGATCCAAAGATGATATTCATAGAAAAATATGTTCTATTTAAAATTTCGTAAAACTAAATTTGTGTGCAAAAATCAAGAAAAAATACTCCTAAACTTTCAACTTCCCTGAAAAATTCTTGAGCTTGAAGTTGGCCTCTACTACCTTTTTTTTTTGGTTAAAGCCTCTACTACTTTCAAATGAAGAAAATAAGGGCAGAAAGGTGTTTCTAAATTCTAAACTAAAAATTGCTATTTTTCAACTATAATTCCAATGCGGGCTAAAAATTGAATACCAAATTACGCTAGTGTTTGATCATAGATTTTCAAATATTTTTGATAAATTATTTTTTGGTGAAGTTTCATCATGTGTTTGGCCATAATTTATGGAAAAAATATTTGATTTAAAAAAAAAATGATATATACTCATAAGTTTTAAAAATTATTTAAAATACTGATAAGTATATATTATCATTTTATAATGAACATGTTCCGTGATAAAAATTAAATTCATAGATTATATATAAGTTTTAACCTACTTATAAACAATTTCATATACCAATGTAGGAGCTAATGGAGTTTTAACAACTCACAAAGAAGGATCCAATTTTTTTATTATGTTTACAACAAACACATCATAAACCAAAATACATTACATAAGTTGAGTATTAAGTATGTTTATGGAACATTTCTCACTACTAGAAATTTGGTCTATGGATACAGTTCTCTTGGCAACGGTTGTGGCTGTCTATTGCGTATGTATATAAGCTCTATCAAGACGCTTCCATAATTAATCCGTTGCATTAGTATGAGAACCGTTGCAATAGGTTCATCTATGGCAACGATTATCTTAACCGTCCCAATAGATGTATTTTTGGCTACGGTACTTATTAAAGAAGGGCTATTGCAACGCTAATCTCTCACCTTATTTTAGCGCTTTAAAGTTTGTTGAATACTAGATGGGTGATTATATTTGATTTTATTAATTTGTATTATCCCTAAACTTTACATCAAAGTCAAAAACAATATACCGGTAAACTCAAAGCTTCTGAATTCAGATGCTTAGGAAAGGCAGCTAATAAACTGTTCTAAATCTGAAGTATAATCCAACAAACTGTTGTGAATCTCATTTTCAATTGAGGCAATGGAGGTCCTGATAGTTTTCTTTTCCAGACATCGCTCTCAATCCACCATGTAGAGATTTTTAATGGATTTCTTCTCAAGCTTGGTCTCTTGGCTTAGCTGTCTGAAGGAAACAAATTCATTACTTTTCGATTTCAACAGTTTGATTTTATGTATTATTTCGAGAATAATTTTATTAAATTGGAAATTTATTCTAATTTGTGTTTTGTCATCTTATATAAATGGGTGAAGAGAATCTACCCAATTTTGGGGGTCTAACTCTGTGGGAAAATAGATTGTGAAAACCTAAATGAACTTTTTTATTTTGAACGAATTTTGATGTTGGTGTTAACAATGTACTTGACAAAATGTCTTGAACATCAACTGTTTGATAAAATGCTAAGTAGCAGCTCGCAATTATTTCTCTTCTTTGTAACAAATGTTTTCAGCTATATAGTAGATTTTAACTCAAAAAATAAAAGTTTTCTTACTCTATTTAGGTTCAATTAGGACCAGGTATTATGCAAAAAGAGCAGTCTCAAGAATTAGAAACAAGTTTCTGTATCATCTGAAGACCTTTAAGATTCTTATATGAATCATAATATGTAAGTTGTATTGGTGTATACTCAATGTGACTTAGTGCTCTTGTGTATTGCTAATTGATTTTGGTGTTCTGAATAGCTGACATTTTCTTATTTCTTCTCTAATTTAATTAAATTTGCACAAGCTCGTACATATTCAAATTCATGGTTTAGTATGTCCTTTATAATGCTGATAAATGGTGTTGCTCCAATTCTTAAACTAGCTAGTAGAGGAATATCATATTTCTTGTAGTTCTGAGCTGGTGGCATGAGATGCTAGAGGCAGATAACTAACATTGAGGTTGCAAATCACTCCTGAAAGAATAAGCTTTTAATTCATCCACTTTTCATGACTAAGAATGTTATAATTATTATTATGAGAGACCTTTTTAGATGGTACAATTATCTGGATCCCGCAATAAATAAAGAAGCCTAAACGCAAGAGGAGGAATTGGGTGCGTAGTATGCTTCTATAGTCAAGATCAGTCTCCTAGTGCCGGAGCTCTCGGACTTGGAATTAATCAATGTCTGTCACTCTTTAATGAATGATCTTATAGTAATCATGTTGACAGCCTTTGGGTTGACACCAAAAAGATCCAGCCCTTGAAAATCCATATAGTCGAGCAGTTCTAATTGATATTCTATTGAATGATTTCATTCGAGATAACTGGTTAACTATCACAAAATTTAAGAGGGATTCTATTGCTTCATGTCAAGTTGGATAAAAGTGAGACAACTGAGGGATTCTTTTGCTTCACAGTGCTTGAGAAGGTCGAGATATACGTTTTATCAGAGGAAAATTTGAAGCTCAAAACTCCAAGTGTTGATATATGCAAAGACAGAGTGAAGGTGTGTGAACATAGTTAAAGGTATTTCAGGAATTGAAAATATCACTGCCAGCATATAAGTATCCTAATTTTATTCAAGTTGCTGCATCTAAAGTACTCAATAAATGAAAAGCAACTAGAAAGAGAGAGAATGATTTTTTAAAGGCATTTGATCAAGTGAAGAATAAGCTTCTTGATATCAAAGAAAAATTTATTAGAACCAATAGTATTTAAACACTTTTACAAGCATCCCTTTGTAAAGAATCAATTTATCATTCTACTGCATGCCTTTTAACTTTGTGATAGAACGGTATTTGGTTGCTTTCACAGAAACTCCTATTGCACTTTGGGAAGTCAAATACTTATGAATTTTAGATTTTTGGTACAAATTTAAAGAGCCATGAAATATTCTTGGATATTTGATCTAGTCAGGCTCAAATAAATCCATCATCCGTTGTATTATTTTCACATAATTCTTTCAGCTTATGTATATGCATTCCTTTTATGGACTCATATATTATTTTTACATGACTTGTTATAGAAGAATGTGGAGGTCGAGGATTCGTATAGAAGGCTATCAGTAGAAAAATTGACTCATCTTTGGCATTAGGTTTACTTGCACAGTTCCCTGCTTTGCCAAATGTCAACCATCAGAACCAATCAATCTCTTCTTAGTCTATGAAGTTGCAACAAACTAGTGAAGATGAAAGTGTACAGAAAGAAGGAGCAGAAGTGGAGGAGGTTACGGAATGCAGTTCCCATGCGAAGGAAAAAAGTAAGCAAAGTTATTGTAGCAAACTAACATATTAAGGCCATGATTAGCTATACTTTATCTTTTTGCACGTCTGTCTTTTTCACTAATTCGTATTTTAGTGAAAATTTTTAGTAAGATCTTGTGGAATGAAAGAAATAGCAAGGTTACTACACTTTTTAAACTGTTGTGCAGATTTTAGGCTAAGATTTCAAGAAGAAGAGATATAAGCATTTGCAATGGTCTACAATTGATCATGATCATTTTCATCGCTCATTCTAATTAATTTCCTCAGTTGAAGGTCTATTAAGCTATTGTTAATTATGGTTTGCTGCTGCATCTTACCCTTTAAATGTTGATTATAGTTCTTTGTTGCAACAAATTCATGTTCTTGATAGAAGGATGATAATTTAAAAAAGGTAGAGCTCACTGAAGGGCAATTGAAAATGTATAGTAACTGTATCTTGTGCTATCCTTTTAATTCTAGAGTATTGTTGAGAGTTATAAGGGTGATGATAAATCAACTAGTGTCTATATATGCAAGAAACTTGGGATAATTTTTTTCTTCTATATTTGGTTTAAATATAGATGAAATTCCCTATACTTTTCATAAGCCTCTATAGTTGTAATACAATTGAAAATTAATATTCGAAGTTCTGCTTTCTGGGATAATCCTCAATAGTCAAGACCTATGCAACCTCTGATTGTTAAGGAAAAACATCTTACATAAAGAATCATTCTAATATTAAGCTAGAATTTTCTTATCTGTACATTATACCTTACCACATATATATGGTATTTACCTTTGAGAAGATTTGGATTTTGTTACTACTTTCTTAATATACATTATACTTCACGATGTGTTGTGACATTATTATATATGTACACATTGATAATATATTCTTCTGTAAAGTTTTTGTTGAATCATATATTTATGAACTTCTATAGGTAAAGCAAATGAACAAGGGGATGATCGAAGAAATGAAGACACTGCATAATATTGGTTGATTGTTACTAGACTTCACATATTTCAAGATTTTTTTTTATTTTGGGACTAAATTTAGGTATCTAACTATCTGTATTGTCAAACATTATTAGATCTGTTGTGTTTATGGATAAAACGAGTTGGATATGCTGAATTATGTTTAGTATTTTTATTTTGTGATTTACATAAATTCTATTTAAATATATTTTATTATATGATTTATCAATTCTTTTTTTTCTTTACTTGATGGTTGTAAAAAATTTCATAAACCGTTTCAATACAAATTGTTGAAGTTGCCTAAAAACTCGTTGCTATAACCTAAACAACTGTTGCATAAAATGTTATCCATTAGAATAAGTAACCGTTGCACTAGAAGGACCATTGGCAACAACAGTAATACCGTTGCAATAGATAAACCTTAGGCAACGGTTACCCAACCGTTGCACAAAACCTATCGCCACGCGAGGAGATGAAACGGTTCATGAACCGTTGCATAGCTCTAATGCAACCGTTTTTCTATCTATTGCAACAAATTTTGGGGTGTTGCCATAGGCCTATTTTCTAGTAGTGTCTTAAGCTTGTCAAGTTGGGATTAATAAATAATGTGTATTTTTTATAAAATATAAAAAAATTTAAAAGTTTCCAATAAATAAGATTTGGCCTAAAAATTAGTATTTGAAAATTTAATTTTTTTTGTCAAAAAATGAGAAATTATATAGCCAAACATTTTTTGCCAAAAAAATTTCAAAAACTATTTCCACTCTTTATGGTCAAACGAATTTTAAAAATAACAAATCCGCACCATTATTACTAATGGTTGGTGAAATTATGTTTGGGCCATTATTTATTTAAGGCGAAATGGTCCGGTGGACCCTTGTACTTGTATCGGTTTGTATTGTGAACCTTCTACTTACCCTTTTGTCATTTGGACCCCTGAACCCATCCAAACACAATATTTTAAACACACTTTTTGACTTGGCATCCTATGTGGCTGCTAAGATCAAAGAGTGTGTGATACACACCTATTAGGAGCGTGAAATCCTTGGAAAATGGTCTAAAAGTCACATTAGGGCTTTATAAAGCCATCATCTTCTCATTTGCATCTAACACCATTGTTGGACAAAATTTAAGGTTTTTTTGGCTTCTTTTTCGATCTTCTCCCCTCAAATTTCTTCTTTATTTTTTCTTGTCATTATAATTCTCTCTTTATCATGCATTTTCAATTACTTTTTTCTTCAATATTGGTTGATCTTGTTGTATTCTTCTTCATCACCATGAAAATTCACTTTTGTTAGAATCATGTAATCTAATCGAAATCATGAAACACTCCATTGAAGGCATAGCACTACTACAAAAACATCTTACATTAATGTTAGGCATAAAACAAAGAAAAATTCTGAAAAATTTTCAACAAAATCAATGTAATAGACTAAAACTCCAAAATCAAACAAAGATACAAATAAAATATGAAATCTAGAGTAAACAACAAATAAATTGAAAAACCTACATAGATAAGTTGAAAATCGAGAAAAAAACAACAAAAAAATTCAAATAGTTTCCGGCATTAATCCCCTGTTTCAGTCATCCACCACCCAAATGACCCCTGTTTCAGTCATCCACCACCCAAATGACCCCTGTTTCAGTCCTAAGCCAAACCCAACCTCACTGCCTTCTTCTCCTTCTCCACACCTTCTCCGATCAAACTGCCTTCATTCTCACCGTCTCCAACAAGCTTCAACCAGCAACTATAAGCGAGAGCCAACAACAACAATAAAAACCCCAAAGCAACTTCACCAATAAACCTCGATTTTCACAACGCCGCCAGCCCCAAACTCCGACGAGATTGTGAACAATCAGAACCACCCAACAGATCCCCACTCTTCCTTAACACCATCAGTCACCACCAAAATCCTAACCCAACAGAACCCAAAATCAACTCCAAGTTTTGGGGAGATTGTGAACAATGAGAAATCATTCCAACATTTTTCCTTCAATGGAACAAGTAGAAGAGGTTGGGAAAGGAAAAGTGTAAGGAAGATGAGAGAGAGAAATGGAATGAAATTGTGGGAATGGGGATAGCTATGGCAGAGGCAAATAAAAATTGGAAAAAGAAGAACAAATACACTAATCAAATATAATAAAAGGAAAGGATGACATGGAGTGGCTATATATACACTTGTCATCTTATAATCATATGTCTCATTTTGTAATTATTTTTAAAATTATGTGTCAAGCGTTTGTGATACACACATAGTTGAGTATGAAAAAATGTGTTTAAAATGTTGTGTTTCAATGGGTTGAGGGATTCAGTTGACAAATGGCTAAGTAGAAGGATTCATAATACAAATTCATACAAGTACAAGGGTCCATCAGACCATTTCGCCTTTATTTAAAGATTAACTTGTGTGCACTGACTGTGTAAAGTTTTTTTACGCAATCAGGTAAATTTAACAGTAATAGGCAATAGCTAGACGCTTGTTAACCTCATTTAAAATTTATTTCTTTTTCATATTTTAAATTACTCATTTATTAAATTTTTCTCTCTTTGAGCTCTATTACCGCAGAGCTTGGGATTCTTCTATCCGAGCTTTGATGATATCTTTTATTCATGTGAAAATATCTAGAAAAGGTTACTAACTTTGATTTTTTGGGAAATTATTTTAAATTTGCAGTAAATGTTTGTAATTTGAATCTATTATAGATTCTTATGATGTTTCAACCTGATGTCATTATCTCCGATCTCCGATCTCCAATCTCATCCTCTTAGCAACTTCGTGATATGTTCGATTCAAATTTTTTATTTACTCTGTATAATTATATTTCATTGAAGGTACATGTTATTTTGCAACATATTTTCATTATACAACTTTGAGTATTATCTATTTTGCAATTAATTGACGAGGAAGTCTCAGAAAGGATTCTAGAGCTACCTTTATGTTGCTGGACAAGTGTTGCTACGCAAGCTTTGTATTTGCTTTCTCGAAATGTGATACTACAACGCCTTGGTCAAGTTTTGTAGATTTGTGAAATCTCTAAGACCAATTCTTTACACTAAACGGGTCATGTGGAACAAGCCTCTGACAGGACATTTCAGAGGGTTCAAATTATGTTCTAAGTTTTACCTCAATTTGACAAAATGTGAAACTGCCAAACACCCATTTTTGCACTGCAGATGTGATATGGGTTGCATCTTTTGGATGTGTTGCGTCAGTATGGGTTAAAAGATGCCTACACCTATGTTGCTCGATCTCTTCAAAAATATTGACACAAAATGCCCTATTGTTGGAGTATCAACACACACCCGTAGATATTCTTAAAAAGATTGAACAACCTAGCCTACACCGATTGATATATAGCAATTATGTTCAATAAATTTTGAAAGATTCCAATCTTTATATAAGAAATTTTTTATATAGAATGAAGAAACACTTTTTATATTTCAAAAATATTACAGAACTTTGACTTAAACAATTCAAATCTTCATATTAATAAATAAAAATTTTACATCAACATACAACGTGATGGCAAACAAATGTCTAACCTCTTATTAACTACATTTTTGTGCATGTGTGTATTTATTTAAGGCCAATTATTATAATTTGGCTTTATGCTATTAATTTTATTGAGACACTCTTGCAAAGTCATGTGAGTAAATAAACACACAACCAACAATGAATTAAAACTGTAATTGTGATAGCGAGTAAAATTGAAAACAAAATTTTGAAAGAATTTTTTTTTACTTTAGAAACTAAAATTATTTTCTACCAATAGAAAAGAAAAAAAATTAAATTTTAGATGTTTGTCTATCCATGAGTTTTAAAGCTCTAAGACAAGCTTAATATTCATAAAACATAAATCTTGTCAATATGGATACGAAGTTGTTCTCAACAGATCGTGAAAAAATATTAAAAGTCATTTTAACATGCACAGGTCTGCAAATACATTATAAATATATAGGAACACGATAAGAGCAAACCTACTATGAATGAGGTATGGTATTCTTGATCAATTTATTCTTGAAACGTCTTTAAATAGGATTCCACTTCAACATTAGATCTTACACTATACATCAACTATCAAAATTACAAAAAATGACAATCAATAATTATTACATTATATAAAGTGAGATTACCTCATTCCCTTACCCTCGCATTTGTCGTTGCCCTTACCCTTCACCTTGTCATTCTTTGAACTTTTGATTTGCCCTATTTGTTTCTTAGACGAGCTTTTATTATACTTCAGAGATTTTCTAGATCACCTCACATCCTCAATGGATTTGGACGTCCTTTAGTTACCACATATAAAGGGTCAATCAAGATGGTGTTTTGTCTCTCCTCACTTGTGTTTAGTTTCACATTTGACTCGTTAACTAGATCATCACATATATCATCATTCTCAACCTCATAAGGGAGTTCATCAAGTTCTTCACATGATTGGAATAATTTTTTATACGCAAATTTGTAGTGTCTTTCAGACAGTGTAGCTCACTCAAAAAGGCTAAAAAGAATGTATTATAATATTATTGAACCATATAAAGAGGAAGACTTCAAATTATTTACATGCGATTTGTCATTTGAATGTCATCAACTTTTTCTTTGGTTGCATATCTTGTCCACCAATTCAACAGATAACACGGGGAAGTAAGTAAATTTGTTTCTTTATAAATACAACAAGCATCTACCTATATAAGATTTTCATGAACTCAAACTTACAACAAGAACACGTAACATCTTTCAGTATAAGGTTTAATCTAGCAGTGTATGCAAGTGTTTAGTTTTTAAACAAATGAACTTTATAGATATGTATTCCATTTCGAACCTCAATCTTTTCTGAAATAAATTTTTGAGAATGAATCTATTCTTCTTGAAATTTTTGAAATATTTTTCTAGTATATACCTTTGCTGCTTCATCCTCCATGGAATATAATGTCTTCAAGTCTTATATTTCTTTTTCCTTATTTTATCATACCTAGCATCAATAACTTTATCATATTGTGTTTGAGTTAAGATAATTTTAAAAAAATTGTTCATACTCTCACCTCTTTGAGTTGTTGACATTTCAGCACAAAAATTCCTTCTCACATAAGCTGGAATTCATTTCTCACGAATTGCATATATTCTTTGCAATCAACTATTTTCTTCCAAATAACAGATTTTCATAATATCAATTCAAGTAGTTTCAAATTCCTCAGGCAAGGTCATACCAAGTAGACATTTACTAAACTTAGTTTTGAAATCATCAAAGTTATGATAGACATGACTTAAATATTCAAAAAATTTCTTTTCAATGTTTCACATGCAAAAATGATGTGCACAATTTAAAAATACATTTGCAACTGCATTTGTTATTGCAGCATCCTGATTCGTGATAATTGTACGAGGCATAATACCGAGCATTGCATCTTGCCAAGTGTGAAGTAAACACTTAAAAATTTCTTGAGTTTCATCCCAAAAAAGAGCACAATCAAATAAAATAAATTGATGATGGTTATTAACTTCGGTAGATGGGACAAGAGCATCTTATATATATATTTGTCAAGTATGTAGGATAAAAAATGACAACATCGCCAAAATTTTTATAAGTTATCCTAGACCTAGCATCTACCCAAAATAACTAGCTAGATGGCCTTCTACAATGTATTGCATAAAAGAAGTTCGGGCTTTTAGATTGACGCTTTTGAAAGTACTTCAACATCAATTGGACATCTCCTTTCTCATGATTCTTTAGCCTTTTAGTACTCAGATAATTCTAAATGTCTCATCCAGTTAAATTGAGATTCTCTACACCCCTTGCCTGAGTAATTAATACTGATGCAATTTTACTAGGACGAACATCTGAATTATCTAATAGATCAATAAGATTCTTTTAAGCTTCTGACTTTTTCCTTTTCGATCGCAAGAATTTTTGGCTATGTGGAGAAACAAGTTCTTGATTATGGTTTGAGACCAAACCTAGCAACAGCCTACTTTTCCTCTTTTTTCTTCTACAAATATATCATCACTTTGCACCCCTCTCTAGTTTCATCTCGTTGCATATTTTTTTGAGACTCTTTTTTGAGCGAGATCCTTCTTTTGAACAAACAATTCTTGACATATTATTGATTAATCTTTTCTTGATCTAGTGATTCGATTTTTGCGCACACTAAAATTACTACAATGAGCATAATCAAGATAAAATTTAAATATAATATCAAGTTATTGAAACTCCATATCGATGAATGGCACTTTCGATTCTTCATCACCAAACTGAGGAATATCCTCTTGTGAAGATTCAATGTCTTTTGCAATTTCCTCAGGCAAGTTAGAGAATCCTAATTTGTCCTACAACATGTAGTTAATGAATGTTAAATCAACAAGCTAAATATAGCTTAAAGATTCAAACTATCTTAAATTGATATTAAGTTTGAGTATTTTTTAAAGTGAAGTATATCAAATATAATGATTGATGATAAAGTAACTATATCTTTATAAGTGAATCATGTTTTTTGTTTACATCTTTTTAAAATTTGAAATAGAAAAAAAAGAAGATAAATAGTTACCATGAATTTCATTGATGATAGTTTTAAATTGTTTCAAGTTGATGATGATGATTTGAAGAAACAACAATACTACGCTGAAACAAGAACAATGAAACAAAAATGGCGATTCGGTAAGTCAAAAAACATAATCCTAAATTAATTTGATAAAATAAATGTAGAATCCTAGTTACTTTATACTACTATATTTAATATTTATATTCTATAAAATAAAAAGTAAACAAATTGAAAATTTTATTTTCTTTGTGCCTTAGAGTTAAGTGACAGTGTAAAACAAATTTCACTGACAATGGACACAAGTTAATCTCATTTATTTATTTATTTCAACTAGGATATAGCTTCGTCTTGAAATTTTGAAGGGCCTGAAATTATTATTGTGTTGCTGGTTGTAGGCTTAAATGTGTGTCAACATATTTATTTATATATTGCAAAAGTTCATCTTCTTCAAATAATTGATTCTTTTTCAATTCTGACTAATTCACATGTCTTTCTCTAAACACAATTTAAAATTTTAGATATGAACTCCTCTCAGTAGCTCTATTCTTTTAATATATTATTCACTCAAAATGTTTCATATCTACGAAAATGATTCATGTTTTCCTCATTTATTTACTTTAAAATAGCGGATGACAATAAAATTGAAATTTTAAATCTTTAATTGAAAGTTATGCTCTAAATTCAAAGGGCAAAGAAAATGTCTATCAAAAGTTCAATAAATCTAATCATTCCAAAAAGAAAAGAAGAAGAAGAAGAAGAAATATATGTCTTTGAATCCCAAGTCTTCAGTTCCAGATACACATGGTGAATTTCAAACTAGTTAGGTTTATTACATAAATTATATGCATCATGCTATGGTACAATCGAATTTCATTTTAATACGAAAAGAAATAATTTTAAAAATTACTTATTATTAATTACTCAAATTTAAATTTTGCATGTAATAATTTTGTCTACAGAATACGTGCCAATAAAAGTGAATCAAATATATAACACTATAACAAAAGAAATATTTAGTAGCAATAAAAAAAAATTAGCGATAATATTTATTATCGTAAAAATATTTCACTGTAATTAAGTTAATGTCATTGTATCCTGAATCGTTAAAACATTTAGCGGTACTTATATGGAGTGTTGATTATATACAATATTTATTATTTTTATGATACATAATATAATGATAATTATATTATTGACCACTAAATAATTACTACAAAAAATTTAATCGTTGTAGTGTAAGTTCTTTATTTTTTCATATATGATATAATTTTTTACTCTTTACGTCGAATGTACGTACCAATTACCAAATTAACATTTAGTTTCTCATCTACTTTCTGACACTTCACTATATCTATGTCTATCATTGTGTTATCACTGAAAAAGACTTCTTGTTATTTTATATCTAGAAATATCTGAGATTCTATTTTATTTAAGTTATCAATCTTTCGATCATTGCCAAACAACCAAGTATCCAAAAATTAAAATTTTTTAGTTGATTGGTGATGACCCTTTCAAACAACAAGGCTGGTGCTAAAAAATGACATGTTATAATTTATTTGATGGAAATTTGTAAAGGAAAAGAAAAAAATCAAAATTATTTGTATGTTTTGTTGACTTGAAGTGGCATCTTTTAAAAAGTTTCTGACTCTAATTATAAATGTCGAGATGAAATGAATAATTGTTGCACTCTTTATCCTATTGTCTCCTATTTGAAAATTTAAAAAATTCTAAATAAAAATACTTTCCCTTTTAGCTAGGTCCAAAGGTAAATACTAAACACTAAATAGGAAAAAAAAAAAGAGTGACAAGTTTTCCTTGTTTTTCTTTTTAACTTTCTCTTGTGTCTGTATTGGCTTAGTTTGATAACTATTTAAGGAGTCCGGATAAATTTGAATGATTAAGATTTGTGACAAAGTCTTAATATTATTTAAATATAATTTAAAGATTTGTTTAACGATAACACATATTTCATCTCTTCTCTATTCATATTCATCCCTAACCGTTATCTCCATGCACCATTATCAACTACCACGAAATCAAAACCATTGTTGTAAATAAGTATTCTTTTTATCTTAAAATTTTATATTTATCTTTTCAAAACTTTATACTCAATTAATAATATAACATATATACAATAATTTATCTTATTATATACATTTATTATTACTAATTAATATGATACACAGTACACACGTACAAAAACACCTATAGTGAATATGAAAAAGGAAAACATTTAATTAGTTACTAAAAATATGAAAAAGGAAAAAATAATACTACAAATCACGTTCACACACTACATATAATATGGCCCCCACAAACATTGATGTGATTTATATAGAGGATTACTACTCCCATTTGAGAAACACATAAACAAAAAAATCTCAAGAGAAGCCATGAGAGTAGCAGTTCACTTCAATCGTTTCTGGTTCCGTCTATTCATCGTCTTCTTCGCCATCTCCATTTCTGGATCCGTAAGTTACCTATCTAAAATTAGCGCGAATTGTCTCTTATTTATCTTTAAATTGCTTAAAGCTAACAAAACTTTTTGATAATATATCCCTAAATTTTGATGTTTAGGTATACGATTTATTCGTGGCTAATTATATATTTTGTGCAAATATTGCAGGAAGAGGATTGTGTACACACTGTATACATCCGAACTGGATCAATTATAAAAGGTGGAACCGATTCGATCATCAGTTTAACTCTCTACGATTCAAATGGGTATGGAATTCGAATCAACAACATTGAGACCTGGGGTGGGCTTATGGGCCCGGGTTACAACTATTTCGAGAGAGGAAACTTAGACATTTTCAGTGGTCGAGCTCCATGTTTAACGGCGCCGATCTGCAGAATGAACTTGACTTCTGATGGAACAGGTTCAGGCCATGGATGGTACTGTAACTACGTTGAGGTCACCGTTACCGGAATCCATAAGCAATGTAATCAACAGTATTTTGAAGTGGAGCAGTGGCTGGCAACTGATGCGTCGCCGTATGAGCTGACTGCCATTAGAGATCTTTGTAGGAAGAAGATGAAGTTCGATGAGCGTCGTTGGCCGGTTAGCGAAATTGAATCTACTCCACAAGTTTTTATGATTTAAGTGTACGGTTATAAGGCTTTATGATCGGGCCGGGCTGGGCCATGCTTTTTCTGTGTGTTAGAAATTTATCAGGGACAAAAATGGTATTTGATGAGTGTCACTGTTGTTGCTTTGATGTTGTAGTTTGTGTTGCATGGTGGAATAATAAAGGAGACTTTCTAAATTTTGTGGATGGTAGGTTGTATTGCTTTTCATTTATATCATTATTTGTGTTTATTTTGTGTCGCTTAAAGTATTAGCTATAGGAGTTGTTTGGTAGAGTCGATTAGTAAAAATAATACATATATTATTATTCATGTTATATATGTATGACTAATGCAGTATTATCATATTTAATTTATTTTGTATTAAGGAGTGTATTACTAATACATGAAAATTTATGGTATTAGTAATGCAAGAGGATTTAATGTATACATTACCATGATTAAAGATTCAATTGCCCTTTAAAACCTTTTTTACATATTTTTCATCATATTTGTGGAGGGTATCTTTTGAAAAAAAATATTTAAAAAAAAAATAAAAATGCAATGCATGTTATTTTTAAGACACCAAATCAAATAATGCATAAGATATAGTCTTTGCATAATTAATGCAAGCATAACTAATACCAGCATTACTAATACACTCTATTTAACATTATTCTTATACACTCTACCAAACGATATTGTTATGTTTTAGTTAATTAGTTATGTTTTTTTACTATCACTTTTTCTTTTCATACCTATTTTGATTTGTACTTGTGTCGAGACTCGGGAATTTTTTGAAAATAATTTCTTCATTTCCACAAAATAGAGACAAAATATGCATACATTCTATTCTGCTCATATTTTATTTGTGAGATTTTACCAAGTATATTATTGTTGTTTATCTCCCACGAGGGCTATATTTTCCAAAAGATAATGATTTGTCCCATCGTTACTTTCAGATCTATTTATTATGTGGCAAAATGAAGATTTCAGTAAACAAGATATAAAATTAAAAATAAATTTGTGAAAAATAAATGGAATATTTTGGGAAAAAAAGAGAGAGGAAGTAGGTCGAATTGGCCAATTAGGTCGCCAACAGTGTTCACACAAAGCTATCGTAATATTCGGTATTCCAATGTGAACTTAGGACACTGATAAAAAAATAAAATCCAGTACAATATCTGAGTAGAGAATTCGTCACCAGTTTATGAATATGACTGGACCAAATTTAGAACCCACGCGAATACACCTCACCATTGTTCGATTTTCAAGATATTTCCACATAAAAATATTACTTGACAAAGCTAGAAACAATTATTAATAAATTAATCCATTCGTCCCAAAATATTTTTTATTAACTTATTTGATTTCATAAGTATAAATTTTAATAAGATTCTGTTATTAGTTAATGTATGATCTTACCGTAAATACATTTCAATAAAATATTTAACTAGTTGTGTTTTAAAATTTAAAGTGAAAGTTAACCAAATGGATATATGATTAAATCGATAAAGTTTCTTTATTTTCAAACTTATTACTGGGTCAAATAACTGCTTACCGACATCTAAAAAAGGACAATTATGTGAGATATTATGGGATGATTTATCGATGTTTTTTTATCATTGCTAAACAAACAAGTGGCCACTTCACACGTTGTTGGTCTAAAAAATAGAAAATGCTAGCTTAAAATGGGTATACCCTTTCAAACACGCAATAAGAGCACCTTTCATAATTATCTCGATAAGAATTTATGAAAAAATAAAGTTCTTTGATAAGATGTTTGCTAGCTAATACTTTCCACATATAATGTCCTAGTTTCACTAATACATTGTTTCAAAAAAAGAAAATGTTTGGTAACTGTTAATTTTAATGATTATCTAAGCTATTACATTTGATAATTAAACCTAAAGTTGTCGTTATTTATGAAAGTTTTGAAATAATTTTGTGGTTGATGAAGAAACTAAGGAAGTTTTCAATTTACTATTTGATGAAATTATTCGATTTCATAAAGATACAACTTACAAGAGACGAAAAGAGGTAGGTGTAGTGACTAATTAGATTTCAGGAGTTGGTCAACTACCTCTAGTATTCATTTATTATTTTATGAAAAAATTTACAATGAAATTTTAATGGTGGAAAGATGATACTCATTTTTTATTTGAAATATATCTTCCTGTGTCACAATTTAACAAATTATTAAATTGTACAGTAAAACATACATTTAGAAAAATCCAAATGAAATTAGGTTGAAAGTTTCTACGGACATAGTAATTTAGGATTCGAGTGGAACATTCTCGTTGGTTGATGTATTATCTTTGTTGCCTAAAAATAGTAGGATTCCCTCACTTATAAAGGGTTAAATTTTGTACAAATAAGCAATATACTGATATTCTTATACTTTAAGTTGTTTGATAACTGGATAGAGTTATGTAGGTATTAGTAATGTGAGTATTAGTTATACATGCATTAGTTATGCAAAGTATTTTTTTGCTAATTAAACTGATTATATTAATCACGAAAGTGAAATCGATACAGCGCAACAAGCTAAACACTCAGCTTGTTAGTACGTTCTAAGAGAATCAACACCTAGAGCCTACATGATTTAGAATGTAAAACTATGCATCACATCTCTAATCCTAGAAGGTGCTCATCTAACGTATGCTACATATGCAATCTCTTTAGCAATGTTTTCCCAGCTTCTACTTTTCTTCTCAGACATTCTCCAATTCCTTTCAATCCAGATGTTGTAGGTGATTTCTTAGTAGTTTAGTCTGAATATATGGGCCCTTCATGAATTATCCTTGGCTCTCCAAACAAGGTATTGCTCTCGTGTAGTAGTAACAGTTAGGCCTGGGCATATTTTGATTCAAATCGAAAAAACCGATCGACCTGAACTTTTTTTAATTTCGATTTCAATTTTGGATTTGATAGGTCGATTTCGATTTTAAATTTTAGAATTTCGATTATTCGATTCGGTTTGCAATTTTTCAAATAATATATTTCGGTTAATGAAAAACTGATTTTTTTTTCAATACATAATAATTTGTATTTCAATTTCCAGGCTACCACAGCCCTCAACCCATAGAAAATTGGCCCAAATTTGAAATCCCTAAACAACTAAACACAAACACAGCAAACCAGTATTATTCCACCACTGTAATTCGTATGCCGCATCAGTATTCTCACAAACAAGTCTTACTCCACCATCGGTGATGCCGCAGACCACCAGAAAACTATCGGCGACGCTTTCTTCTGTCTCTCTGACTTTCTGGGTCTACCGCGGACTGTCCATATCCACCAATACACGCTCATCTTGGTCTTTAATCTTTAAATAGAGTTTATACTTGTCTTGAGGGTAAGCGTACAAGCTTTAGATTGTCGTTTTCGGTATGGTAGATAATGAAGGAGTCTCAAAGTGTAACTGAAAAAAACATGTTTGATCTCAGAAAATCAGCACTTTCAGTGCTATTGAAAGGAAAATCAGATTGGAAAATCGACGAGTTCAAATCGAAAATTGAACCGAAATTACGAAAATCGAACTGAATCGAATTTATTTCAGTTCGATTTCGGTTAACATTTTTACCAAACCAAAAATCAAAATATCAAATCGAATTTTACAAACTGAACCGAACCGATCGAATGCCCAGCCCTAGTAACAGGGCATTGTATTTGTATCCATCTAGCAATTTTCTCCCATACTCTCTTTGTGTAATCACACTTTACAAAGAGATGCTCTCTGGTTTCTGCATTTTTCTGGCAGAGGGTGCAGGTTGGATTAATAATATCCATTCCCCAGTGGATAAGTTTGTCCTTGGTTAGCATTTTTTACCATGCATAAGCAGCCAAGTGAGGATATGCAGGGTTTATTTATACATGTATTAGTTAATTTATCATTTTAATACATAACTTATTCCACCTTCTATCCCACATAAATTAAACATAGATTCCCTCATAAGTTATACAAGTGTTAATTATGTAGGATTACAAAAAACGCAACCAAACATTGTAAAAAATAATACATCTATAATAGACATAATTCCCACTCGACAACATTACAACGAAGACATTATCGTCCTACTTAGTGGCAAAATCAAGCCCAACTCATCAACCCGCCCAACCCGTTTAAGATTGGGCGGGTTATTGACCTGCTCATTCATTACATGAATAACTTTTATCTTATAGGACTCCAACTCGACAACATTACAACGAAGTCAAACAAGCAAAATTAATACTCCCTCGGCTTCATAATAGACAACCACTTTTTATTTTACACGATGATTAAAAAATCATTAATAGATTGGTTAACTTTGCTATTTTGTCCTTTGTTCGTATCAATAAATATAAAATAAGTTAGAAAAAATATACGCAGAGCATAAAAATAGCTAGTATTGAGAATTGTGCAAACTTCCCAAGGTTTTAGTAAGTAATCAAATAGTATGAAACAACGTTTTTAGTAAGATGTCCATCTAATATAGGACGGAAGAGATATAATTAACACATTTCAAGAAAAAACAACTTAAGGTTCCGTAGACCTAGATTGAATACGTAAGAGAAGAGGCGTATGCATGAGGGGGTCACCATACCGGGTTCACGTGAATCCATGCTCCCCTCCTGAAATCATATATAGTAGTGTTCTATTTTTTCATTTTTGTTAAATATAGATGTGTGAACCCACACTCGAAGTATCATATAATGCGACGATGATTGGGTGCACCTCTCAGTGCGGTTAGAACTTTGACTTTTATATCTATCTTGTTTTATTTTTCTTTCTAAAATTGGTAATACCTCTCTAAGTGGTTATTGATAGCATTTTTGGTATTTTAATTAATTAAGCATTTCAATTTTTGACTTATAATTTTAAATTTTTAACTGTTTTCAATGATAAGAACCTAACTGTCGAACCGATTAGATCCACCTTTTCATAATAGTGTGTTAGAAAAAATAATAGTAGGAAATATGATTGAAGAAGAAGATGGCTTTGAGGCGTGTAAACACTTTCTTTAAAGAGATATTGCCCATATACATATTGGGGTAAATACAAACAATTATCTTCAAGGATACAACAAAGCCCTTTGTTTATACATGCAGGTTTTCTTAGGCTACTTCTAGAGAGTCTTTATATTTATAGAACTTAAGAGATGACTCTTCATCAGAGTCATGTTATTTCATGAATAAATGTGTCATTTCATAAGAGTCATGTTCTTTCGTGAATAGATGTGTCTTTTCATAAGAGTCATGTTCTTTCATGAACATATAACTTTCTATAAAGGTCATGTTCTTTCATGAACATATGACTTTTTATAAAGGTCATGTTCTTTCATAAACATATGACTTTTCATAACAGTCATGTTCTTTTACGTACAAATGTGTATGTTCAATTTAAGACCTCTATATATTACAAAATATCCAACATAGTGCACCCATCATCCCAAAATCCTAGATATGCCTCTACGTAAGAGAGTTGAGAAAGACGAGCAGAAAAGAAGCTTGGAGATAATTTGAGAGAAAGACGATGTTTACGTCAAATATATATTAATAAATTTTAAAACTAAATCTTTAATTTCTTAAAATTATAAAAGGGACCTCGAGCACATTTAACAATTTTAGGTGCAAAAAATAAAGAGAAGAAAATGAAGTCTAGTGCTTTAAATTGAGACTTAAAAGGGTGTTCGAGCCAACTCTTTTCTCGTGATTATAAATTAAAGTATATTAGCTTATTTTCACACACATATTCAAAAGATATTTAAACAATGCCAAATAAGACAATTGATTTATTTTTTTTAAAAAAGTGCATAATATGTTTGAAATTCCCTTGCTAAAACAATGGAAAACACGAGACTTCATGAGTTAGTAGAAATTACTTTAAAGTTCTACCTACCATGTGCTAAAATAGCCTAATAATATGTTATAGGTGTATATGGCTCTTGCTTTTTCAGAAAAAATAATTGCCCTCTTGTCATTTGAAATAGAAGAAAATAATTGTTTTACATATTTTAAAAGTATAAAATGAAGATCTGTTATACGTAGAAATGACGATCTGTTATACGTAGAATTTAAAGTATCAAATCGATGGTGTAGTCATATATAGTGAAAGATGATCTGTTAAACATTTTTCGTAGAAAAATTATATTATATCAAAGTATAAAAAATAAAAAATATTTTTCATGCATGTATATTAAATTTTGAACGTTTTTAATTAAATTTCTGACTCCACCACTATCTCTAATAAAAGAGACATAATTTTTTTTAAAAATAATGTAAAAGACTAAAAAACCATTACTCCAAAAAAGGAAAAATTGTATTTGTCGATTTTTAATTGAATAAGGTCCCATCATATTCCCAATAATTAAAGCTTGATGTGATCTATATCAAACTTGTACAATTTTAGTGTTAGTTGAATTACTTGTATGTTCTAGAGAGAGGAAGGAAGAAGTAAAGAGAAAGGTTAAGAAGCCATGGGAGTATCAACTCAAGTTAACTATTTTTGGTTCAATCTCTTTATGATCTTTTTTTGTCTCTCCATATCCACCATTTATGGATCTGTAAGTTTACCCTTATCATACTCTATTTTTATACTTTTTACTCAGTCGATTTTCGTTTTATATATTTTAGATTCATCAAATACTCAATTTAGGAATTTAAGAATTTTTTCGAATGTTATTGTATGAAATCAATGTTATTAAGTATGTATATGCTACCTTTGTTTCAAATTGTTTTTCTTATTTTTCTTTTTTGGTTTATTTAAAAAAGAATAACTTTTTTTTGTTTTTTAATAATTATTTAATTTTAACTTTCCATATGACATTTTTAAAAACGCAAAATTAAAAGAATTACCTTCTTTATATATGTAGTTAACAAATTGAAATAAACAGTATAACATATTAAACATGTTTTTTTTAAATGGGAACATTAAAATTTAAAATTTATGATATATAAAAATGAGATTTTTTAATCCAATTAAATAGGAATAAAAGATATACAATAAATTGAGTAGATGGAGTATTTAACACATATTTCTTTTTGGCAACAGACGCCCTTAGCTTTGTCCCAGTTTATAGGATATAATTTAAATTTCAAGAGTCAAACAAGATTTTTTTTCAGAGTCAGAATATATCTGATGGCTATTTATTTATAAGCCCTTTAAGTATTTTAAATTGTTAATTTTTTGTAATTTATAATACATTTTATGTATTAAATACATAAATTATTTTTGAAAACTTTAAACATTATATGGCAGAATACTGAACTATAGTTTAAAAAAAAAAAAATTACTCTGAAAATTCAAAGTTTTTCTTATGAAATGGGACATAGTAAGTATATATTTTTTTATTTAATAAAATATTTTATGGAGTATTCCATATGTCTCATTTCAAATTTTTTATATTTTACTAAATTGCAGGAAGAAGATTGTGTGTACACAGTTTACGTTCGAACCAGTACAAAAATAAAAGCTGGAACCGATTCAATTATCAGTTTGACCCTCTACGATTCAATCGGGTACGGTATTCGAATTAAAAACATTGAAGCTTGGGGCGGGCTTATGGGCCCGGGTTACAACTATTTCGAGAGAGGAAACTTAGACATTTTCAGTGGTCGAGCTCCATGTTTAACGGCGCCGATCTGCAAAATGAACTTGACTTCCGATGGAACAGGGTCCGGCCATGGATGGTACTGTAACTACGTTGAGGTCACCGTCACCGGAGTTCATAGAGAATGCGATCAACAGAATTTTGAAGTGGAGCAGTGGATCGCGACTGATCATTCGCCTTATCAGCTCACTTTCATTAAGGATTTATGTAAGAAGACGAAGTCCGGTGAGGATTTGCCCGTCTCCGGTGAGAATCTGCCTGTTTCCGATGTAGCTGTGATGTGATTTATCGATCATTTATTGGGCTTTAATTGGGCCTGAGCCCACATTTTATTATTGGAGTGTTGAGTTTAATCAGGGGTAGAAAAGACAATTGGTAAGGGTTCAATGTTGCTATGATATGTTTATTGTTTTCGAGATATAGTAGTGCTTTAGTATAGTAGAGAAGACATTAATTATTTAATGAATAATAAGGTCCAATATATACTATCATGAGGAGCAGAGATAGCAAGAGCCGAGGAAAGTATATCGTTTATATATGATTAAAGTTAGTTTTTAGATATATATAATAGATGTTGAATCTCGTTTAATTTCTTTGTGTGTTTATATTTCAAATTCTTTTAGTGAAAATTCTAACTCCACCATTACTGTCATGAATACTACACTTTGGAAAAATAAAAGTTATTGAGTAGAGTGTAAGGTTCAAATAAACCATTGAAACACTTTTTCGACCTCTAATTTTAGGCCGATTTTTGTCATAAAATATTTAACTCTTTTTACAATATATATATAGCACCCATTTTATTTGAGATACATTATGATAATATACATATAGTGTATATTATTATATATATCATATATTTTACACTGAAACTAATATCAATTATCATATTCAATCAACTGAACTCTATCAATATTTATGTATACCATGAATATATATGTTGAGATACAACCAATTCTAATTTCACTTTCATTCTGAGAACCATATCATGTATATCAAGAGCATGCCATGTTAATTGTTATGCATAATATATATTTCTTGAATAAGTTATTGGTAGGTAGCATATAAGGCGGGGTGTGAAGCGAGACGTTTTATGCAGTTAGGGTGAGGCGTAAGCCCCGAGACACAGGGCGTAAGTCCCATGGATCTACGGCGCACATCTCATGTATATTCAATTTTATAATTTTATTACTAAGAAAATAAGCAAAAGTAAAACTTTCAATGCTTTTACAAATAAATTTTACTAAATAATCAATAATATAGAAAAAATATTATAATTATTATTTAAGAAAGGTATTAATAACCAATAATATAGAAAAAATATATATTATAATTACTATTTGAGAAAGGTAATAACTAACAACACAAAAAATGATAATAGCCAAAATAATCTTTAAAATTAAATCATCATTCATCTTCACATTTACTAGTCCTTCCACCCTCAATTAATATCTGCATTGATTATTGTATATATATTTTAAAGAAGAAGAATGATAAAAAGTGTAAAAATAATGACAGAAAATGAATAAAGCTGTTTCAAGAACATAGTGCTATGAAAGTTCTATCCTATTAATTTCAGACACGATTATCTAAAAAATTATTTATAGCAATGCCATTTTCTATGTCAGTTTATTTATACATATTAGAAAAAATCACTACAACTTGAAAAAACATGATAGCATAAAATATAACTATCATTACACCAATAATACCTTACGCGAATTGACAAACATTACTAGGTTATTATTCAATGAGGGTATAGTTTCATTTAATTACTGTGCGTGACTATAGTTTAATATGATTTGCTATTAAATAGGGGACCCACCGCCGGTTTGTAAACCTAAGGAATAAAAGCCCTTATCGGATTTGTACACTAATTAATTATACAAATCGAATATTATTTTTCCTCTCTCCGTTTCCTAATTCTCTCCTATAATCAATCGTATACTTTAAATTTGAATTTCGAAATCTACTTTCTCCCTTATAATCGTGGTTTCACAATTCAAGATAATCGCTCAAAAATGTGATTCAACTGGTTTTTTTTGTTTGCATATGATTTATTTTTGTTTTATTTTGAACAAAAATATGTCATTAGTCTTCCTATTTTTATTTTTATTTTTAAAAAAAGGATGATGGAGGGTCAAGATCTATCATTAGTCTTCCTATTTTCAATTTTTTTTTTAAAAAAAATGGATGATGGAGGGTCAAGAACAACTGATGAGGTTGTTTCTGATTCATTAGATCGAGACAAATATAAAGAATTCAAGGTTTTTTGTTTAAACCCTAATTGTATATAGCAATTTGTATATTTTTTTGTTATTATTTATACATGTATATAATTGTGACTGATTACTGTATATACATAACTATGTTGAAGTGTATTTATATATTTGTATATGCAAATCACATATTCATTATATATATAGTTTATATTGAAGTGTTTTTATATACTTGTATATGTAAATCATATGTTCATTATATGTATATACATATACAATTTATATTATATACAAATTCAAGCATCTATATAAGTATACAAATATTATCCGACACATATACAATTCAAATATACATATAGAACATATATGTTCTATGATAAATTCATTGTCAGACAAACACATATAGAAAATAAAATGTATAATTTTTTTCTTTTAATGGAGCTTCTCCAATATGACGAATCCAATTATTATGGTGTTATTATTGTAGTAGAAGTCATTTTAGGCAAAAAAAATATGTTAGCATGAATAATGGAATTCATTATTATTTTTGTTTTTGTATTTAGCGCTCATATATTCATTAATCAATAGTGTTATTATTATAGTAGAAGTCATTTAGGTAAAATAAATCTGCTAGCATGAATAATGGGATTCATTATTATTTTTGTTACTGTATTTAGCGCTATATATTCATTAATTAATAGTGGATGCTTTGTATAAATTTTTAACAAATAAATCGGAATATACAAACATAAATTTCCATAGCAAATTAAATTATAGCCATGAAACGTAGTTAGATAAACTATAGTTATGGAGCGTTATTTGCTTAAATCTGTTTGCCATATATGAAACTTACCCTAATAAAATATAAGATTGTAAGTAAAAATTATTCAAAAACAAAAGAAAATAAAAATTAACGTCCAGAACATACCTTTTTACGTCCAGGACTTACGTTTTTACGCTCGAAACTTACGTCCCAAATTCTAAACCTTCAATTTGCACCCCAAAGCGTTTTTGATACGCCATACTCAAAAACTCGCCCCAAAACCATTTTTGAAAACACTGATAGTTACTGAGCCTTTTCTAGTAAATAAAGTCATTTTCAATCAACATATACTATAGTACATGGATACGAAATTAAGTGGAGGGGCCAAAAGATTATATATCATTAATTTTTCTACTTAATTATTATTCTTCTCGATCATGCCATCTGGTTGATGATTAAAGGACCCAAGTTAGAGAAAAATTACTCATAGAGTACTCACTCTACAAAATCTTGAAACAGCCTTAACCTAGCTGTGATGCACTTTAATTAATACTATTAGAAAGACCCCCTTCATATTTTATGTAGTAATGATTGGTAAGAATTTCATTTGCTTTTAACAAACTTTCAAGCAAGAAATGCAGAGTGAAATGCCAAGACATGTATATATTTTTTATTTCCTGTCTCAAAATACTTGTCATCGTTATTAAAAATATTTGTCATTTTAAAAATTCAAGACAAATTAATTATTATTTCCTCATTCTATTCTTAGTAGTAATCTTTTTAACACTACAAATACCTTAATTATCACATATAAATAGAGTAAATATTTAATAAATAGAGATTATATATATATATATATATATATATATATATATATATATATATATATATATATCTTAAGACATAAATAAGGACAAAATAGTGAAACACCCTTTCTGATTAGTATATTCTTAAGAAGCGTGTAAATAAAAAATATGATAAGTATTTTGAGACAGATAGAACAGTTTTTTTTTTTTTTTTTTTGGGGGGGGGGGGTGGGGAGGGAGAAAAAACAAGGCAAAATGGAGAAGAAGTCAAGGAAACCATGTTAAACAAAATAATTACATATTAAGAAAATGCAACAAATGTAAAAGAATTGTTCTCATTCACTAAAAATTCATAGTGCTTTAATTTTTTGTTTCCAAAGCACCCTAATGAATTCCTTTCTTTGATTTTTTTTTCCTAAAGAGATGAGCCAATATAGCCTACCCCAAATCCTATTTTCTAACTCAAGCCTCTTAATCCTTTGATCTTTCTCCCATTCTCTCTTTTCTTTGTTCCCTAAAAGACCTTTATAAATCCTTCTCTTAACCCCTTCCCTACCACTTTTTTCTATTTTTGACCCTTTTGTTTCCTTTCATGGAGGGATTGGAATTGAACAAGCAAGTGATGATACCATTCAAATTAATTTGTTATGGAGATTGACAAATTAATGACAACCATAAATGTCATTGTGTGGTGTTCATGCTCTTTATGTCTTTGGCAAATTCCTCATTTTTTTGAGTTGTTGTTGGGCATCCTTAATCATTTGTCCCACATCCTCATTTTCTGGTGTCTCCTTTATCAACACTTCACATTCTTGTATGCATGCTTCCCATTTTCCCATCTAGTATATCACACATAAAATAATGCACATCAAAATCTTCAATTATTTAATCAAAGAAAAAAAAGGGAGCTACTAGGACATGTCATATCATGATTGTTTAATTAAGAACAAAAATTATAAAGGCCCCTTTATATAACAACATCGTTTGTTCCGATATTTTTTAGTTGTCACATCGAAATGTTATTATAGAGAACATATAATATAATTTAACATGAAAGACCAGTTCCATGAAAACGTGATTGTTAGAGTGAAATGTTGTTATATAGAACATTTAATATAACATAATATAACATGAAGGACCGGTTTGTTATAGTGAAATGTTGTTATAGAGAACATGTAATATAATATAATATAACATGAAAAACTGGTTCATAGAAAATGTGGTTGTTATACTGAAATGTTGTTATAGAGGATGACTGTTAAACTTAGTATCAAAGCATAAGGAAAATTAAAAGTTACCTTAAAGTAACAATCAGCCTTCCTCAACCTAGCTTTGGTGAAAGATGGTCTAACATTAAGGGCAGTATTGCAATCCTCAAGTGCTTTCTCAAATTGGCCAAGTTTTGACCTGCAAGCTGCTCTGTTACACAATAGGACTGAGTTGTGTGGATCATGTTCTAGTCCTTCACCATAAGCAACACTAGCATCTCCATATTTTCCACCTTTAAACAACTCATTGCCCTTTGTTCTAGCACTTGCTGCTGCCCTTGTCCTCCTAACTATCATGTTCACTTCCTTGTTGTTCCCATCTAGCTGGGCTGCTCGTTGAGCCGCTGCTAGGGCATCGTCAATCCTATCGTGTAACAATCATAGAAAGTCGATTGAGATATGTCATATAGAAAGGAACGTATTGAGAGCATTTGTATGACCGAGTTCAATTAGTTTGAAATTGAGACATAATTGATTGATTGAGTCTATTATTTTGTATTTTATGTAAGACGATATGATTGATTGAGACTATTTATTTTGTATTTTATTGTCCATATAGGGATTATTAAATAAGCAATATTTTGAAATCTTTGTAAATCAATTCTCAAAGCTTGATTGATTTTGTAATGTAAAGTCGATATGTCAATTTGACTAGATCAAACTAAGAGTCTTAGAGATAGATTAATGTGAGTTTAAATTAGGCCAAAGTGTTTGACCTTTCCTTCTCCGCACTCACTCAAGTTTTTGCAAAAAAAAAGCATGATGAGTTAAACTACTCGGATTGACATGGATGGCATACTCAAGTACTCTTCTTTTGGTTTCTCTTTTCTCTTACACACATTTCCCCTTTTGAGTTGTTAGCTAAACCAAACACTTTATTTGTTCACAATAATCCAATACTAATTAAATCTTTACTTTCTGTCCTAATCCTGATTACTGGCATCTTTAGGACCACAACTATGACCTACACTGAATACATTTTTTATTAAATGTTGAATGGTTTGAATTATTTAAAACATGAGTACTAACTAACCTGCCAGCAGCCATGTCAACTTGAGCTTGAATGACTAGCAAGCCTGCATTGCCAATAGGGCCAAAGAACTTTATACATTCATCGATATCAAAATTCGGACCATTCTTCAGAGTTTGATCTGCTTCATGGTATCTATGGAGCTTCACCAACGCCTCCGCTTTCAAAGCAAATATCTTTTTTTTTTGTTATCCATAAAGAACAAAAAATTAGCTCATGACACAAAAGAAAAGAACAAATTCTTATGGTTTAATGAATAAAATAGTTAACCTGTGATGCAGAATCTGCACCAGCCGATATGGCGAGGGCAGATTCTTTAAGAAGAGTGTTCCAATCTCTTTGCCTTTTGGCCTCAGTACACTTGTTGAGATGAATTTGAATAGTTTTAGACTTTGTCACAACATCAGGATCAGCTTCTGATGCTGCTTGTTTGTAATGGTACATAGCTTTCTCTGTATCTCCTAATCTAAACACGAAAACTCGACAATTGTAATAGTAATAAAAAGAGATCATGAAACTCACGACGAAAAGAAAAAAAATGTTTACATTTACCTGATACATAGGGTGGCCAAACGATTATGAGCTCTTTGATAACGAGGATCAATTGATATAGCTTCTCTGCATTCAAAAACAGCTTCAAGAAGCCTTCCTAAAGCAGTCAAAGCAGCGGATTTGTTGCTTCGATAAGAAGCCTTATTAGGATCAATTGAAATCGCAGCATCATACAAGGCCAAAGCCTCAGCAAATCTTCCATTCTTGTAATCCTCATTTCCAAGAATCTTCAATTGTTCAGGGTCCATTCTTGTGGACAAAGCGCGACAAAGGGAAACAGAGCCCCCTGTTTTCCCCTGTTCGTGATCGCCCTTTTTCTTTACCACATTACCCATAACACTCGTCGGATATATCCCATTCTGAGATGGTTGTTGTTGTTGGGGTTCTTCTTTAGCCGTTCTTGGTAAATAATCAAGAACATGATTAGCTGTTGAAGTTGTTGTTGCACCAGTACCATTGCCCCCACCTTGCTGCCTTATGTTACCCAAATTACCAAACAACATCACGTTGCTAGACGATGCACGGACTAATGTATTAGCACCCTTTGATCTTTGATGATCTTGGATCATGTTTTCAAGTTCTCCTGATAACCCCGTTGAGGGCGGACCTACTTTTCTTCCTTGATTATTATACCCTTGTACCTGTACCCCTTGACCATTATTTTTCTGCTGATTATGAACAGGTGCAGCACTTTGCAAATTACCCTTATTTGCAGCTACCTTGGATTGATTTGGATTAGGCCTTGGTATGATCCTATCAGCTTGTTTCTCGTTCTCGCGAGTATCTAAAAAAGCCTCGTTGGATCCATTACGATGCTTTTTAGAATTTTGAGTGCTAGAAGATCGTGTTAAATTGTTAACATTGTTGGAATTTGGTGTTGGAAGCGAACCTGTTGATGTTGATCTTTTTGTCCACATATTTTTCCTTCCAAAAACCGCGTTCAACAGGCCACAACCTGTTTTCCTTTCATCAGAAGCGTCTCCCATAATTGGATAGTTGAGATATGAAATTCTTCTGGTCACATGAAAGAGTATTGAAATTTTGTACTTACCAAAAGGAGCTTCTTAGGTAAGAAATATAAGACTTGTAGGCCAAGTTAACTCACCAAGGACCCATAATGTACCTAAAGAAAAAAGATGTTACATTTAATGAAATTGGTTGTGTGAAAAATGGTTACTGCCCCCAGGAAAAGAGTGCATAATTGTCATATTCTATGTATCTCTAGAATATCTTTTTTTGTTTGTTTCTCTCTCTTTATGATGGTAATGAAATGATTGCATCAACAAGAGAAATGGAATGTGAAAAATGACAAGAGAGGGGGGAAAAATGAAGAAGAAATAATTTGCTCTTTTTTGGGGTAAAAAGACACAAAAATAATACTAGTAATGATGAATGTATGCAAAAGGGATTTTTTTTCTTCTTTTCTTTTTGGTTAATTTTTAAAATTTTTTTGTTGGTTCGGTGTTTGTGGTGTAAAAAGGGAGACCAAAAGACTCGGTAATGGAACAAAGGAGGATCTCAAGATATTTAGAGGGAAAAAAACAATTTAGTGTTGGCAGAATCTTTTATTCAATTATTTTATTTTCTCTTCTATTATTTTCATTTCTTTTTTCTTTTTTTTCAACAAAGTCAAATTAGGGAGAGGAGTTCACGTAGGCGACTTTGAGCAGCTCACGTATGGCTGCCAGCTTTATTCTAATTCTAAGGGTTTGGTAGACATTTGAAGTATATGATAAAATGTTCTTATAACCTTTTTGACTAGAATTTTTTTTAAAAAATTTAGGTATGTATTATCAAAGGCTTATTATACAGATAAGTTATTCATTTAAAATATTCACCTCCTTCAATTAAATATGATTAACATCAATTAGACGTAAAATTTCAAATCACCTAATAGAAGCTTAAAAACACGCACAATATTTATGAATCGAAAGTGTCTAATAAGAACACTTTATTATGTTTCAGATACTCAATTGGACAGCTCTCTCCATGAACTTCTATGTACCTGAAATGTCTTTTGATAGACTTTCAAACCTTGAAGTAATAATCCCCATGCATGTACTCTTTGAGAATAGATCAAATATAATTTCTAGTGTAAAGTTCCACCACTAGTTTCTAATTTTTAAGATGGGAACTAGTTTTTATAAATCTCAACTTCATGTATTTGAAAATAGTCTTTAAAAAGTCGAATATATTCAAGGAATACAGTGAAAAAATGTGTTAGAAACTCAAAATTCAACTCTTAGTCTCTTATTTTGAAATCGTCTGCATGTTTTTTTAACATTGCGTAAATTTCCATTTCTTGTTTTCACTTCCATTGACCACTTGTGATATGAGAAAAATAGCAATTTTGTCAACAATCCAGTTGAAATTCATGCTCTCAAAGCATTCAAGAAGTTACCCACCCTTGTGCAACATCAATGTTTGAAAGTTTTCAAACTTTGACTGAGTCTCATATCAATTAATTATAGAATGAAACTTTTGCTAGGCAACCAAACAGCCACCTACTTTGTATTACCCACCGACCAGGTCTAAATTCATTTAGCCCAGACAAGAAAAATGGTGGCAAAAAGTATCAGAAAAAATTTATCTGAAGATATTGCTAATTTTTCTTTTCAGCCTCTGACCATCTATCTTAGCATCAGAGAAATTTATGTTCAAAACTTTTTCCGAACTAGTAAATTGTTAAGAGATGACTAGCCCACCTAATCGAACTCAGCTGCTGCAAAGGTCCACGACAATGAGCAAAAATTGAATGTCTGTCTCCACCTATTAAAGGGACAAGTAAATGTCAAATGTAAGAATGTAGACTGGTTTCATTCAAGCATCAGCACCTATTAAGGGACATGTTAATGTCAAGTTTGTGACGACCCCTTCGTACATCAAACGCAAACACACAAACCAAAATCACATTGTACAATACACAATAAGATTTCAGTCAAAAATCAATATTGCTATAGGGGAAGACTAGTTATACTTCACCAGAAAGAACAATTTACAGAAAAATCACAAAGAAGTAGGTTCCAAATTAATGGCCAAGCATAATCATTTGATAGTAAATTTTTAAAAAACATAATTCATTTGATCAACTCCGCAGTGAAAGCTTTGCATTCTATGAGAGCTTATACTGTTGGTCTTGAACATGGATAAAAGAGGAGAGTTACCGTAGGCTTATAGATAATGTAGTCAATTTGCCATTAATCCTCATAACAATGAATATGTCAGGACAAACTCTCCTAGACATACGTTAACATCAATTTATTGAGTATTTTAACATAGCAGCTCCAGATAGAGCGAAATGAATTACAGGATTCATATAATAGATCCACCTCGCACTCAATAAAACTGGAATAGAACATGAGAAACCAGAGTTAAAATTCTAGTATAGGTAAAAAAGTTCAGTAATTTCTTACAAGAAATAATCTATGCGTTACAATGCCTGCACTAATAATCCTTGAATAACATGTTCCTAAACTAATGGCCCGTAAATTTGACTAGTTATTCAAAATCCCTCAAGATGATAAAAGTTTAGGATGGAGCAAGCAAAAGAGGATAAAAAAGTATATACAATGTTCTTCTATGATAGCAAAAGAACTAAGGATGGCTCCTTTCAAATACTTTAGTACTTCTTTTATTAGGTAACTCTGCATCAAACTCTTAATCAATCTGCAGTCGACATTCATTCTGCAGCCACCTCTTTTTCTTTTCTTTTAATTTGATACGCTAAACCCCAATGCCAGACCCCACTCAACTTAGAAGTCAAGAGTTATTCTTGACTTCTTTCCCCACTTGCTCCCTTGGTGACTGGGATTCCCCAACGTCAAGGTTTTTTCATGTGTTGTTTTGCTACAAATATAAAATAGAAGTAAAACACGTGGATCAACCTTTTTCCCTAACTTTTTTACAGTAAAATGTAATATTAAACTGGGATTAAAACAAGACAATAAAGAAGCTGACAGCATCATTATTGGGAGAGAAAGGAATTTAAAAAAAGCCCATTCCTACGTCTCTCATATGGGTTTTATTATAGTAGAAGTAGTTATATAACCATACGTGACTTATTGGAGCCCTTTTAGAAATAATCTCTCATGAATTTATTGGTGAATTTATTGGTGTTGCGTGTTTTTCTTGGCAGGAACAACTTTTGATAGAATCTACGATCTTTTCCCTTTTGTGTGTTTGCATTATTGACAAAAATTTAGCAGGATTTTTGTCCCTATTTCACTGTCTTCATATTTCATAATATAATGTTTTTAGGGTCTTATCCAGATTGTATGCACCTTGACTATTCCACCGGGTACCTGCTGCAGATAGCCACGGATTGGCCAAGAGGATGATAATACAACATTTAACAAAGAATTAGAGAAGATCTGGACATGAAAATGGAAGACAAACAAGGTTACTGGCACGTATATTGATTTTCTGTAATGAAGTTGTACATTTAGAACAAAAAAAATGAACTATGACCCTTAGAAACCATTGAATAAAACATGATGATGAAGATATGTAAGGGTAATATAAGAACCTAGCTTAAGTATGATGTACTTACTTCGCCAAATCCACTTCGAGTATTGCTATGTCTCAGCTTTCTTTAGATCCTTAAGTATTGCATCGGCCAGTTCCTCCTCACTGTATTCCACACCAAAGCATCTAACTACTTGCATATTTGGATTCACCAAATACCTATTACATCAATAGACATCTGACTCTGTCAAATTGCTCTAGAGCAGGTAAAAGAAACTGAGTTTATTCTTCCATAGTTGTAAAGAGAGGGCTTCTTATTTGACAATATATAGGACTTGAGGCTTACATGTTGTGAGAAGATTCTACCAGATAATCATCTCCTTCTTCATCAACCTTCTTAAAGTAAACTCGGTATTCCTGTGCCGTCTGTCTAACAGCAGCAACTGGTCCAGTTAATCCCATTATTCTTGGGTCAAACTCTGCATTTCATGAAAATATAATCAGCAAAGCTAAAGTGTAGGAAATAAACATCAAATAAAAGGAGACAACTATAGGATTGAACCCTTCTCTTCAAGCCCACGCCCCCGGTTGGGATCTCTTTCCAAAATTCTTTCAACAAGACATTCATTCCAGAACCTAGAGAGAGAAAGAGATCAGAGAAGCTAGATCCAGACCTTTAAGATAAGCTCGAAGTTGCGAAGGCGTATCACGTTGAGGATCAATTGTGACAAATACTGGGAGAATCTTATGATGATCCTGTTTTGACCCTTGTTTACATTAAGCAGAAAGGACCACAAAGCAAAAAGAAAATAACGACATCAGTAACATAAGTCAGTAAACAAGAAAATATAATATCCATTCAAAGAACCCGAGTTGAACCTAGAATATCAATAGTTTTAGCCATCTTTTGTACTTCTGCTGGACCAACATCAGGAGATGAAATATAACCAAAATAGAGAAGAACCCAGTTTCCCAGCAAGTCGCGCTCGGTAACCACACGGCCTTCCGTATCAATCAAGCTGAACGGGCCGCCAATGATTGGCCCTTGGATTGCACTTCTTTCAAATTTCTCGCCTTGACCTGAAAGGCATGAAAGCTTTATATTGTGTATCAATCATTAATATGTATGGCACTACAAAACTATCAGAAAGTTAATGCACATGGTACTCCATAAAGAACATGATTCAAGTGGACAAGCATACCAACACTTTCTGATAAGGAAACATAAAAAGAGAGAAAATAGTCCAATGAACTATTCTATTTAAACTAGAAAGATACCGAGACTGCCATAAGAAGTCTATCGACGAGCCCAGTATGCGGCTTTTTGGCTCAATGATAAGCAGGACTCTGGGAAGAAAATAATTTTAGTCTGTAGTTCTGGACTTCTGGTAGATTAGAAGTTTAACAACCAAAATAGGCTTTAGTTCTTGTGCTCCATTATTAAACAAAAGCTGATAACCACTTTTAGTAAGGAGCTATGATACTTTCAAGCACTGTCAGTACATCTTTTCAGGTACAGAAGCAGTACAGCATATAGACTCATCCATGTATCACTTCTTAATTCACTACACACCTACATCCTTAATTTGTTTCTTCGTTTTTTTGTTTCCATTTTAAAGTGTTAATTGCAGCATTCAAAGGCACATAATGGATTGAGGCGTATTTGGATTGAAAGACACATAAAGCTTTGCTTAAAAAAATACCCAGAGACTCACCTTTTGGAATTGCTCTCCTTTCATCATTATAATGAAGAAAAAGGATCAGTCCACCAAATCCTCCCAAAGCAGCTCCAGGCTGCAAAGTAGAAATAAGATGAAGACAACTTAGATAAAGGAGCCATAGACAACTGCACAGAGCACATGCAACAACAGTCACAAAACACATCAAAAGGAGAATTGAGTTCAAATGCAATACTAATATATAAGGTTTCCAAGATCTTGATGTTGGGGATGGTCCAGTTAATAAAGGCGGATCATAAGTCTTTCTAGCAGATCTCATGCAGCTGGCTGAATGGAAGCGCTTAGGTGGGATAAACCTACAAATGAAACAAGTAATCAGAAAAATTGCAGTGCACTCCATAATTTGAAACTGAAATGGTTTACTTTTATCCTTCCTGTTCTACATGTATTTGAGTCGTTTCTCTTCTCTCTTTTTCCCCCCATTTCTTTTTGAGGGGGGAAGGCAGTATCATGGAAAGCATCAGAGTGCACTTACAGGGCTTGATTCATCAATACATCATAACTTTGTTTAGGAATAAAACTTGAAACGACCTGTTTCCAATTATAATTGAAGTGAATGTCTATAGAGAGTTCCTCTCTTCTTGCAAATTTTAGATTCTTTTGCCAGGATAATTGCAAGTAAACTTCAAAATGAAAAAAAGAAATATGTCTTAAGTCCATTCTAATCTCTCACATGGTAATGCATTATGCATATCTATCCTCATAGATACATTTTATGCATTCAAAATGGACATTTTCTGTAGAAAATAGAAGTAAAAAAGCTCCATCTACACTCCCCTACTTTTAACACATCAAGCTCACAACAGTGGAAGTGTATCTTCATTTCAATACTTTATAATCACATGAAGCTGATGCTCTCTTGACTAACTAAAACTGTGGACAGGTATAACTGCAACTTTAGATGAGTCAAAAATCTTACAAAGCTGAATCTGATGGAGAGTTAATTTAAGAAATTCTCCACATCAAGCTTCTGAAGATTGGAAACTTACAGTTCTTTTTAACTTGCCGTGAAACAATCCTCTCTCCCTTTCCTTATAGCAACAAAGACTGAAGCTCCCCCAACTTAGCCTCTATGTGAGGCAGTAGTAATTATTTGCTGCATTTAGACTTACAAGTTTCTCCCTTATTTTCCTGAAGGAAGTTGCTACTAGTCATTTACTCACCATCCTCCCCAGTGGGATTCCACAAGGTATATTGTTGTTGCAAGTTACTATTAGGCTCTTACTCAAAATCAAATTTCGCTCATGATGGATCTTACAACCTTATAATTAGTAAAATGCGTAAGGGAGAAACTACAAAAGAGAAAGTTGGCCACTATAAGAAGTACATAGTTATGTGTGGAAGTAAGAGTTGTTACGCATAAATTGAAACTTCACAAAGTTTCCTTCTAAGGAGCCCTCCAAGTCTCTTGGAGGAATCCATGAGCCACATAGCATGTTTAATCTATCTATCCAAGACAGCCTCCCCTGCTACCAATTGAAACTCATGAACCCAAGACACCACAAGTAACGCATTAGGTAAGACAAGTTTTAATTCTACAAAGACCCCTTAACCAATGTTTATCAAAGCAACTTTAGTAAGCCATGTTATAGCTGAAATCAGACATAAAACCAACTTTGACGGTAATGCCACTTACACTTCCACGTTTCTAACAGTCATACAATTGGAATTTCAACCTAGATATTTCAAATTTTGCTTTATATTAAGTATCATCTATGAAAAGGTACTCTCAACATGATTATTTCTAGTGTTCAAGTTTAAGGCAAAAAATATAACTAGCTCCACATCAACCATATTAAATGCAATAGAACACTAGAACCAGTGTGTTCATCAAAATTTGTTCCTCCTACTCTTCAACCAAGCATCAATAATATCATAATTAGAGCTTTCACTAACATTTTTTTCTCTCATAACGCTATTCCAATCCATCCATTTAGGAGAAAATATACCAATATTGCTTTCTCCAACTTCACTAGCAACTGGAAATAAATTAGTATGCTTCTCACTAAGGAGAAGTAGATCACTTCAGTTTCATCTCTTCTTGCTTCCTTCCCCCTTCCAACAACCAAAAAGTTTGAGGTTCATAAAGGGACCAATCTTCTCACAATTTTTTCTTAAAATCTAAGTAGACTAGTAACATACTAACAGACTACACAAAATATTTTGAGTCACAACACTAAAAAAACCATATTTAAACAAAAGAATAACTAAACCAAACTACAAAACTTCCATAACTCAATGAGAATACACAAAAAAAGTTATGCAAACACAAATTACCCAAAAAGATGAAAGCCATAAAAATTCAAGAAAACTAAAACCCACAAAATTTCAACAGTGAGTGATTGAGTATAGATTATACAAAATGCAGTTTACCTTTCATATGTATTGAGGGTCTGCACAGAGCGGTTCTTGATTGAATTTAAGAGATACCTGTACACTTGCATTTTGCACAAACTTAACAAAATATGGGAAGTAAAAGGGCTAAACAAAACTGGGTATCTTAAAAATGGAACTTATGGGGCAAGAAATTGCACTATTCTGTATACTAATAACTTCTTTTCTACTGAATATCAACTGCAAGGGTTATGGAAATCCTGAGAGGAAGGTGATGAGCAAAACGACACCGTTTTGGTGACTTTTGCCACAAGACAGTTTTCGTGACTTTTGCCACACGTATTATAATATTTTATTACATATTTCTTCACCTAAATTTTGAGGCGACTTAAACTTTAAATTCAAAATTCAAAATAAATATTGATTTAATTTACTTGAAATATATACTACTAAAAAAAATCAATAAACTTATATATATATATCACATATAAATTATAATTTGACATTTTAACTTACTTAATGTTCCATCCACTTTATGAAATTCAATTTTAATCAATCAGTAGTAAGTAATGAAAGATATTATGTAGCATATGATGAAAATCAGAAAATGGTCCTAAGCTAAATAGTTGATATAGTAATATAATTTCGACTTTGAAGAAACATCTCAATGTTAAATATTCTAACTTGTATCAAAATATAATTATAAAACAATTTTAATGTGAGCATGGTAGAGCTATAGTCGAGGATACGTTACGTAATCAGTTGAACACTAAGTTTTACTGGATAAATAAGTTTGTTTCAGCTTTCGAGATTAGAGAATTAGTCTCGAATGAAATAGATTGTGTAGCTAGAATAAAAATAATGTTTTATTTATATATATTACATATTAACACTCTGACTTCTACACGATTTTATTTCTTTATATTTGACATACCTTCATTGATATTTTGGCTCCACCATTACTACCAGCGTACTCAAGCACAATCCTAATTAATTGTACTAGGGTTCATGGTTTAACAACTTTTGTTCTATTTATCATAGGTAATGATCATCGAGGATAGTGTAACATCGGACCATAAGTTGATTTTCTTAATACCATAGAAGGTGAACTAGACCGATCACCCGTGAAATAATGAGATAACAAGGACATGCTACAATATATTTTGCTATGAACACACTAGAGTGATAACACATCAGGCTTGCCCAAAACGAGGTTCGGGCTCAGCTTCAAGGTCCTCGACTGGCCTCTGGCTTAAGTGCCTAGTCTTCATCTTGTTTATGGCACTAGCAGGATTAAGGCTCTTTGAGCAACATGCTGAGCAATTTCTTATAGTCCTACACTGGTACAAACGCCCTTGGTCTTCTGTTATCGCCTGCAATCTCTCATTTGCAAATTTATCTCGACTAAAGAAAAAAGAAAATTAATTATCTGAGTGACTCACTCCATTTTTCGTATATATTCGACTAGTGTTTTGAAGAATTAACATGTCCGAGATCCATCGATAGGCATGGAGCAAGGCTGCAGGTCCAAGGAACTCCTCGGGATTCCACCAGTAAGAAGGGCAAGAAGTGCTGCAACAAGCACATAATATGCATTCGTATAAGCCATCAAGCTTCTTCCTATCCTCTGGTGTTTGCCTGTATTCTCTCCCATTTGGGGCGGTTTTCGTGTCTTCAACCATGGCTCTATAGACCTGCAAATCCTCAAAAACCCACAACATTCAGTTTTCGCACCGTGCTCCGATGTATAATTGTCCATCAGAGGCAGAATCTATAACAGAGTTCAACTAATGAGTTTGGTGTCAAACTATATACGCGCACACAGAAAAAAACTAAGAACTTGAATAGATATAAATCATCCATTCTGGACCTACATATTGTGCCAACTCTAGATTGGGGATACATATCTATTGCAAATGGAAGATTATAAAATATAGTTAGTGTGCATCTTTAGCAAAGCTTAAACCGAGCCTTGTTAGCACCGCTAATTTATTGACTATAAATTGTTCATCCTTACGTACTAAAATGCAAATATTACTCCCACCGTCCCGATTTATGTAGAGTATACTTTCCTTAGAAAGGAAATGAACTGACTGGATGATTGGAACGAGACACACCAACACTACTACTTAGAGGTAGAAAAGGGGCGGTCGGAGGATGAAAAAGCAATCACGCCTTGCTCTCGCCACCTTTTTTAATAATTAGAAACAACCTAGCTTTAAAATTTCTCCTTCGCCTTTAATGAAATGTTTTATAGCCCTACAAATGTCTAAAATTTGTTTTAGACCACAAATTTCAAAAATCTTTTCTTCTTTCTTAAACATTGTGTACCTAGTCAAATGATGCAACAAACATTAAAACGGAAGGCGTAGTACTATAGTAGTGACTACCAAAATAATTTGAGTAAACTTAAACAATAGGGTGATATTTCTAAACATCGATGTCAAACATGTCTATATCGACCATTACTGAAGCACGTATAATCGAAATTAAATAACTCCACGAAATAAGAAAAGGAGAGGGAAATTACTTGTACTGCTGGTAGAAATTAGTGAGATCAACCACCAAATCTTTGATAACGAACATGTGAGGAAGAGGAGTGATGGTAGTTGGCTTGCTAGTGTCTGTATCTATAGGCTTGAGACATGCTACTGTGTTAACACCATTTATGTTCATTGAGCATAATCCACATATTCCTTCTCTACATGACCTTCTGTAACTCAAACTCGAATCTTCCTCCGCCTTTATCTTTTGCAATGCATTCAGAACCTATAAAAAGAAAATATTTACTAAATCGAGTGCGTCTAATAAAAAGTTAATTGATAGTATGCTTATAATAGTTACTATAGATATAAGACACTGTTAGGCTCGAATCAAATTCTGCTTTTTCCTAAAATTTACAACAAAGAGAAAAAAAAATTATATTGCACACCTAAAGAAGCAACTCTTCTAAATTTGATTTTTTTAAAAAACTTAAATGTTATGATATGTCTAGGACTTTAAGTCAATTCTTGTTTTCTTAATCTCCATATCTAAAGTCAAAACATGTTCAAAATTCAGTGGTATCGATACTCATAAAATTAGTCAAAATGTGTACAAGGACTAATTCCAGGTTGTCAACCTAGAGTTTTCATTAGTACTCGACCATATTAAACTATGATTCAATTTTTTCTTCAAACTAAATTGAATTGTATTATTTTCAATCAACTCTTGTTCTCCTTAATTTATGGTTATAAGAATTGTTCAGGTTCTAATTGAGGGGTAAAAAGACTAACAATAAAAACAACAACAACAGCATACCCCCATGGGATCCCACAGGGGGTCTGGGAGGATAGAGTGTTAAGTGTACGCAACCTTACCACTCCATGTAGCGAGGCTGTTTCGACCTTTCGCTTAAGTGAAAAGAATAATAAAAGATAGCAACTTACACGAAAGAAACAAGAACAACAAAATATATAGAGCAATAACCAAAAAACAATAAACAACAGATATCAAAGCTAAAACTATAATTATACAACTAGTACAACAACAAACACCAACAAACCTAAACCCTCGAAAATAAAGACTACAGTCCACTGCCTACTAACAATAAAAACAACAACAACAACAACAACATACTAGGAGGATAGAGTGTTAAAGTGTACGCAACCTTACAACTCGAGAGACTATTTCCAAAAGAAACTCAACTCAGGTGCAAAGAGTAAGAAAAGATAGCAACTAACAAGAAAGCAAGAAAGAAACAAGAACAACAAAATAAAGCAATAATTAAAACAAATAAACAATAGACGATGATAGATATCAAAAGCAAAGAACTATAATTATACAACAAGTACAACAACAAACCTAAACCCTCCAAAAGCAAGACAACACTTCACTGGCTACAAATAAAATAAATTAGGATACCAATAATAAAGCACCACATACCATGGGGCCACATGAAGAAAGATCAACAAAGAAAGATTGAAGAAAAGGTTTCTTGTTAGGGTTATCAGCAGGGCTCCATCTATAAATTCTGAATTCCTTCATCTTCTTATCTTTATCACTTAATTTCTTGATGTTTCCAACAGATTCCACCGCTTCTTTTCCATGTTGTTGTCCAATTGGATGCCCTTCAAGTATAGGGAACCTAGAGTACTCCTTTGTCAAACTCCCCAATTTCTTCACCCTTTTTATTATTAAGTTTCTTGACATATTTTTTTGTCTTTCTTTGAAAACTCCCTAGAAATATTGGAAGAACAACACTTCTCTTCTTTTAATTGTTCTTATTGTAAGAGAGCTTGCATGCAAGGGATGGATTAAAGAGAGACACTTGGTTCCACATGTCATTAACTTGAGGGTCCTTTTCTTTTTCAGTTTTTAGCTTGACTAGGGTTCCAATATTTGACTTGTTTTAACATATATTCGTCGTTATATAATGTCAAATATTCATAATTTGAATAATAAGTCTATTAGAAATTGTAGGCCACAAGAAAGGTAAGGTAAATGATAAATAATGTATTTAAACAAAGTACGATATAACAAAATTTAAGTAAAAATTAAAATAAACATTATATTTTGTTATCTATTGTATTCATTAGATTAACAAATCAAAAACAATAAACGATGAAAAGAAAAAGAAAAGAACTATCCGAGTCCACAAAACCCACTGTGTGTCCTTAAGAAATTTAATCCCCTCAAGTACTCGAGGTTGTAGATTAATTCCTTCCAAGATAAAATGGATTAACCATTAAAGAAGTAGCGGTACCTCAAACTTCGATAATTTCAACGAACTCAAAAAGACAGCAACGAATCACACATAGACTCTATTTTGTTGTGTAAAAAAATATATGCAAAAGAAGGAAAAATTTTCATTCTGAAAAATGAGAGAAAGCCTCTCTATTTATAGCCAACAAATGGTAGTATGAAAAGGTGTTAATTGTGCCTTATCGGAAAGGTCACAACTATTTGGAAAAGGGACAATCTTTCATGAAAGGCACAACCTTTCAAACGGTCACAACCCTTTAGAAAAGACACAACCTTTCGTAAAGGCCACAACCCTTTAGAAAGGACACAACCTTTCGTAAAGGTCACAACCCTTCGATAAAGTCACAACCCTTCAGAAGAGTTACAACTCTTCATATCCTATTCACACATTTAAAACCCAACAATCTCCCACATGAATAGAGAATGGCTATTGCTAAAACATATGCATGAAAAAACTGTGTGATTCGTAAGTAAGGATTGATTGCATCTGGATAAGTAGGTTTCCCTTTGAACTTTCCATAGTGAACATATATCGGATATACTCGGTCAATTAGTAGATTTGATATCTTTGAACCATCGAGCTTTGGTGTATACCTAGACAACATAAGTCACACAATCAAACCTTGAACTGATTTTGGTTCTCATTGTTTTGTTTGTTTCATCCATGAACACGTCTTGGTTTATAAGTGCGTAGAGAACTGGCCTTACCGGATTCTCCTTGAAGCGGCTTACACTTCACACTTACATAGGTGATTTCTAAATGTGTTATCCCGTAGATACACCATTTGATATACCTTGTATCAAACTTAGAAACCATTAAAAAGTCCTAATGCCTTTATCCTGGTTATTGAACATTGTCTCATCATGAGAAAGGATCATAAAATAATTTTTGACAATGTTGAACCGTCATTAATGACTTTCTTTGATCTCCTTGAACCTAGATCTTGGGATCTCCAGTCTTCTAGGTAGAGTTACCGGCACAATGACTTGTCCTCGGCCATAGTCCCATTCCCTTTGATAATCTATCAACTCCCTCTCTAGTTAGGCCTTTTGTAAGTGGATCCGACACATTATCCATTGACATTACATAGTCAATTGTGATAATTCCACTAGAGAGTAGTTCTCTAACAATATTATGTATACGTCATATATGACGAGACTTTCGCTATACATCATGCTCCATGCCCTATCTATAGCAACTTAACTCTCACAATGTATGTATACTGGTGCTAAAGGTTTGGGCCAAAAATCTTTCAAGAAATTTTGGAGTCATTCAACTTCTTCACCATCCTTATCTAGAGCGATAAAAATCAGATTTCATAGTAGAGCGAGCGATACATGCCTGTTTGGAAGGTTTCCAAGAGACTGCTCCTCCACCAAAAGTAAATACATATCCATTCTTGGATTTTACTTCATTTGACCTGGTGATTCAATTTGCATCACTATATTCTTCTAATACTGTTGAATATTAGTTATTATGCAAAGCATAGTTTTTTAAGTATGTTTTAAATACTGTAAAACTCTTTTCATTGTCATCCAATAAGTTTGATTGAGATTACTCGTGAACCGACTCAGTTTACTAATAGCACATGCTATATTTGATCGCGTACACTTCATGATACATATATTATATTTCTCAATACTCTAGCATAATTCAATTGTGAGTCACTTTCTCCTTCATTCTTTTTGAAGTACAAAGCTCACATTTATTGGAGTCTTGACAATATTGAAATTCAATACTTGAAGTAGTCAAGTACCTTTTCAATCACATCAGCAACTTCAATGTCTTTCATATCGAAGTTACTTTCTAGCATATGCTTAGTAGCATTTATGTCAGAAATGTCTCTTTTGGTGATCAACATGTCATCAACATAAAATCAAACAATGACCTTGTGATTTGGAGTGTCTTTAATATAAAAACATTTATCACATTCATTAATCTTGAATCCATTTGCCAACATGCATGGTTTGGTCAAATTTCTCATGTCATTGTTTAGGTGCTTGTTTTTAGTCCATAAAGTGACTTTACAAGTTTACACGCTTTCTTTTTCTTTACCAGGAACCACAAAGCCCTCGGGTTGTTCCATGTAAATTTCTTCCTCCAATTCTCCATTTCAGAAAATTGTTTTAACATCCATTTGATGAATTTGAAGGCCATATATCACAACTAGCGCTATTAGCATCTGAATTGATGTAATCCTAGTTAGTGGCTATTATGTGTCAAAATAATCAATGCCTTCTTATTGTCTAAAGCCTATGACAATAAGCCTTGCTTTGTATTTGTCAATAGTTCCATCAACTTTCTTTTCCTTTTGTAGATCCACTTTGAACCCAAAGATCTATTTTCTCGAAGAAGATCAACCAACTCCCAAGTATGATTGCTCAAGATTGGGACTCATTTTCAAGAAGAAATGTTACAAAATCAAACCCAAAGGAAGTAGATGTCCTTTGACATTTACTACGCCTCTGAATCTCTCTATTAAGTACATTCTCCTTTGGTTCTTTTCAAGGTCGTTTAGACTCTTCACTTGACTATCCGATAGTTCGGACTTATGAACCATAAATCGACATGCTTTATATTTGTAGCACATCCAATGGACATACAATCCACAGTCTTAGGTCCTATTTTGACCCTTTTAGAAATAGGAACTTGAATTTTTCCTGGACACCCCACACTATGAAATATTTTAAGTTGGATTTTCCTCATTTTCATTTCTCATATGGAATAGACTATATTGGAAATTATATGATCACTATCTTTCAAGATTTATTGCTTGTATATACTTTAAGGGGCAACAAGCAATTCTCTATCAGAATACAACAAAGCATGAACAAACAAAATTTTTTGTTGCTCAATTTCTTAACAAACAAACCTTTTTGTTTCTCTATTTCTGAACAGACAAACGTTTTGTTGTTCTCTTTTGCTATAATGATAGCTTCCCCCAACAAATTTTGTGGTAAACCTGAACTTATAAGTAGGACATTCAATATTTCCTTCAAAGTTCGATTTTTTCCATGTCAGCAATTTCATTAGATTAAGGTGAGTATGTGTAGTAATTTGATGGATGATTCCATTTTCCAAATATATTTCTGCAAAAGAAGATTCATATTCTCCACATCTACCACTTCTAATCATGACAACTTTTTTATCCAACTGATTTTCAACTTCAGTTTAATATTGCCTAGATGTTTCTATTGATTCATCCTTACCATTCAGTAAATAAACATAACACTACCTAGTGCAATTGTCAATAAAAGTTATAAAATACTTTTTTTCTCACCACGAGATGGTGTTGACTTCATATCACAAATGTCAGCGTGAATCAATACTAAGGAATTAAAATTCCTTTCAACAAATTTATAAGAATGCTTAGCATACTTAGATTCAACACAAGCTTGACATTTTTATTTATTGCACTCAAAGTTAGGAAAAACTTCTAAGTTGATAAGTTTTCGCAAGGTTTAGTACTTGACATATCTCAGGCGTTCATGTCATAAACAGTTTGACTCAAGCAAGTAAGAACAAGCAGAAATATTGAGTTTGAAAAGATCTTCTGTGAGGTAACTTTTTTCCACAAATATTTTGTTCTTTACTTTTTATAACTTTGTCAGATACCGACATTGTTTAGAGTCAGCACCTTGCCAGATGTTTTTTCCAGAAGAACCTTTTCATAACCTTCAATTTGGTTATTGCAATGTTACCCATGAACATAGTCTCATTGGGTCCAAAAAAAAACATATGAATCAAATGCTTCTTTTACAACACGAACATGATAGTTCACCTTTCACCAATTTTCATACTTTTCCATCAAAGAACACAATTTTTTTGAGCAAGTATATATATATATATATAATTTGGTCGTTTTATACAAGTCATATCATATACTAGTAAAGAGAAACTCAAAGACTACAATATCAAATATACTCCAAGAATTTTGTGGGTCTAACATAATATAATAATGTTATTGAATTTCATATCTTGTACTTTCAAATTTAAATTAGACACTAAGTTTAATTTTTTTCTTTATCACAAGTAAAGAACCCCTCATATTTTAAATATGATCTCAAAAAAAAATTTCAAGTATTTGAAATTATTTTCCACATATTTTTTCCCATGCTTTCAAATTGTATACCATCAAAATACACATTGGCAACATGAAGCCTTCTTTTGGAGATTTAATCCATAGAAACACCCATTGCAGGCACAAAAATCACTAATTTTATGTCACTAGTGTTTTTTTTCCCTTTTTGTCACAATTAGACATACCACTTAGTATTTAGAATACTAACAATAAAGATTCAATCTTTATACAACTTGCTTCTAGTTTAACGATGAAGTTTTTATACTCTTCAAATCGTTTAGCCTTAATATTTCTGACGAAGTTTTTAACTCTTCAAGTCAGAACATTCTTTCAAACAGAGTGATTGATAAATTAATGAAGTTTCTATATTCTTCAAACCAAATGCACAGTCTTGATTTATTCAGTGAAGTTCTTATATTCTTCAAACCAAAGGAGTAAATAATTAGAAGATTTTAGTCTCCAAAAATCAGACGCAGTCAAATTTCACATGGAGTAGAAAACTACAAAAGTTTGTTTTCCTCCTTCAAACAAAATACATATTTACAATAATAAAGATATATTCTGATATCATCACATAATGAATATCTATCCTAACATTTATGAAATAAATCTCATAACTTATAAATGATAGAAAAAGAAATAATCAAGGAAAAATAAAGATAAAACCTGATTTTTACTCCCATTGAATCATATTCTATGTGTCAGCAAGGATTCCATGCAAGTCACCTTTCTTGCTAATTTTTTCCTTTCCCAGTTTCCATCATATTTCAATTTTCCTCAGAAAGCATTGAATTCAACGAGAAACTAAACTCATGTTCAAATATTTTTAGGAGACAACATCTGTTCGTTTACTTCTTCTCATAGTTATATAAAACCAAAAATACAGGAAAAATAATTAAAATGCACATCTTGGCCTTTATGCACAAAATAATTTTTCTCATTGAAAAAAAAACCGAAGGGGTGCAATGCTTGAATGCACTTGGGAAGAAAATAAAAATAATCTTACCAGTCCGAGGAAAACTTGTTACAGAAAATATACTCAAACATATTAAAGTAGTACTAATTCATCACAAATCTCTTTTATCATTTGATAAAATAATTCTCTTTCTCTTCTTCTTTTTTTCCAACCAAAAGAACACAGAAAATAAAAGTAATTTTCTTACCACAGAAAATACCAACAATAATTAAATTTCTTAAGCTTGTTATCTCTTGTATTCATTAGATTAGCAAACCAAAAACAATAAAAGATGAAAAGAAAAAGAAAAGAATTATCCGAGTTCACAAAACTCACTGTGTGTCCTTAAAAAATTTAATCCCCTCAAGTACTCGAGGTTGTAGATTAATTCCTCCCAAGATAAAACAGATTAACCATTAAAGAAGTAGCGGTACCTCAAACTTCGATAATTTCAACGAACTCAAAAAGACAGCAATGAATCACACATAGACTCTATTTTGTTTTGTAAGAAAATATATGCAAAAGAAGGAAAAATTTTCATTCCGAAAAATGAAAGAAAGCCTCTCTATTTATAGCCAACAAAGGGTAGTATGAAAAGGTGTTAATGTGCCTTATCAGAAAGGTCACAACTATTTGGAAAAGGGACAACCTTTCAAACGGTCACAACCCTTTAGAAAAAACACAACCTTTCGTAAAGGTCACAACCCTTTAGAAAAGACACAACATTTCGTAAAGGTCACAATCCTTCAATAAAGTCACAACCCTTCAGGAGAGTCACAACTCTTCATTTCCTATTCACACCTTTAAAACCCAACATATTTAATGTAACAATAATACCTATAATACAATATAATGAGTAACAACAATCCGAACAAGATGTTAATATCAAAGTAGTAATTATTAGGTGATGTATCAATTAAATTCAGGAGATAATAAAAATTAAAATCATAATATGTCGTTAGCTCTCGTAGATGAACTTAATATGAGAACTTCCTATTCTTTTGCTATCTATGTCTGTTCTATTGACACATAGATTTGAAAAACACTGTACAGTGAACTTTCTATCTTTCTTTCTTTTTTTTTGGAAGTATTTTGGCCTTTTTCCTAATTTTAGAAATCAGAAAATTACTTTCAACAGCGATTTCATGGTTCATATTCATTCGATGTAATTCTTCCAATCGATTAATTGAAAAAAATGAACCAGACAGATCACACACAAAATAGTGATAACAAAGCCAAACTATAATAAGACTCTTCATACTACAATGCTTTGCAATGCACAGCAGAATAACATTCCAGTTTAGTGTCTAGTCTTCATATTATTGCTTAGAGTCTCCACTGGTATCCCAGTTAAGTGCCTAGTCTTCATCTTGCTTATGGCATCAGAAGGTCTAAGGCTCTTAGGGCAACATGCTGTGCAATTTCCTATTGCCCTGCATCGATATAAACGCCTTTCGTCCTCTGTTATTGCTTGCAATCTCTCATTTGCAAAATCATCTCGACTGAAAATTTTAAAAAAGAGAAGGAACATTGGTTAAACAACTAACAAGTAATTGAGAGAAAAATTATGAACCATTTTTCAGTATGTTTTAGTTTTAAGAATTAATTAACCTGTCCGAGATCCATCGATAGGTATTGATCAAGGCTGCAGGGCCAAGGAACTCCTCGGGATTCCACCAATAAGAAGGGCAAGAAGCACTGCAACAAGCACATAATATACATTCGTATAGACCATCAAGCTTCTTCCTCTCTTCTGGTGTTTGCCTATACTCTTTCCCGTCTGGCGGGGGCTTTCGTGTCTTTAGCCATGGCTCAATGGACCTACATTATCAGAAACACAACTCCAAATATGTCCAAACACGAAAAATACAACTAGTACTGATCAACTGTCAGAGATTCTTGAGTAAAGCATACATTAATCATGTGATAAGTTGAAATATCCATGTCAAGCATGTCTAACATCGATACAATTAACTAATAAGTCGATCAATGAAATGAGAGGAGGAGATGATAGAAATTACTTGTACTGCTGATAGAAGTCCGAGAGATCGACGACCAAATCTTTGATGACAAATAAGTGAGGAAGAGGAGTGATGGTCATTGGCCTGCTAGTATCTGTATCAATAGGCTTGAGACATGCTACCATATTAACGCCATTTATGTTCATCGCGCATGATCCACATATTCCTTCTCTACATGATCTCCTATAAGTCAAACTTGAATCTACCTCTCCTTTTATCTTTTGCAATGCATCTAGAACCTACAATAACAAAATTTATATAGTATTAACTAAATTGAGTACTTCTATTTTAAAGGGTGTAATTGAAGGATGCAATTAAACTAAATTTGTTTTAAATTTGCAATTACAAGTGTCTAACTTTTGATTTATAGGTTTTAAATTTGTTTTTATTTTATTTTCCAAATGTATAATTCTTCTTAACATTAATTATATCTTCTATTTATTTACTTTTCTTTAACCTATACTTCACGTGTTTTCATGCAATTTCTCCTCTCTTTTTTTTTCTTTACTTTTTTTATTTACCTTAGCTATACTTTGATTCTAATATTAGTAAGAATCAGTTGTTTACAAATTAGGTTTATAATGAGTGATGATGTCATAAAGTTGAATGTTATAGATATAAACTTGGCTTATATCAAGTATTCAAGTGAGGCGGAATCGAAAAATTATTTTTTAAGAAAATATTTGAACAATGTTATGCAAACTATAATTGTAAATATTTGAACAATGTTATGCAAACTATGATTGTAAATATTGATTATTTTATTTTTTTGTCAAACATGTAGTTCATGACGTTCTTGCAAATTGTCTGCTTAGTTAGAGCTTTTATTAATTATTAAACTCATTTAAAAATATTATTTGTTAAAATTTTTATTAATTAACTCATTAAAAATATTATTTATTTGAAAATTCTATATAACTATTTTTACAATATTTGGGACAAATCCATAAGTATTTAATACTACCATATTTTAAAAAGTAATACGTGCAATAGTTATTTATGGAGAAAATCCAGCAATAGTCTTGATATAGAAACATATTTATCAATGGCCGACCAGTTTTTGATAATTAGTTTTTATTTCTAAAATTTTAAAAATCTTAGAATTACATAAAGTTGTGCACCCAAATATTACAAACGCAATTAAACTATGACAAACCAACATTAGTAAGGTGTACGATATCTATAATTAAGTACCTTAATAATTACTAATTAAGTGCAGTAAATCCAAATTCAATTACTAAGTGATTCTCCAAGCTAAACAAGGGCCGACTGTCAACCTATATTTTTCATTAGTCGACCTTATCATTAATATGTGAGGATCTCATATAACAATTTAGCTACGAAATTTTATCCATCGCTAATTACTTATTTTCTAGTAGTGAAAGGACTAAAAAAAATGACACAAGAAAAAGTTATAATAGTAAGACATACCATGGGGCCACATGAGGGAAGGTGAAGAAAGAAAGATTGAAGAAATGGCTTTTGGTTTGGATTATGAGGACTCCATCTATAGATTCTGAATTCCTTATATTTATCATCATTTCTTTTGAGTTTCCCAAAAGACTCCACAACTTCTTCTCCATGTTTTTGTCCAATTGGATGTTCTTCAAGTATAGGGAACCTAGAGTAGCCCTTCTTTGTTGAAGGCCCCAATACTTTCTTCATCCCTTCTTTTATCAAATTTATTCTTGACATTTTTCCCTTCTTTTCTTTGAAGATTGCAAGAAGAAGAAATACACTAATTATATGCTCTTAGCTGTTGTTATATCAGACAAATTATACAAGAGACACCTGGTTTCCACGTGTCAAAGTTTCACTATCATTTGTTTTTTAACTTGACGGTGATTCAATTTATTACGCAACTTCACACTCCAAACTTATTATAAATTAAGCTTCACATCTCATCATCTAAGTGAAATTTGGAAATATTAGAATGAATTATGATTAGGATCAAACACTTATCCTTATATCAAAAATTATATTGAATATAACTTTATTTCTTAATTAAGTTTATCAAGCAAACGTCATGTATGATTATGACTCAGATCTAAACCATCCCAACCCCTTATCAACCTTGTCATAGGCAAAATATTAGCATTATTTAACAAATACTCTTTAACTTGTCTACCATTATGTTATCATATGAAGAAATTGGAGAGTGTACGTAAGAGTCGATGAGTATGGTTGTATGGAAAAGGAGAGGTAAATAATACTTCTATGTTTGTAGGGGCTCAGTTCTTGAAACTTAATTCCTCTGTCCAACAATAAATGTTTATTATTGACTTGGCACACCCCTTAAAAAATAATAAATAATAGGGAAAATATTACTATATTATTCTTTGACTTAAGTAAAGTTAATGCTTTGAGAAAAGTGTTAGATGATAAATACCAGTAGTATTTAATAGCAAGGATAAAATAGACACAAAAAGTAAATCGGAAAAGGCTAAATATACCCCTGTACTATCAGAAATAGTTTAATTATAACTTCGTTATACTTTTGGGCCAAATATACCCCTTTTGTTATATTTTGGGTCAAATATACCCTTTACCCGTTAAATATATGGGTCCCAACCTTAATAAACACTTGAAGGGTTGGGATTAATTTAAGAAAACCAAATCATTTTTGCCCAGTTAATACCCAAAATAACTGACTAAAATACTTTCTTTGCCCAAATCCATTTATAAGTCGAACAAAATCAAAATGAATTGTTTGTCAAAAAAAATTGTCAACTGATTAGCTTCACCTGGTACATGAAAACACATTTCTATAATTACTGTTCCCATTTTTGTTGCCAATCTAAAATGTAAAACATTAAAAAAAAAATTAAAAATAGTTCATTGTGTGTGTTTACTGTACTTGTTAAGTTTATTATCCGATTTCAATTCTGTAATTTTTGAAAGTTGAATTAAGGTGGTGCTAGAAATTTCATTTGTTTGGACTGATAAGCTAAAATTAGAATGATTGGGTGGAGAATTTGAAAACAAAGCTGTTGGATGAAAACAATTTGACATTACTCCATTGTTGATATTTAGAGCTTTATTTGGATTGGGTTATGGGTAATTTGGTTGTTGGTCGGGAACAAAATTAATTTGGGTTCTTCTAATCAATCCCAGCCTTCCACGTATTTATTTTAAGATTGGAATCAGATATTTAACGAATAAAGGGCAGCTTTGGCTCAAAGTATAATGAAAAGGGTATATTTGGATCGAAAGTATAACGGAAGGGGTATATTTGGCCCAAAAGTATAACGAAAGGTATATTTAAACTATTTCTAATAGTAAAGGGGTATATTTGACCCTTTTCCGAAAGTAAATTATCTCTTGATTTTTTAAATTGGACAAGTATTGTTGGACAACTATTTTTAGTATAGTAGACAACTATTGTTGGACGGAGGGAGTATATAGTTTAGAGAGAGGTAACATAAATTAGATATAGTTTAAGTTTAAAATTTATACAAGAGTTAAAGGGTTAAAAAGATATTTAAGATATTTTAATTTTTAAAAATTAATTTAGTGTACATATTTTACATGTGTACTTTATATGTAATAGGAATAAAATTATTAAAAATTGGCAATTAATATTAAAATAAATGATGTTGTTTGTTGTATCTCAAATATGTTATTGTTTATTTATTTTACTTTATTTTCTTTTACAAATGATTTGTTGGATTTATATTATTCTTTGTATCGCTTTGGCTGTTCTATTATGATTATAAAAAAAATATCGTCGAATTGATAATTTTCTTTAAAGTGCAACTTATATTTATGTTTCACTGAAACATAATGTTGCGTGCGAAAATACAATTCAATTTTTAGTGTAGAAAACTGTTGCTCCCAAATGCACACGCAAGTGTACGTGGTCGCAGAAGTAATAAATGGCTCTTTTAGAACCGGGTTGTCGTACCCAAGGGACTTATGATCAATGTATATCAATTCAATTAAATCTACAACTTAAAGAAAGTATTAACAATATGGTTTTGAATACTACTACTACGAACAATTTAAATAATAAACTAACTGACAAGGATAACTATAATTTTGGTGTTTTAATCAATTAAGGGACAATTCCAGGGCTGCAGCATGCTTTGGGTTTCATGTATCACATCTCATGCAAAGAATCAATTTTAGTTATCACATTACTGATTTACAGGGTTAATATTATGATCATGATCTCTCGACCTCTAATCGCCTACTCCAACTAGCTGTCTAACTACATCGTTGAGCGGGGATAGGCAGTCCTAATTGGCGAGCATTTATATTTCATCCTGTTTCGTAACCAAGCTAGGTGTTCGTCCGGGCGTCACTCCTAAACACGAATCTAATCAAAGTTAGAACAAGCTCTTTACATTCTCTGGTCTATCTACCTCTTCATCTCTCGAGTCCAAGAATAGACAATAGATTTATTTCTATGGTGGCCTAGCATGAAATACTAAAACAAGAATGTAAAAGTAATGTATATGATAACCAATAATCAATTCAAAGCAATTCGATGTTCAACAATAACCCGTAGCTACAGCCCCAGAACAAGGGCGTTTAGCCACACATAATATTCATAAACTCAAAAATAATAAATTTCATAAAATTCAAACCTAAAGAAAAAAATAGAGAATTGAACCCAAAGATGAATTGTAATCCCTTGCTCTTGATCACCAAAAAGTAGCTTCTCCCAAATAATTATTTCTATGGACTATTTATAGATGTAGAAAACCCTGAATAAAATAATTGAGTCCAAAACAAGGTAGGAATCCAAAACCAAAAGGAATTGGATTCCTACGTGACATTGCCGCCACAACCTTTCCATATATATAAATATTAATATAATATTCAATTTAATCCATTAAGCTGCCTGCTTGATTTTCCTTCTTCAATCTTTCATAATTAATTCATTTTAGCTCCAAATTTCTTCAACTTTGTACCAATTTAATCCTACAAATAAAATACACTATTTAGCACAATCCATAAAATCCATGCTAAAAAAGGACAAATATAAATAATAAATATGAGGCAATTAATGATAAGAAAATATATTTTTTGCCTCAGATCAACACCCCACACTTAAACTTTTGCTCGTCCTCGAGCAAACATTAAAGCTCATCTCAAAAATCATACTAGGAAGCCATCACTTTGGTTGATACAAACAATTAGGCCATATTGAAATTTGAAAACATCAAGTACAATTCCCGCTCATTATGCAAGACATCCAAATAAACAACAAACCTCTAACCTCCTAACCTCAAGGAAAGACTCTGAACTCATCAAATTTAAGCTTGCTCACCTACTCTCATCAAAGAAAGTTAATAACATCACCTATCTATCATGAAACAAGTGCCCTCACAAGAAGAAATAGTCCACATACTCAATTCAAAAGATTGAATATAAATTAAGAACTTAGCGTCAAAGAACAACTCTCACACTCACAAATAAAATTCACATGTATGCACAAAGAACCATAGGCTTGCCCATTATGTACATCTCCGCTAATTAAGCATGCTTGAATAGAATCAAATAAGACTTTAACGGGTTGTAATGTAGGCTAAGGGACAGGTAGGAAAATTATATAATAGTGACTCACACTTCTCTAAGCACTTTGTATTTTTAGACTTCATCACCCATTATTTTCTTCTCTTTATTTTCAGCCCTCTCTTCAACAATTATTTCACAAGTAATTCTCATCATCTCAAGAATGCTTCAATCATTTTATTTTTTTTTCACAATAATATATTTTTTTCTCAAATTTTTTTTTTTTTCATGTCACATTCTTTCAAAGAGGGCTTTTTTCATCACTTTGTAGCTATCATTGATTACCCTTTTTCACTCAACCATCCCTTTTTTTTCTTCAAATTTACCAATCATAATAAGTCTATGCTATAGTGCTCAAGGAAGTAAGGTGCAAAAACTAGGGATTCAACAAAATAGTTAAGGATAAAATATGGCTACCAACAAAAGGCTACATGCTCAAAAGGGCGAACTAGTGATATAATATCTGAAAAGGCTGAAATTTACAAGACAAATCAAAGAAAGCCTATTATCATCTCCTAAACTGAGCAACACTTTTTATTTCGCTTCAATAACATGCAGGGCAAGTTCTAGACTAAGATGCAAAACATGGAATAAACAAATTCTCACCACACATGGCACAAGTATAAATCAAGATGGATCAATTCCACTTCTAAGAGAGACAGAATCATAACAAACTACAAAATAAAATTAGTTATATAAAAAGTCATAACCATGAGCCTAAGTGTCAAAGAGTCTACAATTTCATTAGCAATCAAGCATTCACAAGAACGTACTACTTAAAATTAGGCCTAAATAGCAAGTATCACACAACTCAAAAGGGTCTTTTCTTTTCTCTAAAAAATTAAAAAATAAATAATCATTTACTCCCTATCGGTTCAAAGGGACTATCCTCAGGAAAAGTACCGAAAACAAAAGGCGAGGAACCCACCTAAAAATACAAAAAGACTCGATAAAGCAGTAAAAACTAGGAAGTCATTCCTCCACCCCACACTTAAAAAGATGCTATGTCCCCAAAGCATCAAATAAAATTTAAAACAAGGGTTAGGAAAACTCCCTGAGGCCTCTAGGCCTAGCTAGTAGCATGTTCTCTTCATTTTCATCAAGGATGCTCAAACATGCTCCTTAGCTCCAAATTTTTGGGTACTCAGACTTCCCCTAATCTGCAAAAACAAGACCAAAAGAAAAGAAAAAAAAATGACACTATAAAAATAAAAAAAAAGAAGCTACACTACCAATTGGGTTGCCTCCCAATAAGCGCCTAATTTAACGTCACGGCACGACACAACTTGGATCATTCATCATTTAGCTCAAGAGCTTCACGATCTTGATCCGTATCCTCTCCAAAATAATGTTTGACCCTTTGCCCATTCACCAAGAACGAAGGGCCAGTTTTTTCTCTAAGCTCTACCGCGCCATGTTGAGTCATCCTCACCACTTCAAAGGGTCCACTCCATTTAGATCTTAGTTTTCCGGGGAACAACCGAAGTTTAGAGTTAAAAAGTAATACCTTTTGCCCCGGAGCAAAAGTGCTAGGGATTATGTGCTTATCATGCCATCTCTTGGTCTTCTCTTTGTAAATTTTTGCATTCTCATAAGCATGGAGCCTAAACTCTTCAAGTTCATGCAATTGACCAATTCTCTTTCTACCGGCTAGCTCAGGATCAAGATTCAACTTTTTTATAGCCTAATATGCTTGGTGCTCTAGCTCCGCCGGAAGATGACATGCTTTACCGAACACCAAGTGATAGGGAGAAGTCCCTATAGGTGTTTTGTATGCAGTCCGATATGCCCATAATGCATCATCAAGCTTCTCAGACCAATCTTTGTGCTGTGCATTCACTGTTTTCTGCAGTATTTGCTTGACCTCACGATTCGAAACTTCCACTTGACCACTAGTTTGAGGGTGATAAGCTGTAGCTACTTTATGCCGTATACCATACTTAGCCAGAAGATTCTTCACAAGATGGTTAATGAAGTGCTTACCTCCATCACTTATGATTGCCCTTGGAGTACCAAAACGAGTGAAAATGTGCTTCTTGATGAATTTAATCACCACTCTTGAGTCATTCGTGGGAAGAGCGACAGCCTCAACCCATTTAGACACATAATCTACAGCTACAAGAATATATTGGTTTCCACTAGATGGTGGGAAGGGACCCATGAAGTCAATACCCCACACATCAAAGATTTCCACCTCAAGAATATTATTTAAGGGCATTTCATGTCTTCTTGATATCGTTCCCAACCTTTGGCAATTATCGCACCCCTTCACATAAGCCATAGAATCTTTAAAAAGAGAGGGCCAAAAGAAGCCAGATTGCAATACCTTGTGAGCCGTGCGTTCTCCTCCATGGTGTCCTCCATATGGACTTGCATGACAACTCTGGAGCACTTGCTTGACCTCATTCTCCGGAATGCATCGCCTCACCACTTCGTCCACTCCTTGTTTGAACAAGAATGGCTCGTCCCATATATAGAATTTAGCATCATGCATCAGTTTCTTTCTTTGTTGGGTTGTTGCGCCAGGTGGAAACACTCCACTCACCAAGAAATTTACAATATCCGCATACCAAGGTACTTGGGAGATATCCAAAGCCATCAACTGCTCATCCGGAAACTCTTCGCGTATTTGTTCCCCTTCATGCACATGAGAGAAATCTTCTAACCTTGATAGATGATCAGCGATCTAATTTTCAGTACCCTTCCGATCTTTGATCTCAAGATCGAACTCTTGGAGAAGCAATATCCACCGAATTAGTCTTGCCTTAGCATCCTTCTTATTGAATAGGTACCTAATAGCTGTATGGTCAGTATAAACAATAACTTTGGTACCTACCAAATATGATCTGAACTTGTCGAAGGAGAACACTAAAGCAAGCATCTCCTTCTCAGTCACTGTGTAATTAGCTTGAGCAGTATCAAGGGTCTTGCTCACATAATATATTGAATGGAACACTTTGCCTTGTCTCTGTCCCAATACTGCACCCACTGCTACATCGCTTGCATCACACATGAGTTCAAACGGCAACCCCCAGTTAGGAGCAACCAAGATAGGAGCTTTAATTAAATTCTGCTTCAGCATATCAAAAGCTTCTAAGCACATCGCATCGAAATCGAATTTCACCTCCTGTTCCAAAAGACTGCACATAGGTCTAGCAATCTTGGAAAAGTCCTTGATGAATCTCCGGTAAAAACCTGCATGTCCTAAGAAACTTCTTACCCCTTTGACATAAATAGGAGGGGGTAATTTTTCAATAACTTCCACCTTTGCTTTATCTACCTCGAGTCCCTGTTTAGACACTTTATGACCCAAAACTATACCTTCTCGGACCAAGAAGTGACACTTTTCCCAATTAAGTACAAGGTTAGTGTCTTCACAGCGCACAAGTACTTTATCAAGGTTTCGAAGACATACCTCAAAAGAATTCCCAAAAACGGAGAAGTCATCCATGAATACTTCCACAAAGTCCTCTACCATATCATGGAAAATGGCCATCATGCACCTCTGGAATGTGGCAGGAGCATTGCAAAGCCCAAATGGCATGCGTTTGAACGCATACGTGCCATAGGGACATGTGAATGTAGTCTTCTCTTGATCCTCAGGTGCGATCAAAATCTGATTATATCCAGAATACCCATCCAAGAAGCAATAATACTCCTGTCCTGCTAAACGGTCAAGCATTTGATCAATAAAAGGGACAGGGTAGTGGTCCTTTCTTGTGGCATCATTTAATTTCCGGTAATCCATGCAAATTCTCCATCCGGTGACAGTTCTTGTTGGGATCAACTCATTCTTGTCATTCTTCACTACTGTCATACCTCCTTTCTTAGGTACACATTGCACAGGACTTACCCATTTACTGTCAGAGATAGGATACACAATTCCTGCATCTAACCACTTGATCACTTCTTTCTTCACGACCTCTTTCATCAAAGGATTCAGCCGGCGTTGGTGTTGCGCACTCGGTTTATGGTCGTCCTCCATGTAAATTCGGTGCATGCACAAGGCCGGACTAATTCCATGAATATCCGACATTTGCCAGCCTATTGCTTTCTTCCTTTTCTTCAGTATCTCCAAAGCCGCATCAACCTGTGCTGCAGACAAATGCGCAGAAAGTATAACAGGTAAAGTTTCATTGGAGCCAAGATATGCATACCTCAAGTGTGACGGAAGCGATTTTAACTCCAGCTTTGGTGCTTCTTCTATTGAGGGTTTGGGAGGAAGACCCAACACTCGATCTAATGGTTCGACTATACCTTTTTGTGAACCAACTAGTGCTACATTAAGACAAGTGGCCAGTTCTTGCGCTTCTGCATCTCCATCTATGTCATGCCCCACCAAAACTCTTTCCAAGGGATCCTTGGGAGTTATGCAATGCAATTCTACAGCAAGGTCTACTACTGTAATGGCAGACAACTCTTCATAGACAGATGGCAACTTCAAGGCGCGATAGACATCAAACACCTCCACCTTATCATGAGCTCTCATAGTCAACTGCCCAGCCGCTACATCAATCAATGCTCGCCCTGTAGCTAAGAATGGTAGTCCCAAAATAAATGGAACTTCCGGATCGGGCTCAAAATTTAGGACAACAAAGTCCACAGGAAAGATCAGTGACCCAACTTGCACCAAGACATCTTCTACTACTCCTTCCGGCCTTGCCACCGACCTATTAGCCAATTGGAGAATGATTGTGGTTGGTTTTGGACTACCCAACCCAAGTTTATTGTATAAAGATGCCGGCATGAGGTTTATACTAGCACCCAAATCACACAAACCGCGGGCATGAACACTTTGGCCAATGGTGATTTGGACTGTGAAGCTGCCCGGATCTTTCAACTTTTTGGGTAGTCTATTCTGAATTCTCGAACTGCACTCCTCCGTGAGTGCCACTTTTTCATACTCAGTCAATCTCTTCTTATTCGCCATTATATCCTTCACATACTTGGCGTACTTAGGAATTCCCTGCAAAATATCAACCAAAGGGAGATTAATGTGAACTTGTTTAAGGAGAGACAGAAACTTACCGAAGCATTCGTCCTCGTTCTGCTTTTTGAACTTTTGAGGAAACGGAGGGGGTGGTTTTATTTGAGGAACAATCCTCTCAACATTCGCTTCTTGAACCACTTCTTCGGGTTTCTTTTCTTCTCTCACCGCCTCAGAACTTCTCTTCTTTGGAGCTAGTTCCTCCAGTTGTAATCCACTCCTTGTACTCACCGCATTCAGTTGCCTTGGGTTAGGATCCGTGTCACCCGGAAGACCTCCAGGAGGACGCATATTGACTGCATTAGACAATTGTGCAAACAGTCTTTCCAGATTTTTCTGTGCTAATTGGGTGTTTCTCAACTTTTCTCCCAACTTGTTATTTTCTGTACTTAGCTTTTGGAACAGCTCCTCATTAGTCATGCCCCCTTGCTTCGCACCTTGATTACTTGGCTGTTGAAATTGTTGTCCATTACCTTGTGATCTATATTGGTTCTGCCCTTGAGCCTGATTTTGGTGTTGATTCTGATTTCCACCCCATGAGAAGTTGGGGTGGTTCCTCCAACTTGAGTTATACGTGTTACCATAATTCTGCGTACCTCCACCTCTTTGGGCATTCCCTAGATAGTTCACAGAGTCTGGGTTTTCACCGCAAAAATCAGACACATGGTCTCCACTTCCGCAAACTTCACACCATCCTTGCGGTTGGTGTACAACATTTACATGTGCTATTTGCTGCCCGACTGATAACTTCTTGAGCTGAGTGGTGAAGTTAGTTGCTAGCGCATCCAATTTTGCATTCAGTGCAGTTAATTGATCCACTTCCAAAACACCTGCAGCCTTTGATGTTGTGCTCCTTTGCGTATCACCATTCCAATCTGGGTTGCTTTAAGACATTTTGTCCAAGAGCTCCACTAACTCATCATAGGTCTTCTCAAGAGCTTGTCCACCTGCTGCAGTATTCAATAGTACCCTAGAATTATATTCAAGGCATTCAATAAAGGTATGAGCTAATACCTCATTTGCCTGATAGTGATGTGGACACGCAAGCAACAATTGTTTAAATCTATCCCAGGCTTGGTACATGTTCTCTCCGCTTCTCTGCTTGAAACTCATTATTTCACCTCTCAGTTTTGCGGTTCTACCTGAGGGGAAGAATCGATTAAGGAACTTCTTTGCTAACTGATCCCATGTGGTGATAGAGTTGGAAGGCTCAGAGTCTAACCATCGCCTTGCTTCTCCCAAAAGTGAAAATGGGAACAAGGTCAATCGCACATAATCATTTGATACCCCATGTGGAATATAAGTGCTGGTTATCTCTAGAAAACCTCTGAGGTGCACTTGGGGATCTTCATGGGGTAGGCCAGTGAATTGCCCATTAGTATGGAGGAGATGCACCATGGATTGTTTCAACTCAAATCTTCCACCCGGCGGTGGTTTTCGTATGCTCGAGGTCATACTAGTGGTGAGTGGGACTGCCACATCACGAACTGGCCTCGGAGCTATCCCTGCAGGTATCTCAATGTGTTCTCTTTCCACCTGTTCTCCACGATCTTCAACCGGGTTCTCCTCCCGGTTTCCGGGGAGATCTAATCCTAATTCTCGTTGTCTTCCAAGATTCGCCATCTTTCTTCGTTGTCTAAGGGCTCGTTCAGGTTCGTCGTCTGGTTCAACAAGATCACCTTTGCGAGCCAGACTTCAGATCCTAATTGCCTGCAATACAGAACGGCTAAGATCAAGTTGTTAGCACTTCGAATAATCACTAGTAGACTCAAAAGAATTAAATATAAATTAACTTCTAAGTCCCCGGCAACGGCGCCAAAAACTTGTTGCTCCCAAATGCACACGCAAGTGTACGTGGTCGCAGAAGTAATAAATGGCTCTTTTAGAACCGGGTTGTCGTACCCAAGGGACTTATGATCAATGTATATCAATTCAATTAAATCTACAACTTAAAGAAAGTATTAACAATATGGTTTTGAATACTACTACTACGAACAATTTAAATAATAAACTAACTGACAAGGATAACTATAATTTTGGTGTTTTAATCAATTAAGGGACAATTCCAGGGCTGCAGCATGCTTTGGGTTTCATGTATCACATCTCATGCAAAGAATCAATTTTAGTTATCACATTACTGATTTACAGGGTTAATATTATGATCATGATCTCTCGACCTCTAATCGCCTACTCCAACTAGCTGTCTAACTACATCGTTGAGCGGGGATAGGCAGTCCTAATTGGCGAGCATTTATATTTCATCCTGTTTCGTAACCAAGCTAGGTGTTCGTCCGGGCGTCACTCCTAAACACGAATCTAATCAAAGTTAGAACAAGCTCTTTACATTCTCTGGTCTATCTACCTCTTCATCTCTCGAGTCCAAGAATAGACAATAGATTTATTTCTATGGTGGCCTAGCATGAAATACTAAAACAAGAATGTAAAAGTAATGTATATGATAACCAATAATCAATTCAAAGCAATTCGATGTTCAACAATAACCCGTAGCTACAGCCCCAGAACAAGGGCGTTTAGCCACACATAATATTCATAAACTCCAAAATAATAAATTTCATAAAATTCAAACCTAAAGAAAAAAATAGAGAATTGAACCCAAAGATGAATTGTAATCCCTTGCTCTTGATCACCAAAAAGTAGCTTCTCCCAAATAATTATTTCTATGGACTATTTATAGATGTAGAAAACCCTGAATAAAATAATTGAGTCCAAAACAAGGTAGGAATCCAAAACCAAAAGGAATTGGATTCCTACGTGACATTGCCGCCACAACCTTTCCATATATATAAATATTAATATAATATTCAATTTAATCCATTAAGTTGCCTGCTTGATTTTCCTTATTCAATCTTTCATAATTAATTCATTTTAGCTCCAAATTTCTTCAACTTTGTACCAATTTAATCCTACAAATAAAATACACTATTTAGCACAATCCATAAAATCCATGCTAAAAAAGGACAAATATAAATAATAAATATGAGGCAATTAATGATAAGAAAATATATTTTTTGCCTCAGATCATAAACATTAAAATATATTTGAATTAATGAACTCAATTAAGGGACACAATCTAAGTTAAATTTTGAATATAAGCAATAAGTTTGCATTAACAATTATTATCGTCCTCTTCAAATCCACAACATGAACAAAAAAAGAGTTTTTAAAATAAATAAAACTTTGAAATTGAATTAAAGTTACAACAAAGTTGATGAAGAAGATGTTGAGATAAAATTGAGATGGTTGTTGAATAAAATTATGGAACTATAACTCTTTTTTAATATAGAAATGGGGATTCATAAACCAGTTTTTTATTTTTAAAATTAATAATTTACCAACATTAATTTTTCTAATATTTTATCCGGGAATTTTATTTTTTTTAACTTACACAAGCAAACAAAAAAAAACTTTCTTCCCATATTTACCAACATTAAAAAAGAAAAACTCCTATATTTTTAGTTGGGTTATGTAACATGTGCAACAGATGGGTTTACTATTGGAACTGGGCTGATCTCTCATGTTTTGGGCCTTTTAAGTCAATCTTCAAAGAGGCCCAACCTTGGTGATCGGCCACCAAATCGCTTTTGGGTCAAATGCTAGCGATTTGGAAAAATGACCTAAATACACAACTTATTTTAACATATTCTCTAAAAATTCCTACCATTTGAAAAAATTACAAAAGTTCCTATTCTCTTCTATTCTCGGATACATCACTTTATGTGATGTATCGGTTGGATACATCACTTTACCGATGTATCGGGACATTGAGTAATGTATTCGAAACCGAAACGCGATGTATCGGGACGTTTTGGGATGTATCCAGATTCCACCAAATTTAAGAGATTTCTGTAATTTGAAAAAGAGTAGGAATAGAATGTAATTAACTCTTAAACACTATGTGATTTGTGTAAAATTCCCTAGATTTTACCTCTGTCGAGTTCCATATTTACCGTCATTGATTATGTAATCTCTCTAGCTTCTTAAAACTGAAAAAAAAAGAAAGGTTTTTTCTATTTTGAGACTTAACACTTGGACACAGAATAGCTTTGGTCATGGACAACTTAAGCCCAATTTGTCCTTAGATATCCTTAAGCTTATATTTCTGTATCATAATCTTTCATAAGTTATGCTCCATATGCTTAAAAGGCTTATGTCTATCTAACAACAAAAATTAAAAACCACCCTATTCAAAAGAAAAAAATAGTAAAACCCAGTCAATTTGAATAGCAAATTGTGCATTAGCGCTTCCCGCAAAAAAAAATCCTTTTAACTTGGCTGAAGTGCATAGACCCCTCATTTTAGGACCACCATTAAAGTCATATTTAGTGCCTAAAATTGCAAATTTTGTCACATCAGAATACTTCAGACATGTGATATTTGAAGTCTTATATAATTGAAGTCCATTAATTTTAGCCTAAACTTTAACGATATATATGTGAATGATGTTAGTCATTATTGTTTGAAGTTCAAGTATTTTTTGCCAAAAATTCATGTATATGTGGTTAAAGTTAAATTTGAATTTCATGCAGAAATATTTAAACTTTGCCATATAAAACTTCAGACTATTTAGAGTTTATCAAACCTAACTTCAAATACCACATTTTTTTTCAAAATGCAAACATGCAAAAAAAATTTAAAAATACATAGAAGTTAAATAATGATATCCAAATACAGTACCCCTAGATCTTTTACTTTAATAATACTTAACAAAGTGTACCATCCTCTATCAAATAGCCTAACTTTGAGAAATAGCATGATCCCAAGTCCCTCTCTGATGGACCCCATTCCGAACTAGGCCACCTTCATTTTTCCTTTTTACCTTAGCATAAACAATAGTAATCTCTAGCTACAAGTGTAATTATTATTGCAATTATTGGTGAGGACTACTTGGGATCGTTTGATAGCTGATTTAGACGAGAATTATGTAGATATTAAAAATTCTCCATAATTAATACTATATTAGATAGTTGATTAGATGATAAATTATTCATGTATAAAAATAATATTACATTTGGTTTACAATGTGGAACCGATATAAGGAATACATATATAACTAATGTCACATTACTAGTACGCACACAAATCTAATCAGGTACCACACGACCCCCTAGTGTTTAGTTTATTTTTGAGCCCCGACTAAGTTCAGATAACGCATTCGGAGGTGGCATTCCCAACAGAATTCTCTCTATATCTAGAGCTCGAACTCAAAAACTCTGATTAAGGGTGAAATAGTTGCACGCACCACACCACAACCCATATTGGTTCATAGTGTTTGGTTGATCTTTCTCCTGTCACTTCTAAAGTGAACAAAACAAAGCAAACAATCCAAGTCTTAAGTCCAAAAACAAATGCATTCAACATCAAAGGCAGAGTTGTCAGGAGAATATGAGGACAAGAATACTCTCAAAATGTGAAAAATAGTCTAAGAAGCAGAAAGTCAAGCAAGTTATAAATTGGCAGAAGTGTGAGGTTTAAAGAGGGTGTAAGAGTCAGAAAGCGTGGGATCCGATGATGATAATCTCAAGACTAGTCAAACCCTTTGACAATTAATTACTTTGACCAAAAAAGAAAAAAACATTACAAAAAATAGTAAATTTAGTTTTAAAAATTTATTAGATTGACTTTCGAAAAATGAAATACGACCATTATTTTGGACAGACGGAGTATTAGGTATAACTAATATTTGTGTGCGTGTGATGTATGCTTATCGAGTACAATTTCATAACTTCTTACTTAATGAAAAAATTGCAAGTATCACTATGCATTTAAGTGCATATTTTTGAGTATGGTTTCCAGCCTATAACATACCTGTCTATATGTTTAAATCAAGCTGTTTTTGGGGTATGATTATTGTCTTTGATGAGTGACAAACATATTTCATTTATCAAATAGGAGATTACAACACTAATAACATATTTAGTATAATCTCATAACAAGTAAAGTGTGAATAGAAAGAGATATACATAGATTGTAGTATTCTTAATTACCTTATGAAGGTGTAGAGAAATTATTTTTAGTAGAATCTCGACTCAAGTAAAATATGTTAAAGTAGGTTTGCAAAGAAAATAAAATAATGCAGAGATAAATATTGCAGAATTGAACCTAACAACAAATAATAATATGATACTCAAGATAATATAAACAACAAATAATAATAACAACGGAAGGATAAAACAATATGAGGGTACATAATAGTAATAATACTGAGAAGGAAAACTAGACTACGTATACGCTCGATTAACTACTAGCTCTAGTCCTCGACCTTTGTATCCTCTTATCTAGGGCCGTGTTCTCGATAAGCTGCAGATCATGTGCATGTCTTTTCTAATCACCTCACCCCAATACTTCTTCCGCCTACCTCTACCTCTTTCAGACCCACCATAGTCATCCTCACGCCTTCTCATTGAGGCATCCATGTATCTTCTCTTTATATGTCTAAACCATCTCAGTCTCCCTTTACTTATCTTATCCACCACGGTTGTACATCGCTCATACATTGTCCCAAATATCTTTGTCTTTAATTATATCTCTCTTAATATGTCCACACGTTCATCTCATCATCCTCATTTCCGCTATTTTCATCTTCTAGACTGGCCAATACTCTACTCATACAACATAGTTGACATAACAACTACTCTATTTATAGAACTTACTTTAAGCCTTGATAACACATTCTTATCACAGAAGATACTTGATGCGATCTCCATTTCATCCACCACCAAGCCCCAATATACGTCAATCTCCCCATTTATATATATATAATGTAGATGCTATTTTTCCTTTTTATTAAACGGGATTCTATTGGTTTGGCAAATTCCAGATTTGACACATTAGTGATTGGAGGATATAGTGAAAGATAACGAGGAATACGACGAAAAAAAAAAAAAGATAACAAGGAATACAGTCGGATTATATGCTAACTATTGACTAATTACAAACTTTAAATCTTTTACAAAAAAAATCCATTACAGGCTAAAAAAATATGGCAAAAATAGATAACTAAAAGCCCGTTTGGATGAGATTTTAAGTTGGTCAAACTAATTTTTAAATGAGTTTTTGACTTATTAGAGTGTTTGGTAATTAAATAATAACTTAAAATAAGTCAAAAAAAACTTTAAATAAGTTAAAAGTAGGGTGCCCCCTACTTATTTTTTTTAACTTATAAATCATTCTACTTTGACGAATCATATTACTTTTTTACCCTTAATTCTTTTATAATGTTAACAACTTTAAGGGTATTTCAGACATTTTGATAAAAATAAAGTGACTTTCAACACTTTTTTGCCAAACACATCAAAAACACATAACTACTTATTTTTAAAATGACTTTAAAGTAACTTTTTAGTTACTTATTTCAAGCCAATCCAAACAGACTCTAAATCATTGTTAAAAAAGAATGAGAGAGAAAAGGCTTTAAGTGGTGTCTAATCAGTTAAATAATACTTAGATATTAAACTAAAATTTACTTAATGGGATTAGGTAAAGCTTGATAATGAAAATTAATATTTGGCGTATTCTAGATTGGTCGATAGCCGAGTCATCTACGAAAATATTTATGCTTCTATGGCCAATCAAATCTTAAAAGATTTTTTTAATAGCGAAACTAATCCTCTGTTTCATTTTACGTGATCCATATTAATTTGTCATTTTTTTTTAAAAAAATATTCATTATAAATTTATTTTATTAATTATTCTTTGAAAATTTAAATTAAATTACTATTACTTTACATAGTTATTTAATAATAAAGATAATATTAAAAAACAATTCTTAATTTGCTAAAATAAATAAATAATAGGAAAAAAAATTAATATAAAAAATTGTACAAGCTTATAATATCTTTTCAAGCAAAAAAAGTTGAACCTGAGGAAGAAAAGGCAAAATACCTAATAAAGGAAATTAATTATTGATTATGTTAGAGCTAATAATTGTTGTGTGATTTTTTGCATCTGGCAATTAGGAGGGAAATAATATAAAAATGAATTACTAAATTGTTACTCCCAAACAAAAAAGGATTCAAACTTGAAACTTAGGTCGTTTGGTTGTTAGCAAAAAATGAGTTATTTATGTACTATAAGTTAAATTTCATATAGCCAATATTATGTTTACTAGTTTTTGAGTTATTTTATATAAAATTCATCATTAAATATAGAATTTGATTACTATTTTACAACTCCACATATATAGGTACAAGTTATGAACTAATTTATACATTATGAATATAGTAAAAGATATAACTAAATTTTACATAACTAATATGTATAAATCTAACCAATAACCAAACGACATCTTAAACGTTATCATAACAAACTTTTGACTACATCGGTTTGGAGACTCTAATATGTTTGGTGGTGTTAATATGAACATATTAAATATACATTTCAACTATTTCGACAATTTTTCAATCAATTTGAAGTATGAACGTTTAAATGTGTATGTGTATACTGTATACTCTGTCTCTCATTATTTAAATTATTTTGCCAAATTAATTAACCTAATAAAGGTTATAGAAAATAAGTGATTCAGACAATCATTAGGTTCTAAGATAAATAAACATGCTTAGGACATGGAACAATTCTTCTTTTTGCATAATTATACTGCGATGGAAATTCCAATTAGGTGATAGTGATCTAATTGATTCAATGTACTCATACATTTTTAACCTCTAGATAATTTGATTAATTGTTTTCATGGCAAAAACATGTGGAGTTATTGGCTCATGTGACAAGTCACAAGCTATATATTCTTTTTTCTTGTTGGTTTCATATTTAGTATTTATTGTTCATTTTTTGAGATTTGACTAATCTGAAATCACTATGGAAAATTCTATTTTGATTGCTCCCGGCCATCAAATGCGACATTATTTTCAATGATCAAATTTGAAATGATATTTAATTATGGATTGAAAAGTTTTTTTTTGCTCCATCACAGGCTTTGATAATTAATTATATGAAAGCTATTCTCTGAACGTCAAGTTTGTCCGTCGAATATATATAGAAGAATAATTTTCTTTAAACCAAATATTGAAATATAAATCATAGATTGATCAAGTCTTCTCAAAGGCTTTTTTTTTAAAAAAAATGGATCTAATTTAAATACCACAAAATAAGATTTGATCATATATTCATAGACATCCAGTAATTATTTCAAAAATGGGAAATTCGACACAATTGAAAATGTTTTTTCAAAAAAATTGGAAGCAGTCAATTCATGATTTGACATGTATAGAATGAAACTTAATTCTCAAACCATCAGTTTTTTTTATAGAAGTGTTTCATTTGCTCTCTTTGATGGATGTTCAATTTTTTCAGAATGTATTCTAATTCTTGCATAATTCTTCTTCTGATGATAAATTCAACATCTGATAAAAAAGATATACATTGATTATATCTTCAGCTTCAACACGTTTTAGTAATAAGCATAACAGTCTTACTATTCCAACGAAAAGAAAAATCTATGATTAACTTTTTCAGAAAATTTCCACACGAATAATTTAAATAAAATCTTTCAATTTCTTATTATTATATTCAATCAAATCATTTAGGATATCAAACACACAACATGCATGAACATTTGAGGAGAAAAAACACATAACATGAACTCAAAAAGATTATGACACTATAGCGAATGCGTCGGTTTGTTGAAAATAATTAACTGTAAACAGAGAAAATATAGGTGCAATAATTGGAAAAAATAATACTCTTGTAAGATACAAATTTGCAATAGAAGAATTAGTATTTAATTAGATTTTCCTCCAATTTTTATTTTAAAAAATGATTAGATTTCTCTCCTAAGTAATGTTTGGTATGGAGGAAACTATTTTCCTTTTCTTTTTTTTAATTTTCCTATGTTTGTTGGGACTAAATATTTGGAAAATATTTACTCTAGGAAAACAAATTCCTTAAAAATGAGGAAAATGACTTTTCTAATGGAAGTAGGAAAAACAAGTTGCATAAGTACTATTTTAAGTTTATTGTCTCCTTTCCACGCACCCAAATCCCCCGATCCCCACCCCTTGACCATTCTACCCTCGAACCCCCACAGCCACTCCTCGTCCGTTTCCATAATGTTTTGCTAGATGACATGTGAATGCTCTTGATATAATATTTCTTGCTTACTTACCAAACACTAGAAAATAAGTAAGAAACCAACTTGTTTTTTTAAAAAAACTTTTTCTAGAAAATCATTTTCCGTGGAACACATTTTTCTTAATACCAAAAACACCCATAAGTTTTGTTCTTTTTCTTTTTCTCCATGGTCCTTCTAGTAAAAAAGGTTATAGCATGCAACTATATGTACCTCTCCAACACGTATCCATCCATTTTTTCTTCAGTATTGGCTGGCATAGAATATAAACCAATCAAGAAACCACCATAAAAAGGAAGAAAAAAAGAAAAAAAAAAGTGGAATTATAAATATTCTTATGAGTTGTTTTGCAGAGAAATTCTGATTTGGGGAATATATATATTTATATATATGTTACAGGAATAAAGGATGCTTGTTTGCTCTACAGTAGGAGTAGGCACGTATATATGTAAAAATAAGGACAGTAATAAGAATAAATTTGGGATTCCTGAGAAGTTGTACAAATTTATTTTTCTAGTTATTGGAAAAAAATAATTAAGCAGTAAAGTTTAGGTTGATGTGATGTATTTTGATACCAAATATTAATGTATGACTTCTCACCTTTTAATTAACCTTTAACCTCTAATCTATAGTTAAATAGACCACGTATGAACATGAAACTTAAGTACATCTAAGGAAAAAACAAATTATAAAAGCAACAATGATAGCAATCAAAGAAAGAAAAACAAAAACAAATAAAACTACAAGCATGTTAGGGGAATTTTCAACTCAAGTAACCTTCGACATTATTTTGGTGCAAAATTTTCCTTGTATAATTATGTTATTTGATTTCACATGTTAACTAGAAAATTCTCCCCAACTTTCCTATTTATTTTGATTCGCATGTACTGTTCACATATGTTAGTTTTCTTGTATACTTTTCTTGTGAACATGTGACTTCACGCTAGAATACTTCAGTTGTCAAAAAAGAGTTCATATCCCACACAACAAAACCAGAGTCTCACTCCTTGGGCCATTTCAGCAAGTTTGGGGCCTAAAGCCAAACTTCATAGAGAGATTTTTTTTTAGTTGACATATATAAATTGAATAACTATAACTTATTGATCAGAGTAATCCTACAAGTGAGGTCTGGAGAGGTTAGGATATACGCGAACCTTGTGAAGTAAAAATGTAAGCAATGTAAATTTCTAAGAAAAAATATAATATAAAGTTAGAATAATAAAACCTGACTCAATTTTTAAAAGTTTATATAATGATATCGAAATAGTGTTGCGCTCAATTTGATGAGTTAATATAATGATATTAAAATAACATTTATTCGTTATTGTGCTTGAAATTCAAGAAGAAGAAAAAAAATTTGATCTTTTTATAAACACACAACAATAGATTTTTTGCATAACGCAAAAGGTTTAACCGTTTGAAAGACTTTAGAATATTCAAAATAAGAGAATAAAAATAGCGAAAGAGGAATAAAAAAGATAAATCTAAGAATACTAATGTGTGATAGCTTTAGTGGTCTTATGTTCAAGCCGGCCTTGCTCACTCCCCCCCCCCCCTCTCCTCCTCTCGTTTTAGTAATTTTCCATTTAAAATAATATTTCAAAAGAATGTAAGCAATGTAAATTTAGAAGAAAAAATATAATATAAAGTTAAAATAATAAAACCTGACTCAATTTTTAAAAGTTTATATAATGAAATCGAAATAGTGTTGCGCTCAATTTGATGAGTGTAATGACCCTGAAGGTCAATTTTGGTAATTTTGTAATATGACCGTTTTACCCCTCCCGAGATTTGCCCCGAGTCATGTTTGGCTGATATCCGATGTTAGTTTTGCGAAAATTTTTGTTAAGTTGTGGTTTTTGGAAAATTTTGATTTCTAAAGGCTTAAGTTGCCAAATTGTGGGTTTTGAGGTCATTCAGAGTTTCGGGTCTCGAATGGAAATTCCGTCGATTCCATTAGCTCCGAAACGTGGAAATTGGTCTAGGAGAGTTGACGGAATCAATTTTGGGGCTGTATCGTGGATTTGAGGTCTTAAGTTGGAAAATTATAAAATTTTGAGCTTAGAGTTGACTTTGGTCAACATTCGAAGATTGGATGCTCGGATGTGGATTCCGACGACTCCGTTGGATTCGGGGGATGATTTTAGGCTTAGGAGTGGCCTCGGTTGAATTTTTAGAGGTCCCGAGCTTGACTTGAGTTTTTGAGGCTTAATTTAGTCTTGTTGCGTTCTATCGGGTTCCGGGTCAAGGAGACCTCAAATTTGATTTCCGACGGTTCCATTGAGTCCGAAACGTCAAATTTAGTAGGGTTGCATATTTGGTTGTGTGCTCGGGGTTCCAAACGAATCCCGAAGGTCCTTTCAGAGACTTATTGAATTGCTGATTTTTGTTGTATTTGGTGCATGGGATTTTGGCCTCCGCATTCGCGGAGGGACCTGATGTGTTCGCGGAGGTTCAGCGTCTTGGTCTCCACGTTCGCAGAGACAAGGCGCGTTCGCGGAAGGTTAGCTTATTGGTCTCCGCGTTCACGGAGGTCATTTTTGACCTGAACAGTGTAAAAATGGGGAAATGTCCCATTTTCATTATTTTGAAGCTTGGGGAGGCGATTTGAAAGGGGATTTTTCATGTGAATCATTGTGGGTACGTGATTTTAACCCTTGGTCTTGATTACCCATTGATTTAAACATGATTTTAACTTGGAAATTGGGTTTTTAAAGTGAAATTTTGGGGGTTTTGATAAAATTCCAATTTTTTGATAAAATGGGAATGGTGGACTGATTTGAACTCCGCTTTTCAAATGGTTTTCTCTAATGAATTTCTAATACCTAGAGGGACCTTTTCATGTAAGAAATTCCAAATTCAAATCCCATTTTCGAAATTGGAGTTTGGGTTGTTTTACCTTTTCTTTCTGAATTTCATGTTCTTGGCATTGTTATCTTCGAATTGTAATTGTGGTTCATATTTTGAGTAGATTGTGGTGCTTTGGATTGCTCTCGGAAAGGAAAAGCTCCGGTTGTAGATTGAGCGTGTTTTGATTAAGGTAAGTGGACCTTTAAAACTTTGTGAACCTTGTTAAATTTTGAATTTCTTCCTTGATTGAGTTGGGGAGTAATGGGATTGAGGAATGACATGAAATCTTGTATGAAATCAATCTAATTTGATCAATGGAGTAATAGAAAGGCTTATGTGCTAATGTTGTGAAGTTGTAGTGATCTTGTGTGTCTTGTTCTGATTGGAAAAGTGCTATGAAAGCCTTGATTAAATCGTGAAATTGATGAATATGTCTTTTGCTCATTTTGAATTATGAGATTAGACTTGAATATCTTGCCTAGAAATTGATCATACTTGTGATAACGGGATTAGTGAAATGGAGACTAGACAATTGATCATTTTGTACATGATGTGACCGTTGATATTGATAGATTGTTGATAGTGTGGCGTGATTTGCATTGATATGGATTGCGTTGTAACTGTGAACACTATCATTGCTCATTATTTGTGTGAACATGCTTGTGTGCATTGGTTCCGAGACACTATGATGAGACACTTGGATGATTATGCCGAGGTTTCTGTCGGCAATATGTGATGCCGAGGTTTCTGCCGACGATATGTGATGCCGAGGTTTCTGCCGGCGATATGTGATGCAGAGGTTTCTGCCAGTGACAAGTGATGCCGAGGTTTCTGCCGGCGATATGAGGTGTCGAGGTCTTTTTCGGCGGATACATGGTCCATGTGTGGCCCCCATGGGTTTCGGTCTGAGATTCAGTGGATGTGTATCGTAGGACAGACATGCATCATGCTGCCTAACATTGCATTGCATTTCATTGTCCTTTTCTTGGTATTGTGGAGTTGTGTTTATGTCACGTGATACCGTATTTGATGTATTCGATGCTTATGTGTTCTATTGTTGATATTTGTGGACTGTTGTTGATCTATGTGCGATATGAACTGTGTAGTCTAGGTTGGGCTGATTTCTGTGCAGGTTGTAGTTGTGGAGGTTTGGTTGGAAGGAGAGGGGTTCGTGAGTTTAGCTAGGTTGACCTTATTTTATTGGTTGACTTGCTGGGTCCTGTGTTTTTAGTACTCACACTTGTTTCTACACCTGCGTAGGTTACGAGCCCGGACTGTGATTCTGATCTGTCTACTTTCTCCTGAGGCTTTTGTGGATACTTGAGAGGTAGCTGTTCGATGTCGGCGATCCTTTTTCTATACTTTGTTCTATTTGAGACACAAAGATATTGAGACTTGTACTTATCTATTGAACTTCTGAATTAGTGGCTTGTACATGTGACAACCACTCTTGGGTTGTTTTTGTTTAAGTTGAAAGACTTCCGCTTGGTTATTTCTCTTCTTTATTTCTGTTATTTCCGCTTGTTGGGTTTTAGGCTGACTTGTCCTGGTGGGATAGGACAAGGGTCATCACACTCGGTTTTGGGTCATGACAAATGGTATCAGAGCCAGGTTTCATAGGTCTCACGTGTACAAGCCAAGTCTAAGTAGAGTCTCGCGGATTGGTACGGAGACGTCTGTACTTATCCTCGAGAGGCTACGAAGACTGTTAGGAAACTTCTTTTATTTCATTCTCTCTTATCGAGCGTGGTTCTTGTCGCTTGTGCTGAGTGTCGCGTGTTGTTTTGGAGGATGCCGAGGACCAAAGCTTCTATTTCAAGCGATGGATAGGAGGCAGTCCCCGAGGCAGTGGTTGAGGCACCAGTCAAAGGTCGGGGTAGAGCCTGAGTTGGAGGCCGTGCCCGTGGAGCAGCATGTGGGAGAGGTCGTGCCCGAGGAGCGGCACCTTCTAGAGGCCGTGGTAGAGAGGCTTCCCCAGAGCCAATGGCTGAGGTTGGTGAGGACCAGGTTCCTCTAGGATGCTACAGGCATGCCACAGGGTTCACAGACTCGGGAAGGGGTGCAGACCCTAGAGTAGTATTAGGATCCGATTGTTCAGGATCAGGTGGGTCAGCCACCACTGGTTCCCACGCCAGTTGTCGATCCACAGGTTGCTTCAGATGTGGTTCTGACAGTGGAGGACCAACAGTGCTATGAGAGGTTTTAGAAGATGAAACCACCCCAATTTCAGGGTGGTAAGAACGAGGATGCTCATGAGTTTCTGACCTTGTGCCATGAGATGCTTCAGGCGGTGAGGATGGTGGATGCGAGGGGTGTCTGTTTTGTTGCTCTCCTGCTCCGTGGGCCAGCCAGGGACTGGTGGAGGTCTTGTGTGGAGTCCATGCCAGTGGGATCTCCTCCGGTTGAGTGGGATGCTTTCTCTAGTGCTTTTCGGGATCGCTTCATTCCCGGGAGTGTACGTGAAGAGAGCAGGTTGAGGTTTGAGGGTTTGACTCATGATGGCATGTCAGTTGCGGAGTACGAGGCACGTTTCTGTCAGCTATCTCGCCATGCCACATCCTTGGTTCCAGATGAGGCGGAGAGGGTCCCCATTTTTGTGAGGGGTTTGACTTTCTCCATAAGATCTTATGTGTTCAGATCATCCCGTGAGGATGCTTTCTTCCAGTCCATTGTGAGTATCGCCAGGGAGGCGGAGTTGTTGGTACGAGAGAAGTTTGGCGACTCCAAGAGGGCCCGTTCTAGTGGGCAGTTTTCTGGTGCCACGTCTGGAGGCAGAGGTTCTCAGAGATGTGGTACTTCATTTCAGCACCAGAGGCCTGTTCATGCTTATATGCCAGTAGCCGAGAGTGGACAGTCGTCCCGTGGGTCTTTCAGGTCTGGCCGAGGTGGCTATAGTATTACACCAGCTTTGTCGCAACAACTCTCCGTTCCGAGGTCTTGTTTCAATTGTGGGGATCTGGGTCATTTGATGTGACAGTGCCTTCTGCAAACTCATTCAGGGCCTCAGCGTACTTATTCTGCAGCTCTAGAGAGAGGTTCAACACATCCGGCTAGTGGTCGGGGCAACGGTCAGACAGCAGGTAGAGGCAGCAGAGCATCGGGTAATGGAGATGCGGCCCAGCGTGGAGGTAGAGGTGCGGCTTAGACCGGAGGTGGTAGAAGAGCCCAATTTTATGCATTTCCGGGGAGGCCCGAGGCTGAGTCTTCTGATGCTGTCATCACAGGTATTGTCCTAGTTTGCCATCTATCTGCATTAGTGTTATTTGATCTGGGATCTACTTTCTCCTATATGTCTAGCTACTTTGCATCTGAGTTTGATTTGGTGTGTGATCGTATGCCTGTGCGTGTGCATGTTTCTACACCCGTGGGTAAGCCCTTAGTGGTGGATCGAGTGTGTCGATCTTGTCTTGTTTCTTTGGCTGGGTATGACACTTGGGTAGACTTGATTATTCTGGGGATGGTAGATTTTGATGTGATAATGGGTATGGATTGGTTTTCTCCCTATCATGCGATTCTGGATTATTATGCTAAGACTGTCACTCTAGCGATGCCTGGTGTTCCGAGGATAGAGTGGAAGGGTACTAGTGGTTCTTACCATAGTATGGTTATCTTTTACATCCGAGCCAGAGGTTGATTGAAAGAGGGTGTTTGTCTTATTTGTCTTTTATTCGGGATACCAGTGTTGAGTCACCTCCCATGGTGTCCATTCCCGTGATTCAGGAGTTTGCTGATGTGTTTCCTACTGATCTTCCTAATGTTCCTCCTGATCGAGATATTGATTTTGCTATTGACTTAGAGCCGGGCACTAAGCCCATCTCTATTGCTCCATATCGTATGGCTTCAGCTGAGTTGAAGGAGTTGAAGGACCAGCTGCAGGGCTTGTTGAGCAAGGGATTTATTCGTTCTAGTGTGTCATCTTGAGGAGCACCAGTTCTCTTTGTTAAGAAGAAAGATGGCTCTATGAGGATGTGCATTGATTATAGGCAGTTGAACAAGGTAACTGTTAAGAACAAGTATCCTCTTCCTCGCATTGATGATTTGTTTGATTAGCTTCAGGGTGCTTCGTTGTTTTCTAAGATTGACTTGAGGTTCGGCAATCACCAGTTGAAGATTAGGCCATCGGATATTCCTAAGACAGCTTTTCGGACTCGTTATGACCACTACGAGTTCTTAGTGATGTCTTATGGGCTGACTAACACCCCTGCGACGTTTATGGAGTTGATGAACGGAGTGTTCCGTCCGTACTTGGATTCTTTCGTGATCGTGTTCATTGATGACATTTTGATATATTCTCGGACCGAGGAGGATCATGTCCGTCATTTGAGGTTAGCACTTCAGACTTTGAGGGAGCACAAGTTGTATGCCAAGTTCTGCAAATGTGAGTTTTGGCTTGATTCTGTGGCATTCTTGGGACACGTGGTGTCCAAGGAGGGAATTAGGATTGATCCAGCCAAGATTGAGGCAGTTAAGGGTTGGACGAAACATACTTCTCCTACTGAGATTCGAAGTTTCATGGGATTAGCAGGCTACTATCGGCGGTTTATACAGGGTTTCTCCACCTATGCAGCGCCATTGACTAGATTGACTCAGAAGACCGTGGGTTTCCATTAGTCCGATGAGTGTCAGGCGAGCTTCCAAAAGCTTAAGACTTTGTTGGCTTCAGCTCCTTTGTTGACCTCGCCCGAGGAGGGTGTGAGCTTTACTGTATATTGTAATGCTTCTGAAGTTGGTTTGGGAGGTGTATTAATGCAGAAAGGGAATGTTATTGCCTATGCTTCTAGACTGTTGAAGGCACATGAGAAGAATTATCCCACTCACGATCTAGAGCTTGTAGCGGTGGTGTTTGTGCTTAAGCTATGGTGGCATTATTTGTATGGGGTTCGTTCTTCACCGATCATAGGAGTTTTCAATACATCTTTAGTCAGAGGGATCTGAATTTGAGACAGCGTAGATGGCTTGAGTTACTGAAGGACTACGATATGACTATCTTATATCATCCTGGGAAGGCAAATATGGTGGCCGGTGCTTTGAGTAAGAAGGCTCCTAGTATGGGGAGTCTCGCCCCGATCAGTGTTGATATGAGGCCCTTGGCGAGAGATGTTCAGAGGTTAGCCAACAGCTTTGTCAGGTTGCAGGTTTCTGAGGAGAGCGGTGGTTTGATTGCGTTCATTGAGGCCCATTCTTCCTTAGTTGAGCAAATTCGTGAGTGCCAGTTTGAGGATGAAAAGTTGTGTCTCATTCGAGACAAGATGATGAGAGGTGAAACCAAGGAGGCTGCACTTGACTCTGATGGAGTTTTGAAGATTGGAGGTCAGATTTGTGTGCCCAAGGTGGGTGAGCTTATTAGATTGATTCTAGAGGAGGCTCATTGTTCTAGATATTCTATCCATCCGGGGACAGTGAAGTTGTATCATGATCTGAGTCAGCATTACTGGTGGTGTGGTATGAAGAGGGATATTGCGGACTTTATATCTAGATGTTTGACCTGTCAACAGGTCAAGTGTGAGCACCAGCGGCTCGGAGGTGTGTCTCAGAGGATGCCCATTCCTACTTGGAAGTGGGAACGGATCACTATGGACTTTGTTGTGGGTTTACCTACCACCGTGGGTGGTTATGACTCTATTTGGGTGGTTGCTGATAGGCTTACTAAGTCCGCTCATTTCATCCCAGTTCGGGTGAAGTATACAACAGAGAAGTTAGCCCAGCTCTACATCAGTCAGATTGTTAGGCTTCATGGGGTTCCAATATTTATAGTCTCGGATCGGGGTTCCTTGTTCACTTCGCACTTCTGGAGGGCCTTATAGCATGGTTTGGGTACTCAGTTGGATATGAGTACAACATTTCACCCTTAGATAGATGGTTAGTCCAAGCAGACGATTCAGGTGCTTAAGGATATGCTTCGTGCTTGTGTGATTGACTTTGGTGCTACATTGGATCAACATTTGCCCCTAGCGGAGTTCACCTACAACAAAAACTATCATTCCAGTATTCAGATGGCCCCGTTTGAAGCGTTGTATGGCAGAAGGTGTAGATCGCCGATTGGATGGTTTGATTCGGCAGAGATGGATTCCTTAGACACTGACTTGCTTAGGGATGCCATGGATCAGGTTCGTTTGATTCACGGTAGGCTGTTGACTGCTCAGAGTCGGCAGAAGAGTAATGCCGATCGGAGAGTCAGAAACCTAGTGTTCATGGAGGGAGATCATGTTTGGCTCCGAGTATCACCCATGAAGGTGTTATGCGGTTTGGAAAGAAGGGCAAGCTTAGCCCCAGATTCATTGGTCCTTTTGAGATTTTGGACCGAGTGGGAGAGGTGGCCTATAGGTTGGCTTGCCACCTAGCTTGTCAACTTTGCATCCTGTGTTTCATGTTTCTATGCTTCGGAAGTACATCCCGCATACATCCCGCATGAGTCTCATGTGATTACACTCGATTCGGTGGAGTTAAGTCCTGATTTGACTTATGAGGAGGAGCCTACAGCTGTTCTTGACAGACAGGTCTGTAAGCTTAGGATCAAGGAGATTGCTTCAGTTAAGGTACAGTGGGGTCACCGTTCAGTTGTAAAGACTACCTAAGAGTCCGAGTCTGACATGCATGCAAGATATCCTTAGCTTTTTTAGGCTTCAGGTACTTTATTTTACTTTATGTTCGAGGACGAACATGGTTTTTAGTGCTGGATAATGTAATGACCCTCAAAGTCAATTTTGGTAATTTTTGTAATATGATTGTTTTACCCCTTTCGAGAGCTGCCCCAAGTCATGTTTGGCTGAAATCCGATGTTAGTTTTGCGAAAATTCTTGTTAAGTTGTGGTTTTTGGAAAATTTTAATTTCTGAAGGCTTAAGTTGCCAAATTGTGGGTTTTGAGGTCATTCAGAGTTTCGGGTCTCAGATGGGACTTCCGTCGATTCCATCAGTTCCGAAATGTGAAAATTGATCTAGAAGAGTTGACGAAATTAGTTTTGGGGCTGCTTCGTGGATTTGAGGTCTTAAGTTGGAAAATTGTAAAATTTTGAGCTTAAAGTTGACTTTGGTCAACATTCAGAGATCGAATGCTCTGATGTGGATTTCGATGACTCCGTTGGATTCGTGGGGATGATTTTAGGTCTAGGGGTGGCCTTGGTTGAATTTTTAGAGGTCCCGAGCTTGACTTGAGTTTTTGAGGCTTATGTTAGTCTTGTTGCGTTCTATCGGATTCCGAATCAAGGAGACCTCGAATTCAATTTCTAATGGTTCCATTGAGTCTGGAACGTCAAATTTAGTAGGGTTGCATGTTTGGTTTGTATGCTCGGGGTTCCGAACGAATCCGGAAGGTCCTTTCGGAGACTTGTTGAATTGCTAATTTTTGATGTATCTGGTGCATGGGCTTTTGGTCTCCACGTTCATGGAGGGACCTGGCACGTTCGCGGAATGTAATGTGTGTTAGCCTCCGCGTTCGCAGAGACAGAGCGCGTTCGCAGAGGGTCAGCTTCTTGGTCTCCGCATTCGCGGACACATGGTGCATTCACGGAGGGTTAGCTTTTTGGTCTCCGCATTCGGGGCCTAGTGGGCCGCATTCGCGGAGGCCATTTTTGACCTGAACAGTGTAAAAATGGGGAAATGTCCCATTTTCATCATTTTGAAGCTTGTGGAGGCGATTTGAAAGAGGATTTTTCGTGTGAATCATTGTGGGTACGTGATTTTAACCCTTGGCCTTGATTATCCATTGATTTAAACATGATTTTAACTTGGAAATTGGGTTTTTAAAGTGAGATTTTGGAGGTTTTGATAGAACTTCGAATTTTTGATAAAAGGGAAACTGTGGACTGATTTGAACTCCGTTTTTCAAATGGTTTTCTCTAATGAATTTCTAATGCCTTGAGGGACCTTTTCATGTAAGAAATTTCGGATTCAAATCCTGTTTTCGAAATTGGATTTTTGGGTTGTTTTACCTTTTCTTTCCGAATTTCATGTTTTTGGCATTGTTAACTTCGGATTGTGATTGTGGTTCATATTTTGAGTAGATTGTGGTGCTTTGGATTGCTCTTGAAAAGGAAAATCTCCGGTTGTGGATTGAGCGTGTTTTGATTAAGGCAAGTGGACCTTTAAAACTTTGTGAACCTTGTTAAATTCCGAATTTCTTCCTTGATTGAGTTGGAGAGTAATGGGATTGAGGAATGACATGAAATCTTGTATGAAATCAATCTAATTTGATTGCTTTGGTAATAAAAAGACTTATGTGCTAATGTTGTGAACTAAGTGGAGTTGTAGTGATCTTGTGTGTTGTGATTGGAAAAGTGCTATGAAAGCCTTGATGAAATCGTGAAATTAATGAATATGTCTTTTGTTCATTTTGAACTATGAGATTAGACTTGAATATCTTGCGTAGCAATTGATCCTACATGTGATAACGAGATTAGTGAAATAGAGACTAGGCAATTGATCATTTCGTACATGATGTGATCGTTGATATTGATATATTGTTGATAGTGTGGCATTATTTACATTGATATGAATTGTGTTGTGACTATGAACACTATCATTGCTCATTATTTGTGTGCATTGGTTCCGAGACACTTTGATGATTATGCCGAGGTTTCTGCCGGCAATATGTGATGCCGAGGTTTCTGCCCGCGATATGTGATGCCGTGGTTTCTGCCGGCGATATGTGATGCCGAGGTTTCTGCCGACGACATGTGATGCCGAGGTTTCTACCGGCAATACGAGGTGCCGAGGTCTTTTCCGACGGATACATAGTCCATGTGTGGCCCCCATGGGTTCCGGTCTGAGATTCAGCGAATGTGTATCGTAGGACAGACATGCAACATGCTACTTGACATTGCATTGCATTTCATTGTCCTTTTCTTGGTATTGTGAAGTTGTGTTTATGTCCCGTGACACTGTATTTGATGTATTCGATGCTTATGTGTTGTATTGTTGATATTTGTGGAATGTTGTTGATCTATGTGCGATATGAACTGTGTAGTCTAGGTTGGGCTGATTTCTGTGCAGGTTATAGTTGTGGAGGTTCGGTTGGAAAAAGAGGGGTTCGTGAGTTTAGTTAGGTTGACCTTGTTATATTGGTTGACTTTCTAGGTACCGTGTTTTTGGTACTCACCCTTGTTTCGACACCTGTGTAAGTTGCGAGCCCGGACCGTGATTCTGATCTGTCTTCTTTCTCCCGAGGCTTCTGTGGATACTTGAGAGGTAGCTGTTCGATGTCGGTGATCCCCCTAGATCCTTTTTCTATACTTTGTTCTATTTGAGACACAAAGATATCGAGACTTGTACCTATCTATTGAGCTTCTGAATTAGTGGCTTGTACATGTGACAACCAGTCTTGGGTTGGTTTTGTTTAAGTTGAAAGACTTCCACTTGGTTATTTCTCTTCTTTATTTCTCTTCTTTCTGCTTGTTGGGTTTTAGGCTGACTTGTCCTGGTGGAATAGAAAGAGTGCCATCACACCCGGTTTGGATCGTGACAATGAGTTAATATAATGATATTAAAATAATATTGATTCGTTATAGTGCTTGAAATTCAAAAAGACAAAAAATAAATTTGATCTTTTTATAAACACACAACAATAGATTTTTTGCACAATGCAAACGGTTTAACCGTTTGAAAGACTTTAAAATATTCAAAATAAGAAAATAAAAATAGCGAAAGGGAAATAGAAAAGGTAAATCTCAGAATACTAATGTGTGATTGCTTTAGTGGTCTTATGTTCAAGCCGGCCTTGCTCACTCCCCCCCCCCTCCTCTCTTTTTAGTAATTTTCCATTTAAAATAATATTTTAAAAGACAATTTATAAATGTAAACTTCTTTTTATCGAAAAAAGAATTCGCGTAATTGTTGATTTAAACATTATTTCGATGCAAGAGAGTGCAAACTAAGTTAGATTTATAAAAATAGGATTAAAAGCAAGTGAATTATGTTCGATCAAGTTTCCTTCCTTTTTAAAAAAGCTAGATCAGGGTAATAAAAAAAATGAATCAAACAAGATATTTTAAAATATGATCAAGAAAGTTAGGGGTCGTTTGGTAGTTGGATAGAGTTATGCAGGATTAGTAATGTGGGTATTAGTTATGTGGGTATTAGCTATAAATGTATTAGTTATGCATAGTTTAGTTATACATGTATTAGTTATGTAGAGTTTAGTTATGCAAGGTTTAAGTATACATGTATTAGTTATGTAGGTATTAGTTATGCAGGGTTTAATTATACATGTATTAGTTATGTAGGTATTAGTTATGTAGAGATTACAATATATTAGTGAGCTAATTTTTATTTCTTAATTTCAAAAAATAATTAGTGAGCTAATATTTATTATACCATTAAAATAACCAACTATATAAATAATACATTAAAATTAAATAAATACCAATAGCTAAAAATAATAAAGTAAATAAAAAATAACTAAAAGTAATTAAGTAATTTGTATTCAATATGATTAAACAATTTAGCAATAGGTAGTTTAAATTAAAATAAATAAAAATAACTAAAAAATTAAAACGTCTATTGGTAGTGCGTTGTAGAGAAACTATGCAAATAAATTAATTAAAATTAATAGTCACAGCCTTACCACCAGGGAAAACAATTAACAAGAATTAAGCAAAGAAACTAGAAGTAATTAAATAATTAAGAAGACAAAAAATTCAAAGCAAAAAAACTCATAGTGCTTCTTTATTTACATGCATTAATTATTTGATTTGTTGTAAATTAATATATATTTAAAAGTAAATTGATAGGGGCAAATATGTTATTTACTATTTTTATACACGTATAACTAATATACACATAACTTATTCCACCTTCTATCCAGCATAAATTATTCATACATTCCCTCATAAGTTATACAAGTATTAATTATGTAGAATTATAAAAAACGCAACCAAACATCGTATAAAATTAATACATGAATAATTTTTATACAACATTTGAAAAGCTACCAACCAAACATTGTATAAAATTAATACATGAATAACTTTTATATATTGTTTGGAAACTTACCAACCAAACGTTGTATAAAATTAATAAATGAATAAGTTTGATCCTATTTGCAAACCAAACATGATATAAAAATAATACATGAATAACAAAGTTATTCATGTATTAGAGATAGCTTAAACCAGCTACCAAACGACCCCTTAAAGTATTAAAATGTTAGAACAAGAATTGATAACAAGGAAGATAGTATATTCATCTTTTAAGGAAAGATTGCATATTACAAGTGAAAAAATCAAATACCTTCTAATCTTATGCAAGAGCTTAATTATACGGTAAACTCTTTTGGATAATAACATAAATGACTAGTTTATACCCTAAAAAGGTTGCACTAAATAGTTATAATGATTCAATTCATTTTTATTTAAATGCACCTCGTGCGGAGTTCCAAATATTTCTTGAAATTTGGTTACAAATTAAACATTAGAGCACACAACAAAATTATTAAAATTTAACCGATCCATGTTGACGTCAGCCCGCCATAGCAGGATGCCTCACTCTATGACGCCGCCGCTATAGTGCCTGCACGGCCGCTACTGTGGGGCTGATGGAATCAGACCCTAGAAAATTCGATGTCGTTTATTTTTGTTCCCACTTTTCTTTGACAAAATAGACGAGGGTTACTCTAAAAAATTCCTTAAGCCACTTTAAGCTCGAGAGCAATGAAGGAGAGAAATTTCCGTGCAAGAAAGAGTAAGACCTGATAACGCTCAACTACACACCATACAAATTGATGTGTAGGCGATCACTAACAATATAAAATTCAACTAGGAGTTAGGGTCGATCCAACATGGAATAATGATTTAGTAATTCTCCTACGATGTAATCTCGCGTACTAGACTTCTGTATGTTTAGTCGATTTAGACATAAAAGTAAATGAAAGAAATTTTGATTATCAATTAAGAGGTGATTAACGAGATTTTAATAGCGATCTTGGAACAAGGAATTTCACAAGTATTAGAGAAACCTTAGAAGTGTGCATAATTGAATGATAATTTCACATAGTGGGTAAATGCTATTGCTACAAATAGTATTGATTATCAATGGGTAGGCTAGATTAATACTTATGATAACTATTTATCAATCAACTATCATATATCATGTGAGTTCTTTCAAACCCCGATATGTACAACATTACGAACTAACCCAAAACCTTAATTCAGTCACACTTTATCAAGCTAAGGCTAACACATGAATTAAATCAATCAATCATCAGCTATTTCATCTACTCTAGGCATCATTCACAAGCAGTTCTAGAGATCTAAGCTAGATAGGAGTTTGCAATCTCGAATCATAAACGAAATCATGAAGAAACTGTTGAACACATATAAAATCAACACTAGATTAAGCATTAACAAATATTCACATGCTAATTAAGCATTCAATTACATAAGCATACCCCTAAGATTATGGGGTTTTAGCCAAGCATTTTGAAAATTAAAAGAATATTACCAAAATGGTTCTCCATCAATGCTAAATGGTTGAAGAAATAATAAGAAATCAATTTTCAAATCTTCTTCAAAATCAAGCCCCAAAATCTCAAAGTATTAGCCAAAAATTCAAAAAGTATAGAAGCTTCTAAGTACAAGAATATTTAGAATTGTAAAAAGTGTCTTTCTCTCTTCAAAAAAATTAATTTTTATGTTTTCAAAATTTTCCAAAAATTTTTCTTCGTAGTCTACTTGGCGTAGTTAGTCAAACTTGCCAAACCTGACCAGGCAGTCACCGATTGCTCTTCATCTTCACCCAATCACCAGGCAATAGCGTTTGACGAGCTCGTTGGAGTTCGCTGAGTTTATTCGGCGAGTCATCGATTGCTCTTTTACCTCACTGAATTGGCTTGAGTTTCTGAGTAGAGCTATTTGAACTTTTTGGTGAACTGGGCTCACTTGGTGATCCGCCGAGTGACTTTGGCGAGCTTTAGCCTTGCTAATTTTTTTATTTTTCATGTACTTGACTTCTTTTTTGCTTTCATTTGTTCTCGTTTTATCCCTCTGCTCTCATAGATGAAATTCAAGCAATTTTACATTAAAAAGGACATAAACAAGCATTGAGGACTTATTTTGGTGAATTAGAAGCCTAAAAGGAATCCAAAATCTCTGACTCATCAACACCTAATGATTTCTGGGTCTACGTACATCAGGATTCGCCCACAAGGAACAAGAAGTTTGCATTCATAGACCTTCATCAGCTGCTTGGTGCCTAGGTAGGTTAGGTTTTCTTAACTGAGTGGTTAGCCTTGTATTTATCGATATAATATCTTGTAAATTGTCGGAGAACTTCATGCATAGGCCTTCGAGCACGGAGTCTAAATGGTTAAATGTATGCTTAGATGTTGTTAGGCTGATGGTAGACTTTATTAGTTATTTTTGGCATTATGATGTTTGTTGGGGGTTATCTTGGGAAATGTAATTATAGGTAATCGGATTGTGATCAGAAAATATTCAGAAAGAAATTCCCTCAGGTTGGTGAAGAACAAGTAATGAGCCAATCTTGGTACGAGGAACGATCTCGACAAAACAAAATTCATGAATTTATATGAATGGTTTCTCTAACATGGCAAAAGAAACTAGTGAAGAGAGAATAAAGCTCAGATAAGAGGTAGAACAATTTGATTAAGATATCCATGACATGCGGGCTCACTTGAACTAAAGATTGGGGCATCTGTATCGAACAATCAATTGTTGTAGATAAGGGCCAACTAGTGGAGTACAAAGAAGAAACTCAGCCATTCAATTATATTTTTGTAGATATTGAAAAGAGTAGACTAGATCATAAGAAAGCAGATATCAATATTTATAAAGATTGTAATGAATGTGAATATGAGAATATAAAGATGCATTCAATTTTAGATTTGAAGCGCATTGAAACATAAATTACTTCTCGACATTGTGTGGATGGAGACATGGATCCTCGCAAACAAATAGATGACTCAATGGATGAGGAATAAAGTGCTTACATCGTCGAAATTGTAACAAAATGACATAATTATATTTCCTATTGGAAGGCAAGAAATGCGACAAATTATACTAATCACTCGACCTGATTCTATTTGTACCTTCATCCTCGAAGTACAATTGCAAGTTTGATGTAAATTTTGAGGTGCAATTCATAAGTTTGAAGTAGAGGAAAAAGTTGAATGTGTTACGTAACACTTTTGCTAATACACGAAAATAAATATTGTAATTCTTCTGTTTATCAATAACCATGCATTGCATAGTAAACGTGAAGAAGTAGGTCATTATCTCTGCAATAATGAATCAAGCTAGTATGTTTTACTCTATTAAGTAGTCACACATTACAATCAGAATGCCTAACTCTCTAGCAAATACAACTCTTTTGATCATTTCTTCGCATGTACTTATAGTAGCATTCAATTATATAGTGATGTTAAATTAGGCGATTGTTGGAAGGCAACCCAACTTTACTTCTTTCTTTTATTTTTATTATTTTTGTAGGAAGATAAACATAGAAACAACGCCAACGAAAGTATATAAAAGTGAGCGAGATTCTTGGAACTAAGTGTTAGGTGCCCACATGAAAAATCACATTCGGTAGAAGTCTTAGTATCCTATTCCACAAGTTTCTATTGCTTCATCCTTCGACTATCCAAGGAGTTTTTTTTTTACCCTTGTATGATATATGGTATGCATTGAGGACATTGCTAATTTGTAAGTGTGAGGGTGAAAAATTACTTGGCTACTTTCTATGCTAGTAATCTTGTTTAGTATTAATGTGTCATGCTAGAAGTTAGTTTTGTTAGCAGAATCTTGAATTTTTATTTTTGGTTCTTTTTCAAGGAAGTCCTTTGAACCGCATGTCCTAGTATTTTTATTTTTTTTAGGATAAAGAAGAGTAACTCAAATGCCTTTAAATGCTATGTGCTTGATCTAGATATACTAATACAACGTTTGATAGATCTCTTAAGAACATTGTGCAGAAAAAATAAATATATTTTATCTCAGTAGGCTCTATGATTGACTCTAGAAGAATCAAAAGGACTTAAAATATGTCGATTGAATAAAATTGTATTGTTAGGTAAAAAGTTGACAGTAAGCATATTTACTCATTTATGTGTCATTGTGTGGTGAGTATTATTATTTCATTCACTTATTTCTTTATATCTTCGTTCTTACTAAGCTTATTTAACAATATATTTACTTACTTAACAGCGCGAGTTAAATCAATTCACGCCTCCATGACCTTGTGACAGATTCTATTGTACCAACTCTCAGGTAAACAAAGCATCGAGAGGTATAATTATAAACTCGTTACTTTTTAATTTGAAAAATAAATAAATAATTTTTATGATATTTTATATATCCAATTTTATTACAATGAAACAAACAACCAATAAATCTTGAGGTTATTAATCCTCATATAACTAATATGATTTCTATATAACAAATTCTTACATTATAACTTTGATATAACTTGTATTCGAACCAATCCATCTCTAAAGACTTTCAAAAGGTGATTACAATCAAATACACCTCGTACCTACAACTATTTATACCAATTTCTTTTTTTTCTTCTTCTATATATTAACACTTTAAACCAATCAATAAGAGGATTTGGCTTCAAAGTATTTACTTTTCATATAGTAAAAATGGTTCTAAAGTAAAATTAAACTTTTTTTTATTATCAGATTGAAAGTAATAAAGGCCCCCACGATGTGAAATATAACCTGTAGCTCTTGGTTGGTCGGTGTAGTTTTATCCATTTATTAAAGGTTGTCTGCCTATTTTCAACTTATTAATGATTCCACTACATAAAAATTACTACTCCTAGATATTGTACTTTTAGGTAAATCACTTTATCCTACGCATTTGCCACATCACTTTTCACAAACTAATTAAGTTTTTAAATTTTGTAAAACGTGTTTGTGTGATAATGTTTTTGCTTCAGAAATAAGTAAATATTAAGTTGTTTGATAGCTGATTAGAGTTATGCAGGTATTAGTAACGTAGAAATTAGTTATGAGTAAATTTATATACTTTCTTTGTTCCTATTTAGTTGTCGGTTTCATGCCCCTTAAAAAATTAGGTAAGTTTATCATTGTTACCCTTATTTAGTGTTCTTTTGAAGTCAAGTTTTCAATAAATGAATATGAATTAATTTATTTTGATTAGTTAATTTGACCAATGAACATGAACAAATTATTTAGTTTTCCTATGTTGGTAAAATTTATAATTCAAGACTAATAACTCTCAAGGGTAAAATAGGAAGAATAGTGTCATTTATGTATTGATTTTGTGAAATGACAAGTAATAAGAAACATCTATCTTTAGCAAGGACGACATGTAAATAGGAACGAAGGAAGTATTATTTTATGCAGGTGTTAGTTATATATGTATTAGTTATTTCACATTCTATTCTGCATGAAATAATACATAGATTTTCTCATACTTTATACATGTATTAGTTATACGGGTTTTTAAATTGTCAACCATACATCGTATTAATTTTATACATAAATAAAGGATTTTCTATCTATCTACCAAATATCGTATAAGTTATCCAAAAATTTACATCAATAACTTATTTCTTATCTAGCTACCAAATTAGTTTACGAGGCATTGAAAAAAAAACCTCAGAAACTGTTCAAGCAAGTACTTATTGCAAGAGCTTAAAATACTTGTTGGTTATGGACTCATGGTCAAACCTAGCATGGTGATAAATATTATTCGTTTGATCTAAGTAATTGCTTATAAAGATAAAGAAAAAAAGGGCCCCATCTTATATAAAATGAAACTTTCTATTAATAAAATGTATCCCTTTCTAACACTGTAATTAGTGAGGATCTCATGTATCATGCATCTAGATTTTGCTAAAATAATGTAAACAAGAGAATTCATGTTTCATGCTTTTTTCGATTATTCATGGAATATTAGGAAAAGTAGGAAAAGAAAGCTTTTTCTCTAATTACATTTTAACATAAAAAGATTGAAAAAATATGTCTCACCCCCATCAAAATCCAAAGTCATCTGGTTATCAGAATGGGATAGACAAGGCTATATAATCCCATCATTTTAGTATAAAGTGATTTTCAATTTTCAACGCTAATTAAAAATTGTTATTTTTTATTCCACTAACCAAACAACCTTAGCTAAGAGAAAAAGAAAGAAAAATATCTAAGATCCTAAAGAGTGGCATAATTTTGGAATATAATTTTTTGATAGCCAGCTATCCACGTTGTAATGTTCTTTTTGGTATAGTATGAAATATGGTACGACAAATAAATCATAATTAATGAGAGATGGAATATTACACGAATGACAATTCAATATGGTTTCAGTATGAATCCAGTGGCTAGGATAAAAATGTATATGAGTATCATCACTCCTTTTGCAAGTAAGGTACAAAAGCAATATTAGATGGAGGGTCAAAATCAACCTCCATTATGTTATATACTTATCTACATATATTCGTTTATAAGGGAATTTATGTATTATTTATACAAGACAGAAGAAGAAATATAACTAATAATACATAAATAACTAAATCTTACCTAACTAAATTCTTGTATAGAATAATACATAGACTCACTTGTAACTAAACTACATATTACTAATACATATATAACTCTATCCAACTATCAAACAATCCTTTGAGGGGGGGGGGAGGGGGGGGGGTTGATTATTGATTAAAGTTATGCATGGATTAAAAACATAGATATTTGTAATACACGTGAATTAATTATGTAAGTTTTAGTTATTCATGATTTAATTTTTCATATATTAGTTATTAATTCTATCTTCTACCCTACGATCCGCTCATAAATTATATATGTTTTATTTGTAAAAACAAATATGAACCAAATTTATATTGTATTAGTAATAGGATGGTTTATTTGAAAAGAGAACAAAACAACTAAACATTATATAACTTATGCTAGAATCTGTGTGAGAATTATTTTTCCTTATTTTTATTACCAAACAAAGTATAAGGTTATGCTAATTTTAATGCATGAATAACTCCTTCTAACAAGTAACCAAACGACCTTATTATTTACAATGTATCAATTTTATACAAAAATATATACTAGTGTATAAGAGAATTTTTTACACACTTTAACACTATTATATACTAATATTGTACAAATTCATACAAAAACCAAATTTCGTGTCCTACAAATTTCAACCCATGAAGCTCTATTTGAAATAGGGAAAAAACATCACCAAATAGCTCAAATCTCCATCAAATAACTTCAAATTTTAACTAAAATTTTGATGTGACATCTCAATCATCAATTTACCAAAATTTTGAATAAATCACAAAACTCATTTTTTTCATCTTTCAAAACCCCCAGCAATGGAGTTTTAAATTTTTTTAATTGTAATTCATCGAACAATAATTAAATCTATAATGATAAAATACAAATATCACCCAATGAAATTAAAAAATTTCCATTTGTAATTCACATAACAATACTGATTAAACTTGTGATGATAAACATGAATATTACTCTCAATAAATTTCTAAGGATTAAAAAAATGAAAATTATAATCACAAATAAAGAAATTCTTGTTTTTTTCCTAAGTATTCCCAATATATACAAAATGAACTAAATAAAATAAAATTTGAAAATGTACGCTCACTATGATTATTAGTTTGGACCAAGTGATATAGAGGGTAAAATTTTCAAATATTTATATATATAATTAAGGTAAATACTATGGGATGTAGGGATGATGACGACGTAGCTATATATGACGAGTAGGGTAGGTTGGAGAGTGAAAGTGATACATTGTAAAACTTATTTTTCTCAAACAATATTATGCTCATTATTAAGAAACTTGTTTCTGGATAAAATATTTTTCAAAAAAAATTAACAAACCAACATTGAAAAAAAATAAGAAAACATTTCGTAGAAAATATTTTTCTCCATACCAATTACATCATTAGTTTCATTAACATACTTTTATTTTATCATTCGTGTAATAAACATAGTTTTATTTTTTTATGTACTATTCAATCAAAAAGTTATGTTATAATTAGAATTAAAAATTATGTTTGCATAAAATTGAGGTATCGAAAACATTTTTTGGCTCTCTTTATAGTAAGTAGTACTTAGTACATATATTATATGATTTGATAGCAACCGGTGCCTACATAGTTATACACCATTGGAGTAGTTTAAGTGGAGCAAGCAATATCATATGTTAAGCTAGGTTTAGGTAATAAATTCATTCAGCATTTAATGCCACGTGTATCTATTAAATCCTATATATCTTAAAGTATTCCCTTTCCATATGATATGTATACATCACTATATTTTTTTTATTTCGCGGAGGAAAGTTTCGCTTTAGGGTTAGAACGTTCTTTAACAAAGACGATTTGTATCTGAAACTTCTGATTAAGGAATAAAAATGAATGAGTATTTACTACTCTGTTATAATCCTTGTTGGCGTATACATCAGTATATATTATTCTATCAATTATAAATTAATAATAATAATAAAACTTTAGTGAAATGTTTAGGTTTTAAGAAACAGTAGAGATGAGTGTTAAGCCACTTGCCACCTGCTTTTTATGATATTACGTGTAAGACTGAGCATAACGTGAGGGATTTAGCCTTAGGATTAGGGCTTTTGTTCGTAGTTAGGTGTTAAAAGAAAACATTGATATAAGTACATAATAAATGTTTGTGTATAAATTAATGAATTAAAATTATACAATCTTACGTAGAGTGACGAAGACAGTCTTTTCAACAAGCAAGTTGGATATATAAAAGTATCATGGAATATGTAAGTACCAATGATAATAACATACTCGACGTGGTCCATAGAGTGTGTGAATAATAAAGCGTACACAGATTTTTCAAAGTTAGAGATTATTTTTGATAGATTCTTAGTTTAAGAAAGAATAATCCAGAAAAAGAAGTAATGAATTAAAAGCATAATAAAACATATGAATAATAATTATAACAAAATAATAGAATAATTAAAATAGAAAAATACATATAAATTAAAAAAAATAGAATTTTTAATGACAAAATATTTCCGATAGTTGCAGCGAACTATAGTGTTGTTGAACTGATCTATCCATCCATCAAAAGCAAAATTAATTCTTTTTGTTAAAAAAATTTAAACTTTGGTTATATCTAAAAAATATTACTCTTGTTGTTTGAAAAGTAAATTTGTTATGATTGTCATTATTTTTGTTATTTCTTATATATATATATATATATATATATATATTATTTTGAATTGTTTTTTCTTAAGTCAAGAATTTATCAAAATTATTTTTTCTACTTTTAACATATGATAAAATCTATATATATTCTATCTTTTTTAAATCATACTTTATGAAATATTTTAATTTTAAAATTACACTAAATATATTATTATTGCGATCGTAAAAAAAAAAGTGATGGAGGAGGTGAATTTAATGATGTTAAAGGGAAAGAATGATGATTTTTACCTACAATTCAGTTGAAAGAGGACATATATGAGAGATTCTCTGTAGGTTTGTAATAATATCCCCTACTTTTCCTTTTTCTGAAAAAAAAACTCTGAATTTTCCATCTTAGTCAAACATGCAATATTTATTTTTGAATAAGTTCCAAGTGAACTCTCTATTTTTATCTTTCAAAAAAATAATAATTTAAATTTCAAGATTGTTGGAATAAGATTTGTTATTTTAAGAACTTTCAATTAATTAAAGTAGTTTTTACAAGCATTATATAAACTATAACATCCAAATACTTGAGGGAGTGATATTCGTTTCCCTCTTTAGAAAAAGTAGTACTCAATATTATTATTTTTTTGAGTAAATTTAAGTTAAATTAATATGATTAATAAAGTAATATAGCAGAAAAGTAGGAGTATTTTGACTTGTCAATTTTCATGATAAATAATAATAATAATAATAATAATAATAATTGATGTGGATATATACATTTTGTAAGCTTGTATGAAAGGTGATATGTACTTAAATTATTTAGTGGCTCTCTCTGTTTCCTTCATGGCCTGTCTTTCACTAACCATCATCTTCTCTAATAATTTGGCTTCATGCTTACCTTATTATTTCATGTTAAGGAAAAAAAATTTCCATATATATATATATAAAAGTTAAATCTCTTAAGTTTTTTTAAGGACAAGGAAAGGGAAAGGGAAAATGTGGGAAATAATTTCAAAACGGAATCGAATCCTTACCAATCAAACTAAAGTTTAGTCAATCAAAGCTACTAAGAGTTAGTGGTAGATCTATAATTTTTATTAAGATAGTTTTAAAAATAAAATATATTAGGATTTTAAGTTGTAATCTCAAAATGAATTTTTGGCCATCTAAACCATTGAATTAAGGAAAAATTATGCGGTAAAGCAAATATATACTAGTTAATTAGCTAATATAGCTATAGTTTGATTTAATTATGATTCGAAACTAACTTCTAGCTATAATTTCATTCTCTTTCTCGCCTCTCTCCTCTCTTCCTCTCTCTCTCTCTCTCTCGCCTCTCCCCTCTCTCTCTGGAATCTCGCTCGCCACTCTCCTCTCTCTGCCCAGTCTCTTCTCACTTCTCTTCGGACAATCTCTCTCTCACTTTATACAAACACAAATGGATAATTTGTATAAAGCAAGAGAGATGGGATTTATAAATACAAATGTATATCTCTTCGCCCTATACACTTATAATTATACATATACAAATCTTTTCATGCCCAGTTCTCTTTTGCCTTTCTCTCTCTCTCTCGCTTTATACAAACACAAATTATACATTTGTGTTTGTATAAAGCGAGAGAGATTGGATCCTCCCTTGCCCAGTTCTCTCTTGCCTTTCTCTCTCTCTCGATTTATACAAACACAAATGTATAATTCGTGATTGAATAAAGCGAGAGAGATTGAATCTTCCCCTGCCCAGTTCTCTTTTGCCTTTCTCTCCCTCTCTCTCTTTATACAAACACAAATGTATAGTTTGTGTTTGTACAAAGCAAGAGAGATTGAATATACAATATAAATGTTTTAACTCGATTCAATTGTGTACGAATTCAAATTATATGTAGATATACAAATACAATAATTGATACGTATACATATATATGATTATTTTGACAGATATACATATATATATACAATTCGCCTCTCTGCCCTCTCTCCTCTCTCTTCAAGTCTCGCTCGCCACTCTCCTCCCTATAACATGTAGCTACGAATCATAATTAGCAAACTATATCTATGGAGCATAATTAAGTTATTTTTGAGTGGTTATATATGAAAATTTCCCTTGAATTAACATCTTCTCATGCGTTTAGGCAATTCAATTTATTTTTTATATATATATATAAAATCGAAAAAGTTCGGGTGAACACTTTTACTAGATCCTAAATCTGCCTATGGCCCTATGCTAAAAGCCTGTTTAAATGGGCTTAAACTTTATACTTCCTTTATTTCAACTTAACGAAATTTTTGAGTATTTTTTTATTGTTTAAAATAATTTAATTATTTAAAGTTTAGTGTGAATATTTGATTTTTTTTTCATATTTGCCCTTTCTTTTATTTAAATTTTATATTTTTTTAATGAGATGAATTGCATTACTTACAAAGGTATATTTATAATTTCACAAAAAGCAATAATGAAAATTATGTTTTAAAGTATGTAATTAAAATTTGATCTATTTTAGTATTTTAATTTTAAAAACAAATATTTAAAAAAATTAGATTTAGTCAAAATAATCTCATCCAAACATTAACTTCATTTACTCCAATTTGCCTCTTTAAGCAATGATAATAAATCTTTTCTTGACTGGATTTCTTTTAAAGCAATATAAAACCTTTCACACTGTAAATCAAAAACACAAAAAAAAAAAAACTTGCTGTCTCTTTCAAGTAGAGCGCCTCTCATGGGTATACCCCACTCTACTTTTGAGGGCAAAATTTTGAGATATCTTCTCTAAAGCCGCCTCTCTTTCTTCTTTTTCTTTTTTTTTTCCTTCTTCATTTCTCTCTTCTTCTCAATTTTGATGAAAAACCCTAAATAAAAATAGATTTATGGTTGTCATGATGATTTTTTAACTTTTTATGTTCATCTGTTGTGCTGTTGTGGATCAGAGACAAGAAGCATGGGGAAAAGGAGTACTGTTTCTATCATCATCTTCTTCTTCTTTTGTGCAGAGATTTGAAGTCATATATCTCTGATTGTGTTCTTCTTTTTTAGTGAGGTGGTGAATTTTGCAGTAAGTGCACTAAAACCAACAAATAAAAATCTCTTTTTCTCTCTCTCCATATCTCTGTCCTTTGTTCTTCTTTGCTTTATTCCATTTGTTTTCTGAGCTGTTTAAAGCAAAAAAAAATAATTAATGGATTCTGGAAATAACAGTGCTAGTCTGCAGTCATCAAGTACTGGTGTTGGTGGTGGTGGCGGTGGTGTTGGTGTTGGTGGTGGTGGTGATGAAGAGTACGATTCACGTGCTGTTTCTGATTCTTTTTCTACAGCTTTTCACACACAAAATTCCTTATCTTCCTCCATGTTTGACCCTTTTATCAACTTTTTCAACCCCATATCCCACCCCCAACCACCACCACCTCCATCACAGAACTACACATCCACAACCACCAAAAAATCAATTTACGATCTCCAACTCGATTGGAACAGTAAAAGGATAAGAATTGATCAAACCAGCAACCCGATGATGTTATTATCATCATCTGATGATAGGTCATCGTCTTATTATAATAATTCCTTATCCTTTGGTGCTGCTACTACTGCTGGTAGTGTTTCTTTTCCATCACAATCAGAACCAGAAGAACACCGTGTTGGTGGTGGAAATGTGAGTGTTACTACTCCAACCGAGCAGCCTGCAGCGGATCAACCAATTGCACAACCGGCACGGAATCCGAAGAAAAGATCGAGAGCTTCGAGGAGGGCACCAACTACTGTGTTGACAACAGATACAACTAATTTCAGAGCTATGGTTCAAGAATTTACAGGGATTCCTGCACCACCCTTTACTGCTCCTTCCTATTTCCCGGTTAGAAACAGACTTGATTTATTTGCTTCTGCACCTAATTCTTCTATAAGATATGTTGCTGCTCCTGCTGCTGTCGCTAATAACAATCCTTTCCTCATTTCACAACCACCACCTAATTATCTACAAAGGCCGTTCACTCAGAAAATTCACCCACCACCACCACCCTACCTTTCTCCTCCTTCATCATCGTCCTCGTTAATGTTGAATCGTTTACCTATCAACATTGCTTCTGCTTCATCAACAACTACTAGTGCTATTAATTCTGCTATTAACTATCAACTTCCCAGCGGAGTTGCCAGTTCTGTCGCACAAGGTTCTAACCATTTCAATTCAATTCAACAGAACTCAATCTACACATCACTTCTTCAATCTGCTCAAAAATACCCATTTGGGTCGAAAGAACAACAACAATTCCAAATGCCATCAAATAACATCTCTCAATTCCAAATGCCATCAGCCCAACATGGACCTCTTCTGAGTGAGCTTCCCAATCTGATTTCTCAAGAACAAGCAGCAACAGCATCGTCGGGCAACGACAACATTATCAATGCAACAAATTTTCATGGCGATAAGGTGGAGGAAACAGTGGCAACCAAGGGTGGTGAAGGTATGGTGGAATCATGGTTACTTTCTTCAGATTAGAAAAAAGAAGATTATAATTGAAGTCATGATTATGTGATCATAACAACAATATTGAAGAGGAGAAAAAAAAGAGAGATTTAGCAATTAGTGCTAGCTTACAATCATGTTTTCTTAATCATGATTTTCCAAAAAAAAAAAAAAACAAAGAACTTTAGTTTAATTTCATCAAGTGCAGTGTAGATAGTAATATGGGGTATGGGGATTGGTTTAATTTCTTCAAGTACTTGATTATATGGCTAATCATATACTTAAAGATTAGATTTAGATTAGCTAGGGAGATGGAAATACAAATATTATTATGAATGATTAGAATGATGGAGAAGTTCTTTTGTTCAGTTTCCTTGTTTTCTTGTCAATATTGGTTTATTGGAATAGTAAAATGCTCTTACTTTGAGTTTGTGTTTTATCTTTTATTATATTTTACTCTGAATATTCATTCCTCTTTTACTATCTATAGCTTGTTTTACATTGTGATGTTCCTCGTACCTTCTATTCTCTCAATTTTGTTTCATATCCATTGAAATTCACTGTTCCTATTCTTTGAGTGCGCACGAGTAAATCGCAAAGATAGAAATATAATTATGTTGAGAAAAAAAGTTAAAAGTAATTACTACAAATTTGATTTTCTAAGTTTTTTTTTGTTTTTTTGTACAGGTTAATGTTGTTGAACTTCCAGAAATACAATTTTTCCTAGCGTTGAATTTCCCGCGTAGACTATTCTGCAGTTTAGCAATAGTTCCCTTTTATTACATAATCCCCCTATTCTTTGAGTGTGCACGAGAAAATCGCAAAGATACAAATATAATTATGTTGAGAAAAAAAGTTAAAGTAATTACTACAAATTTGATTCTAAGTTTTTATTTTTATTTTATAAAGGTTAATGTTGTTGAACTGCCAGAAATACAATTTTTCCTAGCGTTGAATTTCCCACGTAGAGTATTCTACAGTTTAGCAATAGTTCCCTTTTATTACATAATCCGCTTCACATTAGTGACAAGAAATCTTTGAAATATTATAATTTGTTGCAATATAATAATTAAGTTTCAGATATCTTTGGTGTTGCCTGTTTTTATTTATTATTATACAGTTCTATTTTATCTAATTACTAATCATCCATTTCTTATACTACATAATATAATAATTAATACTATATACTTTTGAATTTTATTATTTTGAAGTTAACGTAATAGACTACACATAATAAGTAAAGATTAAAGGAGGGATTGGCGGCGAGATTTGTGGGATCGTTAGGCGCCGCATTCTACTATTAATTAATTTTTTGGTGTGAAATTTAGTGGACTCTGGATACAAAACATCTCACGTTATTATTATGGTTCATAGAGAGTGAAACAGTCAACTTTAATATAAGCGTTACTTATTATTTTTATGACTTGAATTCGTGATCTATCATATGAAGATAATTTTATTATTGCTTCAAGATACACATGGAATTAAATATATTATGAATAGCATGGAGACTTTTTTTTTTTTTTTTTTAGTTTTTGAATTTAAATATTATATGTACGTCTCCTCTTGGGGTACAGCACAGCAGTCATGAAGCACGGACTCGCGGAAAGATCTCTTTGGTCAACTAGTATTATTTTCTTTTTAGTATACCAAACCACGCACCACTCCTACCCCTTACCCCACCAATTTTTATTTTTTTAAAAAAAAAGTTGATCCAACCCTACACGCAAGGATCTGTAAGCTTATAGCATGCAGTCATTGCCCCTCTTTTTTAAAAAATAAAAAATAAAAAAATTTGCTATTGTCTAATTATTATGATAATATTTAGACAAAATTTATGTATAGTGTATAGTTCATGAACTGTTATTTCTAGTTGTCGAGTTGTTTTAAGGGTACGATAGCTTTCGAACTCCGAAGAGTTTAGTATGTTATATATATTTAATGGGTAATATTTAGATTCTCATTATTAAACTCAACACACTTTTAAAATTATGAATTCGTAGTTTAATATTTGATAACTCTTATACATATAATTTTATGCTTTGTATTAAAAGTATTAGATTCGGTTAAATTTGTTATTTTTACTTTCCATTGCCTTTTGTTACCAAGCTTCGTTAACGATCATTAACTGCAACGTTAATAAATTGATATATTTCATTTTGGTTTGACTTGGCACTATGTCCATGAGGCCATTTTGAGGCAAAGAAAGTCCAGAAGGATGATTCATTTGTTATAATAGTCAATTTTGCATCTTCATTTAATTTGTTAGATTTGGGAAATGATATCCTATTGTTTAGGACCTACTAGCTTAGTCTACTTTTTATGAAGAGCATTTATTTTGAATATATAGTTTAAAGTTCCGATCTTAAATAGGAGATATATCTTGTTAGTACGAGTACAAAAAAGAAACGATAAAACTCCAACCCCTCAAGAAAGAGAGTTAGAATTTTAACTTTATAAGTTATGTATTAAATACACTATTTGAATAAAATTTATAGGGCCCGCATGTGGGCTATCACAAAAGGTCCAACAGGAAATAGATTAGTAGCATTATTAAGGTTGATGAAAGGATCAGCCTAACTACTTTTGTGGGGCTTAAAAACTGTTAATCCACAAGGTTTCGAACTGTAACATGTTGATTAGACTTAACCACACAAGCTACTTATTAATTACAAGGAAAATATCAGCATTAAATCCTTAATTAAAAATATAAAATTAACACCACATATTTAACAATAACAAAAGAATGAAAGAGCTAGTAGGTTCACATACCTTTTCAAGTACAAAACGTTTTTGCTTAAACAAGAAAAAAATAACTCTGTTACACAAACTTGTGGTTCATAAATGAAGCCCAAAAAACTCACCTTTCTTTGAAGTTTGAAGTTAGAGTTTAATAAATGGATGCCGACATTATTTACTCAACATATTTGATGGCAAAAAAAAAAGAAGAGAAAAGTTATTCTCCCTCCGTCCAATAATAATAGTTGTCCACTATACTATTTTGGGATATTGAACAATATTTGTCCACTTTATGAAATTAATGGATAATTTTATACTTAGTTCCTAATTTACCCTTGTCATTAATTATAGTCATTTCTCAATTACATTTTTTAAGACATTATATTTATTATATTCAAATGGTGATATTTCTATTTATAATTTCTTAAAAAGTGTGTAAAATCAATAGTGGACTAAGATTGTTGAATAGAGGGAGTAGTGTTTTTTGGAAAAAAAGAAATTCTATTTTTTGTTTTTTGTTGTATTAAAGTCTTTAGTTTGTATTTCCCGACAGTAAATTAAGGTTGCGTTGAGTTGGCGCAAAATCATAAGATTGTGTTTGTAAGTGAATTTGTAAAATACAGTGTCTCTGCAACAATAGTAATAGTATCTATTTAGAAGACTCAACTCTCTGTCCAAATTATGTACTATACTACTTAATAATAATTCACTTTGGATCCTTTCTACTCATAATAAGTTCATGCCCACAACTTCTACATCACCATTAATTTTGAACTAATGTGGTGCTTTTACTTATCTATTTTAAACTTGATATATTTCTTAAGAAATAATAATTTATTTGAATAATTTACTATATAATATTTATACTAATTGAAGTGTATTCTTAAGTCTTGAGAAATAATTTAGAGAATAATTAATTAATTTTAAGGATAAATGAAAAAAAATTATTTATATTTTTTTGATATGTTAAAAATGAAAAATCTTATTTAAAAAAAGTGAATGAAGGGAGTGCTAGTAATTTGTACTAACACATTCCAAAATTAATTGAGAATTACTTTTTCTTTAAGAATCAAATGTAATGAGGATATTTTCCCACCAAGCAATTGGATTAAAAAAGTCTGTTGGATGCATTAAAATTTTGTTATGTACAAACAGGGACAGAGGTAGAGTATTTCGTGAATATAGCCTTTTATAATCATTTACCAATTGAATAAATTAAAGAACTTTTTTTTTCAAACTCTTATATAGAAATAAAAATGAAAACTTGTTATAAAAAAAAACAAGTTTATAAATAGGATCCCGAAAGTCCTTTTTTTAAGGATTAGACCCTATTTCCTTTTTCTTTATTTCTCAACTAAAGAAATACTAATCTTAGGCTAGCAAACACACATGGGCTTTTTTATATTTTTAAGAACTTTGGGATTCTCTTTAAATGATCTATCTCATCATATCATTAATGAGATAGTTTGTATGAACTAGAGCATCCAACGCAACTTTAGAATCTAGAATGAGAACCCCTAGAGACATATCTTTTACTTTGACTGCCCTGATAGTTGTACCGAAAATAATCATTATCTGAAGTCTATAATGCCACATGAACAAGCATGGTAGAATGGAAATGGTGATCTCTACGTAAATAATCTCCTCTCTGATATGAAGTACAACTGAAGTTGCCATATCTACCAGCCCTTTTATCGTTACCTCTGTAGGATTGATGACATATCATCTCAATGTTCTTCACAATTTATCACCATTTGCTAAGAAGACCCAAATTTCACCAAATGGATAGGAGTAATCAAACCATTCATGAAACTCCTAACCCTCTCCTCTCTTCCTTGGTGGGTAGACTAAGGTGTGAAACTTGGTCTCGTACTCCAAGACTGACATATGAAGACGTTTAAATTAATGTTATATGCTTTTCCTCAAACTCTGAGGTATAGGAAGAACCCAGAAAAGTAAGCCTATGTCCAAAAAGAAGATTCAGCTGGTTTGCAATCAACATAAGACCTCCATCACTACTTGGTAGTCCCTACCATTTAGAACATATTATAATCAACCCTGCATTGGAGTTTGAGCCCTGATTTTGGCCTGAGAGACATTTGGGGTGAAAGTTAGAAGCCCCATCTGAGACATACCCTCTAAGAAGCTCAAAACACAAATCATGGTATCTTACGAATAAGAGTAGCAAGGAGTCCTTATGGAAGATAGGTTGGCCCTATCTCCTCAATCTCAATCTAGCTACGTGACACTATCCTAACATGACCCTGACCACTGCATTTGCATTTTGTTTGAGCATGTTCTTACACCTTTCAATAGTGTACTGACATGGGTGTTCCATGGCTGGCCATATTGTCCAGCAGTTTAGAGGCCTCTTCAGAAGCACTATTCCCGATATCCTTTCAGCCATAATATTAACTATAATTTAATTTATTGGGTCTAGGCCAAAGAAAAAATATCTCAAGTAATACTCTTTTGTAGATCCTATGTTTCATTGACATGGGAAGTATTTGTTCGAACCGTTGCTATTCATTTGACAAGTGTTCGATTTCTGTTTGATTAAAATTAAGTGTGTTGTTTTTGATATCTTCTATTTTCCTTATCGAGAATCATTCATTTAAGAATATATTCACCAGCTCATCCCAAGTATAAATTATGTGTGGTGATAGTAACCTACACCAAGCTCCTGCTTCACCCATCAACGAGTATCTAAAGATTTTGTGTTTTAGTGTCTTATCAAGAATATTGACGTATTTCCACAGAGCACACACATGTAAAAAGTTCTTGAGGTATTGATGGGGATCATTTTTAATAGAGTTGCAGAATAACTCCTTAGCATGGAGTTTCCTATAGTAATCAAAGTTTTCAGCGTATAACACAAGAATGATGTCAATTTTTGATACACTCAAGATACACTTTATTTTTTATGTTACACAATTGTATGTAATAATAGTAATAATCCGACTAGATTGGGGTTTAATCCATAAAAAATATGAGAAAACTATCCATGTTATGTATCGATAAAGCTACTCAACTAGTAGCATGATTTATAATCTACAATAGTTGTAGAGATTGATTGAGTAAATTAAACTAATAAGACTTAAATTAAATATGCTTGTAAACATACAAGATCAAAACATCAAGATTGTATTTCCATAATGGATTGCTTTCGCTCTTCGATTCTCATGCAACTACGTACGCTTAAGGTTATAGATATGCACTCAGTCTCTTGCACTACCACTTAGTCTCTTAAAAGTGCATGAACGATTTATCTATATATGATTCTTTTACAACTATATGTGTTATTAATATTAAGAACAATTGATTATGTCAAGTAGATTCAATTATGTATAACGTAAATCTATTAAATAAGGGTTAACGCCTCGAGTTCATGCAAATCTTCTTTTACCAAATCATAATTCCCTCTTCCAAGTCTGTAGATTAAGATATTATGACTTAGGTTAGTGTTTTCAACCACTAATCCTTTTAATTAATAATAATTAAAAATTGATATCTAACAACCCTAGTAACATGCAATTATCCAAAAACCTTATGAACTACAAAGTCTTATTGAATGGTAGGGTATTTAACTAATCATAGTGATAAAGAAATAATAAGAATCCACATTAAAAGAAAGAATTAGCTTACTATGAATATTTAAAAATGAATAATTATTAAGGAAAAACAATAAACAGGACAAGAAAAACTATTATACTAAAATATATAAATATATGTCTATTTATAATGATCTAAGAAAGTATAATCCTAAACAAATATGGTAAGCACCAAAGATCATCTTCATGACCGTCAACTAATTTTCAGGTCATGGAACTAACTTTGTGCCATCGTCGATTGCCTCATTAGGCTTTCTTGGAGTCGCATCGTATTTTATTTTCTAGTCAAGCTTTGATTTTATGGGCACTTTGTTGTTACATAGACTCCATAATAGCTTTGGTTTTTCTTTGTCAAGCTCATGTCGTTAAATAATATTGTGTTACGATCCAAATTTACCAGGCCGGCAGACAGCTACTCTAACACCTAGATAGGAAAATTCTTACCATCCAAATCACGATTATGATCCAAATACAAGATCCAGATCACAATTGTGATTATTTTTGGCATATAGTAATACCTCACTAAATTAATATAGTTGGGACCATGAAATATTATTATTTTGTAGAGGTATTAATTAATCGATAAATTAATATTTATTAATTTAAAGAATGTTTTGAGATTTAACCGTGTGATGCTAGGAAGATAAGAGTTTTCAAGATTTATTATTGCAACAGATTTTATCGTAGGATATTAGAAGGCTATGAAGTGGGACAAATTGATCCAAGAAAGATTAATGTTTAGGATGGTATGAATTTTGCAATCCCGGCTTGGACGACAAATGTTTAGCAAGAGACAATAACAAATTATTTTTGACACTTCAAAATTTATTCGAAGGATGAAATCTAAGAGAATTTGAATGAACCCACTTGTGAAAACGTCATTCATGAACATGAGGTCATGATTAATGATCTCGGTTACCACAATAAAATGGACATCAATAAACTATTGGATTACCCAGGTGAAAATGATACATGTTTAGAGGTCTCGAGCTTAGAAGAAATTATGGATACCATAAAATAAAACAATGTTGATGATGAAGTTGAAGATGATACAATACCTTTGGAATCAGTTACGTGTAAGGAAACACTTATAGCATCTTGAACTCTTCACAGTTTTATGGTGCAGTTCAAAAAGACAACACCGAAACTTTTGGATGAATAAGAAAAGTTAGAGATGAACTTCAACTAGATTTAAAGTTTAACAAAAAATAAAACATAATAAAATCATATTTCACTAAATTGTCTTAGATATATTTGTACTTTTAAAGAATTATTAATTTATAATATTAATGGTACCATATATTTATACAGGGGTCTTCTGGAAATATATTATCTTATTATCTTATCGAAATAGGTGATTTTTTCCACTGGCCCAAGTCAGGATCAGAGGAAAATATTATCTTAGAGAGATTATTAATTTACCGAGTATTAATTTAATGAGGTTTACTGTATAAAGGTTGAGAAGGTTAAGGGTGCTATTCGTAGGATACGTATGGGTCAAACGAGATTTTGGTAAATTTTTGGAATAATACAGCGAAACAGATATGGAGTGGCTCACTGAGTTATTTAATGTCATTTTTAAAATGGCGAACAGGGGCGGCTCAATGTAATCGGAAGCCTAAAGCCAAATTTCAATTGAAGGCCTAAAATCTAAACAAACTTCAGATGTGTTTATTTAAAATTTATCTTTCTTACACTTTTCAAATGCAAATTATTACTTAATAATTTTTTATAAATGATTTCTTCAAAAAAAAAATTCAATTATTAATTTCAGATATGATTTTATCAATTCAACACTAAAAACAATTATTTCACAAAGGCAATCATTATATGAATTATAAACATAATATAAGTAATAAGTTGACAAATTTTAAATAAAAATAAGAGTTAGAACATAATGGGGTTAAAGAGAATAAAATAATATATTTTTAAAAAAAATACTTTTTATCATAAATAATCAATTTTTATAATAAACAAATTAACACATACTTTATTCTTGGTAAAAATTTGAGGATGCCTTAATTATCAAAGCATAGAGCCGGCACTGACGGCAAAGATTCCTATAGCATAGAGATAGAGTACGATGATTCCATTGTACAAGAACAAGGGTGACATTTAAAATTGCAACAACTATGTAAGTATCAATTGCTTTGCCACATAGTGAAGGTTTGGATCAGAAAAGTGTAGTGGAGTTGAGGTTGAGGAGGATCGGACTATTTTCAAGAATGATTTTCAGTTTATTCTAGAGCACTCGACTACAAAATCCATATTCATATTGTAAGGAGATTAGTGGAGTTGTATAGGGAAAGAGAAAAGGCTTAGACATGGTGTTCATCTACCTAGAAAAAGATTACGACAAAGTCCTCAGTGAAGTCCTATGGAGGATAACAGTGTACCTGTGGAATACACTTGATCGATTAACGACATGTATGATGGAGCCAAGATCTGAGTGAAAGTAATGGGAGGAGACTAAAAACAATTTCCCGTATTGATGGGGTTGCACCAAGGATCAAATCTTAACCCATTTTTATTTTTCTTGGTGATGGATGTATAGACGAGATAAATTCAAGGTGATAGTCATGGTGTATATTTAACTTTAGATGATGTAGTTTTGATTGACGAGAGGCAGTTTCAAGTATCTTGGATTTTGGATAGAGAGATGGAGACATAGATGAGAATATCCCTCACTGTATTGGTCAGGATGGATCAAATAAAGGCTCGCGTCTCGAGTCTTGCGTGATAAAAAGGTGACACCTAAACTTAAAGACAAGTTCTTCAGAGTGATGGTTAGACCATCTTTGTTGTATGTGATAGAGTGTTGACCAATCAAGAACTCTCACATTCAGAAGATGAAGGTGGCAAAGATAAGGATGTTGTGATTGATATGTGGGTTTATCAGGAGAGATATAATTGAAAATGAGGATATCCGAGAGAAGGTGTGAGTGACTTAGGTAGAAGAAAAGATGCGTGAGCGAGGTTGATATGGTTCGACCATGTGATGAGGAGATGCACAGATGCTCCAGTGTGGAGTTGTGAGATATTGTCTATGGATGAATTTGAGAGAGATAGAGGTAGACCGAAGAAGTATTGGGGAGAGGTGATTAGACATAACATGACACAATTGCGGCTTACAGAGGATATGATCATAGATAGGAAGTTGTCGAGGACACAAATTAGGGTAGAAAGTTAGTAGGTAGGAGTGCATTGTTTTAGTGCCCTTACTAGTTGTTATAGTGCTATGCATGTAGTTTCTTGTTCTTAAATTTTGTTGATATTTGTTGTTTCGTATAGTTTGATGGTAGTATTATTTGATTATAGTACTGATCTACTACTATCTGTTGTTTTGTTTACTATATATTATCTCTTGTATTTCTATTACATCATTTTTAGTCGGTTTTTGTCTTGAGCATAGGGTCTATCGAAAGCAACTTATTTACCTCACCTCTGAGATAAAAAGAAGGTTTGTGTACACTCTATCCCCAGTCCTCATTACGTGGGAATACATTGGTATGATTTTGTTGTATTTAACCGTCTATTAAAGAACTAATACCAAATAAAGTGGAACAGAAAGCAGTGGCGGAGCTACAGCCCGGCAAGGGTGGTCAGCCGAACACCCTTCGTTAGAAAATTAGACAATGTATATAGGTAAAATATTCTTTATTATTTGAATATATTGATAAATGAACAATCTTGAACACAACGAATGATGGTGGTCCAGCGGTAAGGCTGCTCATTTGAGTGGTTGAGGTCCCAAGTTTGATTCTTGTTGTAGCGCAGCTGCCCCTATCTTTCTATTTACTAAGAAATTACAATTAAAGATATACTTAAATGCCACTTTCCACTATTAGTCTTTTGATTATTTCTAAAAGAAAAGGTAAATATGGGAAAAAAGTCTCAACAATTCTCTTGAACTATAAAAAATTCACGAAAAAAGTTCCAAAAATTCACTTAATATGAATCAAAGGGAGTGTGTTCAACTAGTACCTAAAATTGTTTTTCTTGATATTTCTCCGTTAGTTTTGATTTATACCATTGATTGTTTTATAATTTAAGTTTTCGTATGATTTAGTTAAATGATATCTAATTTATTTTTAAATTTGAATATACCCACTCATTAGAAAAAAAATATTTTGTGCATCCACTTCGCTAAAAAAAAAATAATTTCACTTTTTTAAAGTTTGAACACCCTTGACCAAATTTTTGGCTCTGCCACTAACAGAAAGAGTACATATTAATATGCTATAGCTATTAGCTAGGCTAAGATTCTATTATCTAATATTATATATCCTCACCTCTACTATTCTTTTGGACTACAATTGAAGATTTGAAGTGACAAGATTATACGGGGCATCTCTCGTGAATCTTCACACTTTACATGGCATTGGCAGGGGCCAAAGTTATTATCAAATCTCAAAGGAGAGGAAAAAGTGAAAAGTAAAAAATTTGAATAGACTAGGAAAAGGTAATAAAAGATGAGTAGATGAATAAAGAAGTGATTCCATCAGTGTCAAATTTTAACTTAAAGGTAATTATCTTTTTCATATAATTGATTGATAGATCACACAAACTTTTTTTTAATTTCAAATGATGATAGTTACTCCACCGCCATTTCCTTTTTGTTTTAAAATTCAAAATGATTAGATGGTGAAAGAGCAAAAGACAAGTGCCTTTATTTTTGAATCATTTGTATCATGAGAAGTTATGATAACCCCCTGGATTTCGACAGTGTTTGGAGATTTGCTTTTTTTCACTTGGCTTCTCCAAGTTCCAATTCCGATATATAAATATTTTTAATGGTATGAGACTTTTTAGGAAAGACTATGTCTACTTAGCCCAAAAGTTAATGTTCACAATATCATGGGACTATGCCGGTTTTTGACTAGATCCCTCTAAAAATCGTAAGTTCGGGTACGGTTGATGCCATTTGAGGTGGCTCAACCCAACATTCATATGCAAATCTTGTAGTGAAATTGAGATTGATCAACTTTGGAAGCTAATTCGCGTCAAACCTAAACGTCCTTATTTCGAAAAAAAAAAACAATGCTAACACCCTATCTATAGTAAGGGGCCTTTTCCATTGAATCTACCACTTGATTTCGGACAGTCAAATAGAAATACTCTTTGTTAGCTCTTCTTGCCTCCTTAACTTCTCAAACTGAACTAAGACTGTCCAGCTAGAGTATAGACGGAAGGAGTTCTTTTTGTATTGAAAGTGTTTTCAAATATCCAATTGAACTAAGATTTAGAGTAAACGAACGATTCAAGCTCTTTACAGATGGCAGTTCAGCTTGATAACTCGATAATTGACAGAGCAAAACCATTCTTTCAAATGTGGGATCAATCCCAACCTAATCTTTTTAGCCTAACAGTCTATTTATGGAAGTAAATTATCCAAAAAATCTCCTTACTAGACCTAACATCTTTCCATCGTGGATACAATGAAGTTGGACTAGTTATTAGACCAATTATTTCACACTCTCTCTCTCAAATTCAGCCAAAAGAGTACATCTAGTAGAAAGAATCTCATTCTTATTTAGAATGGGAAGATCTTTAAGTTCGTAAAAGCTTAAGCTTAAGAGCTTTATCTATAAGTAATGAGAGGAAACTTTTAGAAAACTCTCATGCTTTCTCTAGAGATAGAGATCTTACTACTATCTCCGAGTCTGACAATATAAATTCTAGGCTTTTTAGCTTTTAGAATTCTCTTTCTCTCTGACCCTTCGTGCGTTGTTTATCCTATTGCCATTCAATTTAGCTTTATTTTAGTTACTTTATCTTTATTTTGAAGAAAGGTGGATCTATAGAGAAAAGGATAAATATATAGCATCAATAAGAGGATAGTTTGATTTTCTTGTTTGCATATGTATATTGTCTAATCTATGAGAATCAACTTTTTTCCCTTTTGTAAGCACATATAGGGAAGTGGGCCCTCGGCTATTGAGAGGATTCATATTATCTTTCTTTTATTTATTGCATTTTTTTGTTCATGCGCCCCTGGTACCGCTCTTCCCATAAGTTAAGCTTCCTTTTCAGTGTCTCACTTCGTACGAGCTAAATTACATCCACCCTCTCATCGGGTATGAATTTTTAAATCCATTTACTTCGATCAGGATCAATTCACATTGCATGGTTTAATTCATTCTAATTGATTTGGGCATTTGGTTTCCTTTAATGGAATTGAGGGTGGATCGAAATTTCTCTGTGGACGTGAAGTTATGGATCATATTTCCATGAATTTTTTAGCTTAGAAAATAACTCTTAAACTACTTGAACAAGTAGGGCAGGAGGTGGTATCATATATGTAAAAAAAATTGTTATATTTTGGTAGCGGTTAGCTCTCTCTAATTAAAAATTTTTGTAAGAAAAATGTGAAAGAATTGCAAGCTAAATTCAAAGTATGTCAGTTGATTAAGTCCGCCATCAAATCCGAGGACTTAATCCTGGATATATATTTCTCGCAATTATACCTAACAATTGTGTGAAGTAAAAGAGAGGCTCAAATGAGTTTAACAATCTCAAATGCAAGTAAGTTGGTATACTTTAGTTTAGCAATTGTTGTATGTCATTTTCAACCACCAAATGTAGACTTGCTTCATCATAAAAAAAAAGAAAGCCTTTTGAATTAGGTTTAAGTGATATCAAGTAATAATAGCAAGAGTTATGGAGGTCATTCTCAAATCATAACGGAGTCTAAAAGCTACTCCTTTTGTTTTGTATTACTTAGTCATGTTGATCTGACACATTTCCTTTTTTAATAAGAGTGTAATTTATTAAGGATATTTTGAATTTCTAAATTTGACTATTATTATTTTATGTAGTTATTTAAGGATAACGTAAAAAAAACTTTTCTTGATTTGGTAAAATGACAAGTAAAATAAAACGAAGGGAGTATAATAAATGTCATCATTGCAAGATTCACCCATATAACACTTGAAGCGAATTGAAGCACTTATTAGCTAGCTTCATGATGATGAAGTTTCCCAAACAACAAGTGAAGCCCATGACACTAATAAAGGCTAAGGAATTGGTCCAATAGCAAAGATTTGATGAATGATTTCATCAACTTGTTTTTTGACAAGACATAATCGGCATCATTAATTTAATAAGCCTCGAGAGATTGTAACATCTTATCTTAAAATTATATACACATACATACATATATATAATCTCTATAGAATTACTTTTTACTATTATCTATCTATAGATCTGTTGTAACTAGTAATTTTTTATTTTATTTTCAAAATTAAAAATTTTATATTTTAAGAAAGCTTATCAATTTATCAATTGATATTCATTGACGCTAACGATACATATAGTCATCAAGAAAGAGAAAAAAACGTTTAGGGCAAAAAAAAGTTACAAAACCAAGTTACCTAACAAAGAAAAAGTAAGAAACAAAATTGTGATCTCATTTCTCTACACCAAACTAAGGTTATACATATTAATCTTTAACTAAATCTTATCATTGGATCAAATGACACCTCAAGACACATAATTGTGATCTCATTTCTCAACACCAAGAAAGTTAGAATCTAAGATTTGCTAAAAAGGTTGAAGACTTTTGGGAAAAAGTTGCCATGCCCCATATTGAAATACATAAATCACTAATTAATGTGAATCATATATAGTAATATTTAGGTAGGGACCCAAAAAGAGAAAGGACAAGCACTACACTTACTCAAGACAAAGTAAACTTTCCTAGGGCATGGATCCAAAAACTCCTATAGAGAAATGAAAAAGTTAGACACATATAACTAAATTACAAAAACAGTGTAGAAAACCTCATTTCTATTTTAAACTAAACTAAAGGCGTACAAAAGAAAAAGGTCAAGTTGACTTATGAGATTTCTTTATTTTAAAATGTCTTCTTGTCCTTTGTTAATCCCAATGCTTAGGGTGCATATATTATTACTCCCTCTGTTTCATTTCGTGTGGCACATTTTATTTTTTTTTCTGTCCAAATTGATTTATAGTCATATAGATATTTAAATATTGTTTTGAATTACGAATTTCAAATTTTTTTTCTTTTTTACTTACACGTCATGCTAAATCAAACGATACTAGATAAAATGGGATAGAAGGAATCTTAAAGAAGTGAAAGAAAGTTGTAGTGTTGTTGCAAGGCAGCTGCATAGCAAGATTGTCCATTCAAATAAGTCATCTCCTAATATACTACTACTATCATGTAGTAACAGAGCACTAAATAGATAGCTAATGATTAGGTTGTTTTTGAAGCAAAAATTAGTAGCACCAATAGCTACGCCAACTAATTTTTTTGTTATTTCCTTTGTCTTATTACTTTATTAAAGACATTGTAAATTTTATGCTAAAACAGCCTCAAAATTATGGGTTATTAGATACTTGAGTCACTTGGCAAAAAGACCTCTTTGAGTCTTCAATTGGGAAAATACACATGAGTCTTGAGAATCGGGAAAACTCCCTATTATGACATCAACAAAAGAAGTTTAAAAGTTTTCGAGCCTAGTGTCACGGACTTAGAATTCTACTAATGCTCTGTGCGGCGCTTGACATCTTACTCACGAATCTTTCACGATCTTGTAAGCTCAAGCAAACCCTTTAAGACTTGGATCGCTAAGGGAATGAGAAAGAAAGACTTAGAGATATTTTGTAAAGAAGGCTTTGTATTGCTTATGGAAAATTGCTTACACTTTGCTTGGATGGTTTGGAAAATGAGAGGTCCCTTCTATTTATACTACCTCCTAGGGGCCAAAGTATAAATAAAAATTACTTTACAAGTCTCTAAGTATTTATAACTTAGTCCATACTCTAGAATATTCTACACATCTAGAGAATTTCAAAGCCTTTTTGGAAAATATCTAGGATGCTCTAGAGTCTTCCATAAACCTCTTGAAGACTCTAGCTCTTTCTCCCTTTTGCTGGCTCACTTAATCTTCAATCTTGTGCTTTAAGTGAGACGTTAAAGTGGCGGGACATGACACTCTCCCCTACCTATTGATGCGACGATCGCGGCGCATTGTTGTTGCAAAAACTCCCGGATTTGGTCCTTAAATTGCCACAAGTACTCGTATCGCGCCCATGTGGCCTCCTCCGGTGATTGTCCCTTCTAATGTACTAGGAACATGGCGCTGGCTGGCTGTCCTCGCTTCTTTCTTGCTTGGTAGTCGATGATGGACTCAATTTCCTGATCGTACGAGGCGGTGACAGTTATCGGGGCCCGACTTGACTGGTTCCGGCTGGGATCATCTTTATCCTCATGGTATGGCTTGAGGACGCTGGCATGAAAGACCGGATGAACCTTAAGGTGTGGAGGTAACTCCACCTTGTAGGAGATCTTGCCTACCTTGGCAACGATCTTGAATGAGCCCTCGTACTTTCGCACTAACATTTGATGAAGGCCCTTAGTGCCTTGAACTGTCTTGGGTTGAACTTTACCAAGACCATGTCTCCGACTTGGTAGTTTGTGGTACGACGCTTACGGTCGGCAAATTTTTTCTTCTTCTTGGCCGCCTTGTCCAAGTAAGACTTAGCAGTGTCAAGCTGCTCCTCCCATTCTTTGGCTAGATGGTATGCCCCGAAACTCTTCCCTTGAAAGGCGGCAGGTACTGAGTGTGGAGTTTGGGGTTGTTGGCCAGTTGCCAACTCAAACGGTGTGCGCCCGGTGGCCTCGCTCTTTTGCAAATTATAAGAGAACTGCGCCATTTCCCATTTCAGGGAGCTTTGTCAAATCCTTTTGGTGCGCCCTAACATAGTGCCTAAGGTAGCACTCCAGCAAGGCATTGACACGTTCCGTCTAACCGTCGGTTTACGGGTGGAAAATTGTAGAGAAATGTAGCTCTGTGCCAAGAATGTTAAACAACTCCCTCCAAAAGTTTCCAGTGAAGCGGGGATCCCGATCTCTGATGATATGCCTTGGCAAACCCCAGTACTTCACTGCATTCTTGAAAAACAACCGAGCAGCCTCCTTCGCGGTGCAACCGGCTGTGGCGGGCATGAATGTAGCATACTTTAAAAACTTGTCCACCACGACCATAATTGTCCCTGTTGACACCCAATTTTGACTCTCCTTTCTTTAAATTACATTTTTTAAGCTTCTAAGTTAATAAATATTTTTACCACTAATTCCTATAATATTTACGAGTGGATACTATACTATTGTTATTATTACTCTTATTATTATGATTTTTATAGTCGTCCCGTTTTCTTTTGGAATTAGTAATAAAGCTACATTTTAAACTTTCTACTGTTGTCATCTTATTTTAAGTTTCTTACTTATTAAATTAGTTATAAGTTAATATTTTTCTAAATCATTAGCGAAAATATAACATTAGCATTTTATTTTCTACATACTAATTATATGTTATGTTAGTTATTAAATTAGAAGCTCAAAAGAATTAATTTAAAGAAGGAACAGGCCCATTTTTTCAGTCAATTGGGTTGCCAAATCTGCCCAAAGTCATCTAAAACGCAGCAGCCCAAGAGCTAAGCCCAAACCTGATTTAATATTCAGCCCAACTTCCATCATATTCAGAGCTAGGGCAAGAACGCCACTGTCTTCTCTCATTCTGCCATTTTCAGGAAAACAACAAGCTTTCACCAACTATGGACAGATGCTTTCTTCCCATTTCCGTGTCATATGCTTCTCAATCACGTGAAGGGTCAGGTATATTCATAAGCACAATGTTCAAATTTGAATGGGCAATTTCACTTGATTTCAAACTCAAAATCCCGCCCAATTTCAACCCTAGTTTTTCTCCCTATAAATACTTGCTTTGGAGAATCTTGAAGGTCGTGGTTTTAATCTCGAGATCGGCAGCCTCATATCTTGCAGCTACTAATCTTCGGTTTCAATATAGTTCCTTCTTAGTAAGAACTATTCTCTATCGATCTCTATTGTTTCTATTGTGATTTCGAATCTGTATGTGTTTTAAAGCTCGAAATCTTTCGCGTCCAAGGGTAGATTTGTGACCGTAAGGCTTCAGTTCACTGCTCCCCAAAAGGTCAGTGCAGTTCTTTTCATTTTAATTGTATTTTATGTATATATAGAAATGGTGCCACTGAATGTGATTTTGTTTAAATATGATTTCATGCTTACTGGTGTTCTCTTTCCACTAATGTGTTAGCCCAAAATATTAACAAGTCCCAAGTTCAATTGAGTCAGGAGTCAGGGGAAGCATGGAGGTTTAAGAATGGATTATGTGCTCTGTTTTAATGTTTTCCTCAGTTTATAACAATCTGTTATTTGCTAGTTTAAACAAGACTTGTATGGTTACATGCATGTTTTAAGCTCTTCCAATGTTCATAGTTTAGATGTTAGTAATATGTTCATATACTCACTGTTGGCGTGTATTCCACTGCCATGAATAATTAGAAAAGGGCTGGCCAATTTTTTGGATTGGAATGTTTGTTAGATTTGATGAATATGTAAAAAGTCTATACTGCGACATACCTTTTGATGTGTATGTTTGATAATAACAGATTTGATCTGGCCTTCTATCACAGTTAAAAGATAGATGCATATTTGGAGCATTATCTTGGACCAAATGATAGGGAGTAGTCACGTTTTTCTCATATTCTATTTCAATCTCATTATGTGTTTTATATTAGTTGATATTCATGAGTTTAAGATTACCATATCACCACAAACGCCTATTGCATCATTTTATTTGACTGTATGAAAATTATTTGTGTTCTAATAATCCATATTCCAACAAATGTATTTAATTTTAATTTGAGTATATCTAACCTCTAAATCTGCCAACTAATCTTTTTCTTTATCTTATTTTTGTACATGTACACTTTGGGAGTAAAATGGAGTCTTGATTCGAGACTCTCGCTGAAAATCGAGTCTCGTAGACTCAACATTATCCTCATACCCGCACATGGAATCCTCACTATATCTTTGACTATTGCGAATAGCAAATAGCAAGCAAAACGAGTGAAACTCACTTGGGGTGCCTTATATGGCGTCCGCTTTCCTTTCCTTCCTTATTCTTTATGTCTAACATTTTGTGATTTCGATTTATTGGTGTGTTTGAATTTATTGTCATGTTTTGGATTATATTGAGGCTTACGGTTAACATAGGAATATTAGTAACAATGCTAGTTAATTACCTAGGTTATCTTGTCTAGCTAAATGCTTAATTGGTAGCCGAAATTTGATTTCTCAAATATTTCCTTAACCTTAAGAAAGAATTTTTAACGGCTTACTATTTACTTCTATATTTAAACAAACTTGTTTTCTTAAATAAGTCAAATTTATTTTCATAGAAACACTTGATTAAAGAGTGTTACTCTATTTCTTCTAAGTATTAGAATGTCAAATACTTTGATCAAGATAAGCAAATAAGTCACATTTTTAGTCCATATTTGGCTTCTCTCTTTCAAAAAAATAAAATAAAAAAATGACTTGAGTTAATCTTGATTTAATGTTAAAAAGGACATGTCAACTTGCGACATTATTTTTAGTCCATATTTGGCTACTCTTGTGGTGCTTCCTTCCCTTGCGGTTCTTCTTTCCACGATTCAATCGGACGTTGGTGGTGCTTGCAACGTTTACGTCTTCTTCGTTGGCCATTACCTTAGTTCCAACCTGGCTCTGATATCACGTTGTCACAGACTTAGAATTCTACTAATGCTCTGTGCGGCGCTTGACAACTTATTCACGAATTTTTCACGATTTTGTAAGCTTAAGCAAGCCCTTTAAGACTTGGATCGCTAAGGGAATGAGAAAGAAAGACTTAGAGAGATTTTGTAAAGAAGGCTTTGTATTGCTTATGGAAGAGTGCTTACACTTTGCTTGGATGGTTTGGCAAATGAAAGGCCCCTTCTATTTATACTACCTCCTAGGGGCCAATGTGTAAATAAAAATTACTTTACACGTCCCTAAGTATTTACAACTTAGTCCGTATTCTAGAATATTCTACACATCTAGAGAACTCCAAAGCCTTCTTGAAAAATATCTAGGATGCTCTAGAGTCTTAGTAGCGGGACATGACACTAGTCTCAACGTCTTGAAAAATATAAAAGAGTTGGGCATCATCTGCACAATAGCATACACAATAGTATTTTTAGGACTTATAAACATGTTCATCATGGACTTTACATAATTCATCTTACTGAAATCTTTTTTTTTTTGTGAAAATTATCATTATGTCTACTATGATGCAACAAAGGCATATGATTTTTAGCTAGTGTTTGGCTTCAAGTTTCCAAATATTCTTGACAAATAATATTTGGGCCAAGTTTTTAGTGAAATTACTGAAAGAATTTGAATTAATTGTGCTTGGCCCTAAGTTTTCCCAAGAATATTTGACTATTTTAGAAAATATGATTTATACCCAAAAGTTCTAAAAACTATTAAAAATACCCATAAATTTGTATTATCTATTTATAGTGAATATGTTCCGTTAAAAAATAACCTTATAACATAATTGATAACAATCAACAACAACAAAATAACAATATATGCAAGAGCAATACTTTAATCACATATTCAAATTTGTCACTAATTCAGTTATAATTATAACTTATTAAAATAAATTGTTCTTTTTTCTCAATTTTGTCACTCAAATTAGAACTCGAACTTTTTCGGAGGAGGTAGTAATAAATATTAGTTGGAATTAATAAATGATGGGTATTTTTTATAAAATATAAAAGTTTGGGGTAATTTTTGAATTTTTTAAATTTCCCAAGTATTAGAACTTGGCCCAAATACTAGTTTTTTCTAGTATTTGGGAACTTGGATACTTGGCAAATATATTTACCAAGTTACATGACCAAACACCACTTTCCAAAATTTTCTCCAAGTTTTTTTTTTGGGGCCAAACGGGTCCTAGTGAGAATTTTTTGCAATTCAAGGATAGATGGCTTGAAACAGTTGGATGCCTTGAGTTTGACATTTGATTTCACTAGTGGAACATGGCATATTTTCTAAGCAACAGGTACTATGCGCTGACCACAAATATTGCTAAGTTGGTTAATGCAATATTGAAGGATAAAAGATAGTCAATTCTATTTCTAGGAGGTTTACTAAAAATTGGTAAAAATATTGTATGCTTACGCAATGACAACCTTGAAATTTAAGTAAGGATATGGATAGTGTCCAAGCATCTATGAACAAACTTCATTTATGTATAAAGTTCAATCTTACACCCCTTTCATATGTTAAAAATTATGGAAAAATTACCTAAATATATATACACATCTTATTTTACCACATTTTAAAATTTTTTATACCATTTGAAAAAATTATAAAAATTCCTACTCTTTTCCTATTCTCACATACAACACTTTACACAATGCATCGATCTGATACATCACTTTACACGATGTTGAGGGATGTATTCGAAACCGGGATGCGATGTATTGGGACGTTTTGGGATGTATCCGGATTCCACCAAATTTAAGGGATTTTTGTAATTTGGAAAAGAGTAGGGATAGGATGTAATTAGCTCTTAACATTATAGAATTTGTGTAAAATTCCCTAAAAGTATTTATTTAGTTTCTCCAAAGTCAGTATATTCAGTTAGCCTACGAATATTTTGCTGATATGGCTTCTGGACGAATTTTTTGCAGAACCTTTAGTAGGAAATTGGAGGAGCACTACGTACAATCTCACCATTTTAGAGTGATTTTGGGCCTTTAGTGCCAATTTACAGGAATTGAGCGATATTTTCAATTTTTTCGTGTGTGTATTTTGGTGATATGGTTTCCTAACGAATTTTTTTCGAAACATTTATGCAACCCTCCGTAGGAAGTTGGAGGAGCAATACGTAAAGTTTCACCATTTTTAGAGTGATTTTTGGGCATTTAGGGGCCAATTTACAAAAATTAAGCAATTTTATCAATTTTTCGTGTGTGTTAACCCATTAATATTTTGGCGATATGACTTCCAGACGAATTTTTTGTGAAATCTTTATGGAACCCTCCTTAGGGAGTTGGGGGAGTAGTACATACAGTCCTACCATTTTTAGAGTGATTTTTGGGCATTTAGGGCGAATTTACAGGAATTAGGCGATTTTTTCAGTTTTTCGTGTGTGTTAGCTCATGAATATTTTGGTGATATGGATCAAGGCGAATTTTTTATGAAACCTTTATGGAATACTCCATAAGGAGTTGGGGAGCAGTACGTACAATCTCACCATTTTTAGGGTGATTTTTGGGCATTTAGGGGGCTAATTTACAGAAATTAAGAGGTTTTCTCAGTTTTTCATGTGTAACGCCCATTAATATTTTGGTGATATGACTTTCGGATGAATTTTTTGTGAAACTCTTATGGAACCCTCCGTATGGAGTTGGGGGAGCAGTACGTACAGTCTCACTATTTTAGAGTGATTTTTGGAAATTTAGGGGCCAATTTACAGGAATTGTGCGATTTTCTCAGTTTTTCATGTGTGTTCGACCATGAATATTTTGGTAATATGATTTTTGTATGAAATTTTTACGAAACCTTTATCGAACCCTCTGTAGGGAGTTTGGGGAGCAATATATAGAGTCTCACCACTTTTAGAGTGATTTTTGGGCATTTAGGGGCTAATTTACAGGAATTAGGCGATTTCTCAATTTTTTAGTGCGTTAGCCCATGAATATTTTGGTGATATGACTTTCGGATGAATTTTTTGCGAAACCTTTATGTAACCCTTAGTAGAGAGTTGGACGAGCAGTATGTACACTCTCACCATTTTTGGAGTAACTTTTGGGCATTTAAGGGCCAATTTATAGGAATTAAGCAATTTTTTCAATTTTTTGTGCATGTTAGCCCATGAATATATTTGTGATATGACTTCCGTATAAATTTTTCGCAAAACCTTTATGGAACCCTCCGTAGGGAGTTGGGGGAGTAGTACGTATACTCACACCATGTTTAGAGTGATTTTTGGGCATTTAAGGACCAAGATACAGGAATTAGGCAATTTTCTCAGTTTTTCGTGTTTGTTAGCCCACGAATATTTTGATAATATGACTTCTAGACAATTTTTTTGTGAAACTTTATGGAACGCTCCATAGGGAGTTGAGGGAGTAGTATTTACAGCCTCACTATTCTTAGAGTGATTTTTGGGCATTTAGGGACCAATTTATAGGAATTAGGCGATTTTCTTTAATTTTCGTGTGTGTTGTTAGCCGATGAATATATTGGTGATATGACTTCCGGATAAATTTTTTGTCAAACCTTTATGGAACCCTCCGTAGGGATTTGGTGGAGCAGTACGTATAGTCTCACCATTTTTAGAGTGATGTTTGGGCATTTCTAGGCCAATTTACAGGAATTAGGCGATTTTCTCAGTTTTTCTTGTGAATTAACCCATGAATATTTTGGTTATATGACTTCCGGATGAATTTTTCGTGAAACCTTTATGGAACCCTCCGTAGGGAGTTTGGGGAGTAATACATACAGTCTCACCATTTTGAGTGATTTTTTGGGCATTTAGGGCCAATTTACAAGATTTAGGCGATTTTTTTAGGGGAGCAGTACGTGTAATCTCACCAATTTTAGAGTGGTTTTTGGGATTTTAGGGGCCAATTTATAGAATTAAGTGATTTTCTCAGTTTTTCATGTGTAACACCTATGAATATATTGATGATATAGCTTCCCAGAGAATTTTTTGTGAAACCTTTATGAGACTCTCTGTAGGGAGTTGGGGAAGCAGTACGTACAGTCTCACCATTTTTAGAGTGATTTTTGTGCATTTAGGGGGCCAATTTACAGGAATTAAGGGATTTTCTCAATTTTTCTTTTGTGGTAGTCCATGAATATTTTGGTGATATGGCTTCTGAATTTTTTTTTTGCTATACCTTTATGGAACTCTCCATAGGGAGTTGGGGGAGTAGTTCATACAATCTCACTATTTTTAGAGTTATTTTTGGGCATTTAGGGGCTAATTTACAGGAATTGGGCAGTTTTCTCAGTTTTTCGTGTGTATTAGCCCATGAATATTTTGGTGATATGATTTTCGGATGAATTTTAGTGAAACCTTTATGGCACCTTCAATAGTGAGTGGGGGTATAGTACGTATAGTCTCACCATTTTTAGAGTGATTTTTGGGTATTTAGGGGCCATTTTACTGGAATTAGACGATTTTCTTAGTTTAATTGTGTTTTAGCCTATAAATATTTTGGTGATACGATTTCCGGATGAATTTCTTGCAAAACCTTTTTGAAACCCTCCATAGGGAGTTAGGGGAACAGTACGTATAGTCTCACCATTATTAGAGTGATTTTTGGGCATTTAGGGGCCAATTTACAGGAATTAGGTGATTTTCTCAATTTTACGTGTGTGTTAGCCCATGAATATTTTGGTGATATGACTTCCAGATGAATTTTTTTGCAAAACCTTTATGAAACCCTCCGTAGAGAGTTGGTGGAGTGCTACGTCTGTTATTAAACATAAACCTTCCTTCATCCTTTTATGATCCCAAACGTGGAAGCAAGAAATAAAAACATATTCTTGGTATTAGAGAAACTTTTAAGTCTAATATGAGGAAAAATAAGTGTTCAATATGACATAGAACTAGTCTAAGAGAATAACATGCTAATCTTTTGAAAGAATCTCAAAACTTTACCAAATTTGAAATACATGAAGAGCTTAGAGCGAAGAAAAGAGGGATTTGCTTAAGACATTACATAAAAATCTAAAGAAAAGAGGAATCAGTTGAAAGATATACTGAGAGATATCAAAATAGAGAAAGATCAACTAAAATAGAGGTTGATGATTGCTAAAGAATAGGGGAATCAACTAAAGAGGCTAATGTATGGTTTATTATTGATATATTTGCTATTTGGAAATATGCAATAGAGTTGTAGTGGGGTTTCAAAGCTTAATTTAAAAATTTGACATATATATCTAATGATTCGAAATCTCGAGAGGATTTCATATTCAAAATTTGAAACTATTTAAAGGAGATTTTGAGTTGATCGGGATTGAATAGAAAGAAGTAAAATTATTTGCAATAAAATCATTTTTGCTTATGGATCACCTCCTCCTTCATAATCAATCTTCCCTTTAACTATTTTTCATCCGTTTCCTTCTTCTTTAATTAGCGTGATAAAGATTCGGAACAAATTGGTTCGATAAATAGTCGGTGTATACTTCGTGTATACTTAAGCTATATTTAGCTTTTTGAGTGTATCATAATGTATAGTTAATGTATAACTCATGCATATGTAAGCTATATTCAGATTTTGAGTGTGTCATAATGTATAGTCATTGTATAGCTCAGGTATATATAAGCTATATTCAACTTTTGTGTGTATCATGTATAGTGAGTGTATACTTTCTATACGTTTAACTATTTTTTATATAAATAAACACATGATTATATTTATTTTAAACTAATTAGTTTATTGTATATATTGAGAACCATCTCAACTTTTATTCATGGTCAGTAAAAATAAACATTGACTCATAGTCGATGATGAACCAGAGTTATATTATATAGTATATAATAAGGTCACAATGACCGAACATTAGCATATTTAAACACATTCAAATTCACCAGGCAACAACATAATTAGATAAAAAGATTGCAATGATCCAACCTTGGCATAATTTAAATCAAGCATTGATTTATAGTTGTAAAAACAATCAAATTAATTATTTGTCATCCTCCACCCCACATCCACCAAAAAATTAGTTTGTTGTTACATCCTAACTACAAAATTACTTGTTTGAATCAGTGATCTGGGCAACAATGTTTAATATAATATAAAACTCACCAAGTCTTGTGGTGAGTTCAGGGATGTCAGACAGTTATGTATTGTCCAGCCTTATTCTCGTATCGTTAGTAGCTCTTGTACTGGTGACACCAGGTCTGGGGGTGGTATCTTCTGTATATGTATTGCTTTCTTGTTCCATAGGGCCCATGTTATATATTTTCTACCTGTTATGTATATATCTATGCATGGTGGCCCGTTTATCTCTTTCCTGCTTTCGCTCATTTTATCTTAGTGTGTATTTCCGCTTTAGTTTTGAATTTTTGGCTTACCTACTGGAAGGTTATAGTAGCAGTCATTACAGCTCGATTTTAGCATCATTATCATTTCTTGGAAGTGAAATCCTCTAACACTGCTTGGTCACAAACTTCTGCCATCTCTTAATATTGAGCATTGCCCATCTTATTAATATTTTTTTCTTGGAAGGCTGGAAACAAGAAAGTTAATGCTTGTACGTGATTACAAAGGATCATAGAATGAGGTTATTTATCATTTCATTGCACAATTTGCGTTTCAAATGTACTGATCTTTAATTTTTGTCCTTCAAATGGATAGGTTACTTGTGTTTAGAAGGGCATACATTCTTTAAGAGTGTGGAACATAACTTGTGGGATACTATGATGCAAAAAGATAAAGTTATACGTCACGAAAAAGTTATTTACCTTGAGTAGCAAAAATTAAAGTCCAACACAGAATAGCAGCAAAAGTGCAATGACCCATTATTTGTATAAGGATATACACAAGCTTTGGGCTGGAGCTGAACTTTTAACTAAAAGAGATACACTGCAACACATTGTGCATACTAAATTTCGCTACAATTCTTAAATATAAACTAGAATTGTTGTATTCTGGAGTAGTTCGAGGGAAAATTAGACAAAATGTCCATTGGGTACTATTCTATCGAGACTCCACTAATCTCCTCGCGTCTGTTCACCTGATCAGAATGATCCACGAGTGCTGGAAATGATGTAAGTTTACCATGTTGGTCTGAATATAACAGATGAATCCCTATCTTCTTTACTGTTTTTTCATTGCCCTCCTCGAAGACTTCTATCTTTTCTCCGCCTTTCATCTGGCCTCCAAAAGGTTCTTGTAAGTAAGATCTGTAGAGAACACATGATAGTTCTACGAGTCCAGCACGTATTTCATAATCATAATGCCAGTGGAATCTTGAAGACATTTTTCCAATAATACCAAAGCTCAGGCCACGCGGATGGAAACCTCTTGAAGTAGATATGTTGACAATCTTGCGAACACAACAGACAATCATTCCTAAAAACTTACACTCCTTATGTGTGGGCAGAGTGAAGCAGATAGACGAAGCTGTTACTTGATTGTTGCACAAATTTAGAATCTCATTGCTTTGGAGATAAATTTCTAAGTACTGCTTCATAAGAAGAAGAAACAAGATTAGCAATACGATAGGACGGAGAGGGAGAGAGAGAAAGAAGAAAGACTAACCGGTAGAGAAGGTCTAAAGAAGCCTTCATTGAACGGATTCTGCAGAGAAGCACATTTAAGCACATTGATCCGCCTTATAGAAGGAAGGTTGTCCAACCCTGTAATGTCTACCAACTTCTTGCAATTTGCAATTTCGAGAGTATGAAGATATACCAAGTTTGATACTGATGGGAGTGTTTGAAGATTCTCACAGTCATTCAAAAGCAAGTACATCAAGAATCTTAACTTAGAAAAATCAAAGGGTAGACAGAGGAAACTGTTGCCACTCAAATCTAAATATCTCAAGGAGGATAAACTCCCAATATCCCGAGGAATATCAGCCTCGGAAAAACCACAATATCTCAGGACTAAAGTTGAAAGAAACTTTGGCAAGGATTGAATGTGATAGACTCTTCTTGGAGACAAACTCATTTTCGCCTCTAAATAATTACATCCCACTGACAAAGTTACTAGATTTCTTAGCATTTCAACAGATTCAGGCAATTGTTTTATACCTGTGTCACTTGCACCAAGATATTTTAGACATAGCATATTTCCAAGGTCAACCGGCAGTGTTTGTAAAGATGAACACCAACGAATGCCCAAGGATCGAAGGGATTTTAGATGACACATGCTGCTCGGAAGATCCATAAGCTTTTTGCAACCAGAAAAATCTAGATCAATTAGTCTGTCCAAATTTCCAATTGATTCATGGATCTCCTTCAGACTTGAGCAATCACGAAACCACAAAGTCTCGAGACTTTGTGAACCATTGAAGTTTGGAGTTCTTCCTAGTTGCTTACAGTAAGAGAGATCCAGCTTCTTCAGACTTTTACAGGACTAAAAGTAAACAAAAATATAATTTCAAGTGAGATCATCTTTCATTCAGTTGCAATAACAGTACACATGAAAATGCAGAATTGAGTAACGAACCTGCAAATTCAAACAGAATTCTTGGATATTACTTTCCTTCATATCTAGAACGACAAGTTTCTCAGCTGGAAAATTTGACGGTATACATTTTAAAGAACATTTTTGCCAAGACAACCATCTGAGCTCCTTGGACAACAGCTCAAAGTCTCCACTAATATCTAATTCATCGATTTTAAGCACCCTCAGATTTTTCATTTTTTTAAATGCTTTGATGCTCAGGTTTGCACCTCTTAATGCCCGTGGATCTACCATCAATACTTCTACCTTTTCAGAACCCTGTAGTTCAGTAAATGGAAAAGTATCTTAGGACCATGTTTAGTTCCAGAAATTAAGAGAGAGATATATCATTCATACAAACTGAAGGTCAAAGAACATGAAAAAAGGAATAACCAAGATAAAGATAAAGAATTTACTGACTTTATTTCCTTGTAGTACATCTCGTACTTCTTGAGGGTTGTACAATCTACTCCGTTTTCCAGGGTCTCGAGGTGATTCCATGCGAATGATTTCTCTTCCCATATCCCGCACTACATCATGCATCACCAAACGACGCCCATCCCTTTGGAGCAAGTGTCTTTGGAATAAAGTTGCAATTGCACTTTCAGAATAAAAACCACATGCATTTAGTGTTTTGGTAACTTCATCCACAAAAAATCCATGGAAAGCGGACGCAATATCAAGGAAAACACTTTGAGTATCACCATCAAGTCTATCAAAGCTTAACTTGAGAATCTTTTGAATATCACTATGAGGAATTGCTCTTAATTTCTTGAATTCGTACTTCCATTCTTCTAAGGATCTTCCATGCAAATGTGACCCCAATGTCACCAGAGCTAATGGTAGACCACCTGAATATTTGATTATGTCTTGTGCAAGCTCAACATATTCGTGAGATGGAAAAAGATTATTAAAAGCATGGCGACTAAAAAGTTGCATAGCTTCATTGTCATTTAAAAGCTCAGCCTCGTATCTCTCGTTTTCTCTAAACTCACATAGCAAATGCTTGTCTCGAGTTGTGATGATTATTAAACTCCCCGAACCAAACCAACTTTTTTCTCTTGCTAAGGTTTCTAATTGGCTTATATTGTCCACATCATCCAGAACAATCAGAACCTTCTTTGACCCAAGTCTTGCTTTGATTAGATTGACTCCTTCAGCAACACTGTTAACTTTGACATCATTAGTTTTGAGAATTTGATGTAGTAGTTTTTCTTGTAGCTTGACTAGACCCAGTTTTTCAACTTCTGATCTAACATTTGAAAGGAAGCAACAAGTATCGAAGTGTCGAAATATTCGGTTGTAGATAGCTTTTGCCAGAGTTGTTTTTCCAATTCCACCGATGCCATATATACCAACTATACGAACTTCATTTTCTATACATCCACTTTGCAATAACAAATCTATATCTTCGACACGAGAATCTACTCCAACGGGGTGCCAAGCAACATCTAGAGGTGTCTGGTTGACCTCTTGTAGGACTTGTTTTATAATACTTTCAATAAATTTTGATTCATGCCTACAGTTTTTTATTGCAAAAACAGAAGTTAAAAGAAAAACAAGTAAACCAAACTTTGGTATTTGAAGAAATTTGATAGACAACAAACTTAATAGCCAACACATAACAGAGTGGGATGACTTACCTTTTCATATAAGACATTTTAGAGAATGGATTTAATTAGTATATACTGATCTTTTTACACTATAGGTAAATTCTAACTTGAGATAGCAGGTTGATTGCTATTTTTACCAGATTATCAATTAATACTTATCAAGAAATTTACCGGTAATTATCTAATAAGTCACTTATAAATTCTAACTTAACATTAAAAGTTGATTTTACAATCTTAAGTATAGTTTTGAAATATTGCAAAGTATTTTCGTGTTTCTTAAACTTCATGTTCCATCACAAACTACTTTAACATAAATTGAAACACAGAAAGTAGTAAATAAGGCAATTTGATGAAGAAATTGTACCTGTTAGCAACATTTCGCAAATCCCATCCAGATAAGTTTGCAGCTTGGGTCAGTGCAGCTATCCACTTGTTCATTCTTTGAGCCCCAAATGATGATTCGTCATGTCTAGCCAAAGCTTCACCACAGCACCCAGTTTGGTTGCGCACATGAGAAGGATCAACATCATAGAAAATAGGCAAAACAACCTGCTTTAACTTCTCTTTGCATTCGAGAATTTTGACGAGTTCTTCAAGACACCAACTAGAGGAAGCATAATTTTTGGAGAAAACAACAATAGAAACCTTAGACTCTTCAATTGCTTTCTCAAGTTTAGTTGAAATGACCTCACCCTTTCTCAATTCCTCATCATCTATGAAGGTATTGATCCCGATTTGACGTAATCGGGAATAAAGATGACCCGTGAAGGTTTTTCGGGTGTCTTCACCTCTGAAACTCAGAAATACATCATAAGAGAAATGGGAAGATGTGGATGGTTGTTCTTGAATAAATGGAGTATCCATTGATGAAAGTTCTGATGAGAATGGAAGAATGAAGAAATAGGAGAAAAAGTCAGAAGCTATACGCATGACAAAAAGTTCAAATAGTCCAATATTTTTGTATTAAGACAAAAAGGGGCAGTTTGATTTGGTAAGGTGTATAAAAAAAACTAAGGGAAGGGGAAGTTTCAAGGATATTTCTTAGGTCAATGCTACATCTTTGGGCATTTGAGAAAGGAACAGTTAACTAATAGCTAAGCTGAAAATAATACAGAATGAAGCAGCATATCAAAAAGATCGTTCCATTTCATTAACCATGTACGCTATAGCTATGAGGAAAAGAACAAAAGTAAGAGAACATTACGAAAAAATGCAAGATAATCAGAAAAATGCAAGATAATAGAACAACTTTTCAGCAGGCAAGACAATAACAACTGTTTTCCATATGATCAGATGGAACAGCTCTGCTGTTGAACTGGCTTATCATCAGCTTTCGTAGTACTACGATATAAGAACTTGGAGACTGTCAAATCCTGTGATTTCTTCTATTTCTTTTTTAATATTCATAGCTGAAACCACAAGAGGGCCCCTGCAGTTAACCAATTCAATGAGTTGCAGTGTTGGAATATCGACAAAGCTAGGAGGGATCTCCTTGAAGTAGTGACAATATTTTAGAACTAGCTTCTCAAGCATAGGAAAAGATGCCTCTGAAGCATTCCATTCTTCCATTGACACAACGCTTAATGACAAGTATTTGAGTGCCGGGAACACGACATCTGTGACATCCCAACAGTGCCCTGATTCCCCCCAAGGAAATCCCCCTTCTAATCTGAGACTCTCAAGCTTTTGCAATCTTGCAATGTTTGAAACCATTTCTTCTGTCAAGAAACAACCAACAAGGAACAGTCGCCTAAGATTTGAAGGGAAGAGAAAATAGCTTTCCCATCCAACTGAATCCCAGAAAACCATCAAAGATAACACCAGATAAAGAGAATGAAGGCGAGTATAAACTTCCGGTATGGGAAACAAAGGATATTCAGGTACATATTTAACGGAGTCTGAGTTTTTCAAGATTCGGGAACCTCCACCAGAACCTTGGATTCATAGTAGTCAAGCGTATACTATTCAGAAACCTCCCCGAGAACATTGGATTCATATTATTCAAGGGTATACATCAAGTGTGAAATGTCTTCATGTTCTCCAGCATAGTTGTTGAAGATTCTTCAAGAATTCCTTGGTCATTGTCTTCACATACAAAGGAAAAACGGCCTATATTCACATGTCTTAGCTTCGTCATTTCCCATAAAGTTGCAGCCTTTAGGTGTAACTTCTTTCTTGACCGGAGCTGTAGAGTTTGGAGATCATGTAGGTGTGATATTCACTTGAATTCAAATTGTTCGACATAGAGTGCAAGGTACCTCAACTGAGTTACCGACTGCATTGCAGTAGCCCATGAATTTGGCAATTCCACATCCATCAAATGCAATACCCGAACAAATCTTAATTTAACTAGTAAATGTAAAGGATTTGATCGGTTATTCCATGTATTGAATTTTGGATGAGCTATGAACTCCAAAGAATTTGTTTCCTTGGAATTGAGCATTGAAATCTTATCAAGCTGATATTCAGAATCATCTAGTTGTTTAACAAGATCATCATGAATATATCTGCATAACCGTCAGTCCTTGGAATATTGCAAATGTTGATACGGATTGTATGGCACTGTGAGCTGCATAAACATTTCTTATTGTAAGTTTTATCAAGCAAAACTCACGCACTACATCTTAAGTCAAATTTAGGTTCTACTTAATTTTTCAACTCCAATCTTTGTATACTTAGTACACACTCAAATACATTTATCATAGTTTGGTTCTAACCATATGTATTTAAATATTTAATGAGTTCAAACCTTACCCCGAATTTGTGATTATAACAACTTACCTATTTCACTAGGGATTTTACTAGGTCACTAACTCTGCAGTTGCATACCAATCGACGAAAATGGGCTATGCAAGTGAGACACCCCGATTTCGATGATGTTAATTTTGAAATCTTCTCTGATTGAGCTACATCCGGAGTTGCTAGTAAATGCTTCTTAAGCTGATTGTTGTGACCGATCATACTCGTCATGTATTATCGCATCATTTGTCTATCTAAACAAGACCGATTTTGCTCCATACAATTATAGTTAATTATATTGTTGAAAAGATTAAGAAGCTTATAGTTAAATTTATAAACGTTATAGGAAATACTTAAAATCTCCTTACACCTAAATATGTCAAAGGATCTTCAAACGTTATGGAAAGTACTTAAAATTTCCTTACACCCAATATGTCAAAAGGATCCCCAATAAATATTCAAGATTAGGATAGCTAATCAACCCATTAAATCAAGAAGCTTATACATCAGTTAATTGTATAAACGTTACGGGGAGTACTTAAAATTTTCTTAAACCCAATAAGTCAAACATTATGGGTAGTATTTAAAATCTTCTTACACCCAATATGTCAAGGATCTCCAATAAATACTCAAGATTAGAAAAGCTAATTAACCCATAAAATCAGCACTAAAATAGGGCAGAAATGAATGCCTTATAAATCAAAACCTCCACTTATTCCACCTTACTTTTATATAGAAAAGCACAGAGAAATATTTTTTATATATATTTAATGGTTAAAAGATTTTGTCTAAAAAAAAACATTTTTATTAATTAGGATAATGATTTGCTTATTAGAAAGATCCATAAGAGGCATTTCAAGTTCATCGTCTTCTCCCCACCTATCTGACACACTAATTGTATCTCTTGATAATTCAGCATTCACCACCCACAAACCCCAACCTATCCCACCCTCATAATATCTTACTGAATGACATATAAATGCTCTAAAAATAATATATTTTTACTTACTTTACCAAATACAAAAAATAAGTTAAAAAATCATCTTTATTTAATGAAAATATTTTTTAAGAATACATTTTCCGTAATATCAAACAGACCCAAGCAGCTACCCTAAAAAGGTCCACGTCATCAATATGACACTTGTCAAAAAATCTATATGGGTCCCCACGTATTCATTTCCTTAAAAAAATTTGATTTTATTACCACTTTTCCAAGACCCCATCACCCAACATTTTCCAAACTCGCCGGAGCGCCGATCATGAAATCGGAATCGTTGACTTTACTATTAGTCAACCTCGCCGGAATAATGGAACGCGCCGATGAGTCTTTATTGCCCGGAGTTTACAAAGAAGTTGGTAAAGCTTTGCATACTGATCCTACTGGACTTGGTTCTCTCACTCTTTTCAGATCCATAGTTCAATGTCTTTGTTACCCTCTTGCTGCTTACCTCTCCGGCCGGCAAAATAGGACCCATGTTATCGCTCTTGGTGCTTTTCTCTGGTCTGCTGCTACTTTTCTTGTAGCCATTTCTTCCACTTTTACTCAGGTTAAATTACTCTGTCTTCATCTATTCTACATTTGTATAATATGTCAAATGTATCGTAATGTCATTTAATCTTATGGTATTAAATATGTTACGTGGAAAGTTGAGATTAAAGAGTTACTAAAAAAATTAAAGGATTATTCTTTTTTAAACGGATTAAAAAGGGAATTATGTCAAACAAATTGAAATGGAAGGAGTACGAAACTTAATATTAATGGGCATGCATAAAGTTTGGTTCTTGGTGTCCCCTGTTTTGTTAAAGAGCCAGGAGATGAAATTGGAATTAAAAAATTTGTTAATCTGGGATTTTGAATTTTTTTTCAAACATTCTTAGATAAGGTATATATTGAACAGCTATCAAGTCAAATTTTCGGAGGCCTTTGGCCATGAAAATTTTTCACTTTTTTCCCGAGAGAACAATTCCCTTCGTTTCTGTTTATGTAATCCGGTGTCTTTTTTAGCCAGTTTTGAACTTGGAACTTCAAAGTAAATTTGAACCCCTAAAACAACCAAGCAACCTCTTGTGTTATGTTCATGAGATTCAAAATCTATAGATATACATAAAAAGAATTACCTAAAAAAATTACCTTATAGAGTAGAATTTGTTGTTGAGGGGTTTCGGGTGAACACCCTCCGAACCCCCTAAATCTGCCATCTGTTTGGCATTTTTAAGACTTCAAATTTCAAAAGTATTATTGCTACACAAATAATATGACATGTTTAAAATCACAGGTTTTTGAGGTGAGTCTTTCTTTCTTAAACTTAGTCCTCACCAAACGAGTTCACGTCAAATGAAACATAGGGAGTGTTAATCTTTTTGTTCTAGATAATAAAAGGAATTACTCTGTCTTGTTTGGCTTTGAAGTCTTAAATAAAGGAATTTCCTGGTTCTTTCAGTCTGCAATATTCTTACAATTTGACTGTACTTTCAAGGCATTCCAGGATGATTATATTCTTCACTATAGTTTTTTCGATTGTTGATTGGCATTTGATAAGAGAAGCTAGCATCATATATCTTGTTTGAAATAAGGTCTATGATTACTGTTTAGCAAAACTCACATTCTTTAATAGGTTGCTATTTCCAGAGGTTTGAATGGAATAGGACTTGCGATAGTCGGACCAGCAATCCAATCTCTAGTAGCTGATTCAACAGATGAAAGCAATCGCGGTATAGCTTTTGGTTGGCTACAGTTAACAGGGAACTTTGGCTCTATCCTTGGCGGGCTTATATCGGTTTTATTAGCTGAAACATCATTCATGGGAATCGCAGGCTGGAGAATCTCCTTCCATCTGGTAGGTTTTATTAGTGTTGTAGTTGGTATATTGGTGCGTCTTTTTGCCAAAGATCCTCGCTTTCTTGACAATTATGGCAATGTAAAAGAGCAACCTCCCCAAAAACCATTTAGAGAAGAAGTAAGGGAGCTGCTAAAACAAGCAAGAGCAGTTGTGAAAGTACCTTCTTTTCAAATACTCGTTGCTCAGGGAGTGTCGGGGTCGTTCCCTTGGTCATCATTGTCGTTTACCCCTATGTGGTTGGAGCTTATTGGATTCTCCCACAAGACAACAGCATTACTCTTGACTTTGTTTAATGTTGCTCTCTCAATTGGTGGATTGTTTGGAGGAAAAATGGGAGATGTCCTTGCTAAACACTTCCCGAATTCTGGTAGAATAGTTCTATCTCAGATAAGTTCTGGCTCAGCGATCCCTTTAGCTGCAATTTTGCTTCTCGGATTGCCTGATGATCCTTCCACAGCTGCAATCCATGGTTTAGTCTTGTTCATGATGGGATTAACAATATCTTGGAATGGTCCAGCAACAAACAAGTATGTTTCCTTTGAACCACTATATCATTCATCTTTATCTGGATTTTCTTGCATATATCCTTCCGTCTTTAACTTAACCAACAACAGAAGAGCTAAAACCGTAAAATAGAAGGAAATGTAATCAAGAATTAGGAAACATAATCTGTTTCTTGCTTAAGTTCCAAGGAAGTTCTCATGTCCAAATGGAATAGCTGACACATAAGTGACACACGATTTTTCTGTTTCCTTAGTATTGCTGCTTGTTTACTAATTTTACTTGTTTCATTCAACATGGCATGTTTGCAGTCCAATTTTTGCGGAGATAGTTCCAGAGAGAGCTCGAACAAGCATCTATGCTCTGGATCGATCATTTGAGTCTATACTGGCATCGTTTGCTCCTCCAGTAGTTGGTATTTTGGCTCAACATGTTTATGGTTTTAAACCAATCCCTAATGGCTCAACAGGATCACAGGAAATTGAAACAGATAGAGAGAATGCAGCCCCGCTTGCCAAGGCACTCTACACTGCTATAGGCATTCCAATAACAATTTGTTGCTTCATCTATTCATTCCTTTACTGTACATATCCACGTGACAGGGACCGCGCTAAAATGGATGCATTAATAGACACAGAGTTGCAACGGATTGATGAAACAGCCTGTCATCCTTCCGATGAAGAAAATGGCAAACTTCAATATTTTTCCGAATCTGATGAACTGCACAAAAAAGAACTCACCATGATCGATATAGATTACAAGATACACGAGAGGCTTGACAACGACAAGAATAGGCTTCTTCCAGATCAGTTGTAATCCTCTGAACTTTGCAGATTGTAGAGCAAATGCAACAGTCAAGTATGTGATTCTCATATACCACTTAGACTAAGAAAGTGAAAATTACATCTTCATCATAGTGTGAACTTTGGCATTTTGACCAACCAAATGTTCTTCAAAATCAAACTTCATCAACATGATATATTCAATGTGCAGTTTGGCTTTATACTAAATAAGTTAGGATACACTTTTGTTTGGCATATTACATAAATATACCCTTTAACTTGGGTTCAGTTAGCATCTACGCCCTCCAACTTTGGGTGTGCACAAATAGACATTTAAACTTGTATAAAATTAAACAAGTAGACACACGCGTCCTACATGGCATAATACATGTAGGACATCATGTAGGATGTCACTTGGGATGAATGTGTCTATTTGTTCAATTTTATACAAGTTTAAGTGCATACTTGTGGACACCCAAAGTTGAAGGACATAAATGTCAGTTGAAGCCAAGCTAAATGACATATTCATGTATTATGCCCTTTTGTTTTCAATTACAACCGAAATGCAACCGGTCAGAGAATCTAAACTGGAGAAACGTTGGTCGTTCTTACCTCGGCCTAAGAGAATCCTGGAATCATAGTCCCCGGTATGACTTTGACCAATATTGCCTTAATACAACCAAAGTCGCTCCATAACCAGATAACCAGTCAGATCTCTCATCGGAGATAAATCACTTTCCAGCTGGAGCATCCTCATAATGTCCCTTGGGCAGATCAACAATCAACCTCGACTCTAACTTCGGCCTTCCTCAATCAGTTCGAGCTCAGTTGTGCTACTAAGTAGTCTTTTTAGAACTAGCGTGTAGTCTTTTCATACTAAGGCATAGGCCTGGCTTTTAGGCCTATAAAAAGGCATCGAGGAGAGTATTACAAGCTCCATTTTACGGTTCTGATGAAAGAAGACATTTCATCTTTTTCTCTCTTGTATTTGTCTTTCCTGGGGCAAGCAATTTACATTCATGTATTTGAAATCTACTTTATTGGTTTAGTCGAAATAAAAGGATCTTGATCGATCTTAATCAATTTATCTTCTACTCCTTATTATAAATTCTATTGTTATTCAGAATGACGATTTCTTTTGATAAACAGTAACTAAAAATAACATTTGACTGAATTAATTCAATTGTTCATTGCAGGTTCACACGCCTTTTTAAATTCAAATATTAATTAAGCCACTGCAATCGGATCATGTTCATGACATACTCTTTTAACTTCAAATGATTAACAATCTTTACTAATAATAGTGATATGGGATGCGCGTTGCGCGTGCACAAAGACTAGTATATGAGAATGCAATAGATAGGTTGTAGACATAAAAATGGTCTTTTTGAGAGGGGGAAACCAGGGGTATATGGCCTTTCAACTACAGAGTTCATTGAATTTATATCTTTTGAAACGAATAATATATATATATATCCAGATTAGGATATAGGTAAGTTAGATAGTTAAGTGTAATCCTAGGCGTACTTCGAATTAGATCATTGTTTTTTGTCCATTGAGTATTATCCATACTATTAGGCATAGTATTACTTTTGAAGTTTTTTATCTTTGTAGTTCGATTATTATTTGTTTTTTTTTTGTACTTCCATTATGATTCTATCTTGTTACGACTACTATTTAGGATTGGATTTTCATTATTTCTCTCTCCACACTACCTTGGACTATTTTTTTCTTCTTGAGTTGAGAGTCTATCAGAAATATCTTTACTTCTAAGATAGATGTTAAGTTTGCGTACACTTTAGACTTGCCAAGCCCCAATTTATAAGATCACACTAAATATATTATTATTATTATTACTAGGTAAATTATCCGTGCTTCGCATGGGATTAAACTATTTTATTAAGTTTACATATGATCATTTGGTAATATTCGCATTTTCGATACATACACTACATTGTCAAGAACATTTTTTCTTAAGGTAAAGCGTTCCTCCGAAATCTTAAAGTGCTATATTTTTTTAATTTTCATTTTTTTTATACAAAAATTATGAGTTATAAAGAGATTTTAAGTATAAGAAAGAAGTCTAAGAAAATTTCCATGGAAATAGTTGGTCAGAAGTAACAAAATTTTCTAAATTTTAAAAAGTTATAAAGAACAACATCAGACGTTAAAGAAGAGACTAAAAAGTCTCGAACAACAACACTACCAAGTAAAGTGGAACATCACATCTATATAAGAAAATTTCCATGGAAATAGTTGGTTAGTATTTTTAACATAGTTCAAAAAAAATCCCCAAAATAGCAAAAAGAAATTGCAATAGTTACATGAATCACTATGACTTACAGCAAAAGATTAAGTTTCATGAAATAGGAGGAAAAAAACTTTGAGGAATGAAACACACTTCATAAGAAGACTAATTAATGTATTTGAATTCGATTCTCCTATAGCGGAAAAAAACCTACAAATAATAGTGGCAGAAATAGAAGTTTCGTTTACTACAAAACAAATGTAATGAATTCAACCATTCAAGCAGTGTTATGAGTTGTGGACTGAGAAGTGCAAGAGTAGTATTGTGGCATTACAATTGAAATCAATTTTCTTTGTTTATTCTTTCTTCTTTTGGTGCCTTAGAATTAAGTGTCGGAGATTAAAAAGTGTGATTGAAAAATGAAGAGTTGTAACTTTTGTGAAAAGTTGTGACTTTTGTGAAGAGTTGTGACTTTTATGAAGAGTTGTGACTTTTCTAAAGAGTTGTGACTTTTATGAAAAATTGTGACTTTTCCGTAAGGTTGTGACTTTTAAAAGGTGTGAATGAAAAATGAAGAGTTGTGACTTTTGTGAAGAGTTGTGACTTTTATGAAGAGTTGTGACTTTTCTAAAGAGTTGTGACTTTTATAAAAAATTGTGACTTTTCCGTAAGGTTGTGACTTTTAAAAGGTGTGAATGAAAAATGAAGAGTTGTGACTTTTCTAAAGAGTTGTGACTTTTATGAAAAGTTATGATTTTTTCGTAAGGTTGTGACTTTTAAAAGGTGTGAATGAAAATGAAGAGTTGTGACTTTTGTGAAAAGTTGCGACTTTTATGAAGAGTTGTGACTTTTCTAAAGAGTTGTGATTTTTCCGTAAGATTGTGACTTTTAAGAATGACAGTTTTGGAAATAAATAAATAAAAAGAGAATCCTTGCTTTTGGTGGCGCCACATCACCGGGTTGAGGGTTCTCTTTTATATATATACTAGGTAAATTATCCGTGCTTCACACAGAATTGAACTATTTTACTAAGCTTACATATGATCATTCGGTAATATTCATATTTTCAATACATACACTACATTGTCAAGAACATTTTATCTTAAGGTAAAGCGTTCCTCCAAAATCTTAAATTGCTATATTTTTTTAATTTTCATTTCTGTAATACAAAAATTATGAGTCATAAAGAAATTTTAAGTATAAGAAAGAAGTCTAAGAAATCTCCATGGAAATAGTTGATCAGAAGTAACAAAATTTTCTAAATTTTAAGAAGTTATAAAGAACAACATCAGACATCAAAAAAGAGACCAAAAAGTTTCAAACAACAACACTCCCAAGTAAAGTGGAACATCATGTCTATACAAGAACATAATTAACTAAATTCAAATGGAAGATCTTCGACTCCATTCTTATGAACCTCCATCAATCTCTTTTTTATTATAGTATGTTGTACCATATATATATATATATATTAAAAATGACCCTAAAATTGTTAGTATCATAAAAGTTTTTTCTCATTCTCTCAAAATAATCATTACTATTACTTAGGTTTCATATCACCTGCTCCAACTTATTTGGAATTGAATCATAGTTATTGTTATGGTTATGGTATGCAGTTACAAAGAATTAATGCAATGGTCAACCAATTAGTAAGTGACATCTGAATGAAACTATTCACAACTAGATATTCTAAATCAAAATTTTGATACATAACATATTAAAATCTCACAACATAATTTTGTGAGCAATTGAACTCACAAATAATAATAAATATGACCTTACTTTCCTAAAAATCAAGAAGAAAAAGGCATGTTGCATAACATATTTTTCAAAAAGATAGTCTGTCGGGCTGTATCCAAGTTTACAGTTCACAAATTTAATTGAAAGAAGCCAAAAAAAGAGTTATCACTATAGCAAAAATGATCTTTAATAGCAATTAATAGCTTAATTGCCGCTAAATATGTATTTTCAGAGACCATTAGTACTCTCTATAAATGTCCCTAAAGTTTATAGCGACATTGAATCTAATGAAAATTAATTAATGTCGGTAAAGGCTCTAGCACTCTTCGTTAATATGCATATTTATTGCCGATAAAAATTATTTTTATTATAGTATATTTTGGTCATCTGTTAGTTTTAAGAAAACTTGATCTCTTATTATGCCCAAAAAGAAGAGAGGAAGAAATATGATAAATTAGTCAACTTGCGATAAAAGAAGTGGACTAATTGTCTCTTTACTAATATTCTAGGAAGAGTGCAATGTCATACACAATATTTGTACCTAAGATAAAACAATCAAAATAATATATTAACTGTGGCAAGCAAGTGTCACGATCCAAAACCAGGTGTGATGGCACTTGTCCTATCCCACCAGGACAAGTCAGCCTAAAACCCAACAAGCGGAAATAATAGAAATAAAGAAGAGAAATAATCAAGCGGAAGTTTATCAACTTAAACAAAACCAACCCAAGACTGGTTGTCACATGTACAAGCCGCCAATATAGAAGTTTAATAAATAAGTACAAGTCTCAACATTCTTTGTGTCTCAAATAAAACAAAGTATAGAAAATGATCTAGAAGGGTCGCTGACATCGAACAACTACCTCTCAAGTATCCACAGAAGCCTCGGAAGAAAAGACAGAGAGAGATCAAATCACGGTGCGGGCTCGCAACCTACACAGATGTAGAAGCAAGGGTGAGTACCAAAACCACGGTACCCAGCAAGTCAACCAATAAAATAAGGTCAACCTAACTAAACTCACGAACCCCTTTCCTTCCAACCGAACCTCCACAACTACAACCTGCATAGAAAATCAGCCCAACCTATTCTACATAGTTATAATGCACATAGATTAACAGCAGTCCACAAATATCAGCAATAGAACACATAAGCATCAATTATATCAAATACAGTGTCACGGGACATAAACACAACTCCACAATGTCAAGAAAAGGACAATGAAATGCAATGCAATGCCAAGTATCATGATGCATGTCTGTCCTACAATACACATCCGCTGAATCTCAGACAGGAACCCATGGGGGCCATACAAGGACAATGTATCTGCTGGAACCATTTTCCACCGGCATAAATCATCAAAGTGTCTCATCATAGTATTTAGAGCCAATGCACACAAGCATGTTCACACAAATAATGAGAAAACGATAGTGTTCACAATCACAACACAATTCATATCAATGCAAATCACGTTACACTATCAACAATATATTTACATCATTAATTACATAATTTACAACAAGATCAATTGCCTAGTCTCCGATTCACTACTCGTTTCATCACAAGTAAGATCAATTGCTAAGCAAGATATTCAAGTTTAATCCCATAGTTCAAAATAGGCAAAAGACATATTCATCAATATCACAATTTCATCAAGGCCTTCATAGCACTTTACCAATCACAACCCAACACACAAGATTAATACAATTCCACATGGTTCACAACATTAGCACATAAGCCTTTTTATTACCCCATCGATCAAATTATTTCATACAAGATTTCATCACATTCCTCAATCCCATTACTCCCCAACTCATACACGAAAGAAATTCAAAATTTAACGAGGTTCACAAAGTTTTAAAGGTCCACTTGCCTTAATCAAAACACACTCAATCCCCAACCGGAGTTTTTCCTTTCCGAGAGCAATCCAAAGCACCACAATCTACTCAAAATACGAACCACAATCACAATCCGGAGCTAACAATGCCAAAAACACGAAATTCGGAAAGAAAAGGTAAAACAACCCCAAACTCTAATTTCGAAAACAGAACTTGAATCTGAAATTTCTTACATGAAAGGGTCCCTCAAGGCATTAGTAACCCAATAGAGAAAATTATTTGAAAAATGGAGCTCAAATCAGTCCATCATTCCCATTTTATCAAAAATTCAGAGTTCTATCAAAACCCCCAAAATCTCAATTCAAAAATCCAATTTTCAATTCAAAATCAAGCTTAAATCAATGGGTAATCAAAGTCATGGGTTAAAATCACTTACCCAGACTGATTCACAGGAAAATCCTCTTCAAAAATCGCCCAAGAGAGCTCCAAAATAATGAAAACGGAGAAAATGGGACATTTTCTGACTTTACACTGATCAGGTCATTAAATGACCTCCGTGAACGCAGCCTGCTAGTCCCGCGAATGCGGAGATCAAGGTCCCAATACTCCGCAAACGAGGGCTCCCCTCCGCGAATGCGTCCCCACACCGCGAAAGCGGAGTTCAGCAGTCCCACCCTCCGCGAATGCGGGCAACAACCCTCCGCGAACGCGGAGGTCAAAACAATTGGCACCAGATACAGAAAAATCAACAATTTCAACAAGTCTCCGAATGGACCATCAGGATTCGTTTGGAACCCCGTGCACACAAACCAGATACGTAACCCCACTAAATTTGACACTCCGGACTCAATGAAACCGTCTGAATTTGGATTCGAGGTCTCCTTAACCCAGAACCCGATGAAACGCAACAAAACTAACTCAAACTTCAAGATCTCAAAACAAACACGGGACCTCTAAAAATTCAACCAAGCCACCCCTACGCCTAAAATTATCCCCCGAGTCCAACAGAGTCGTTGGAATCCACAGCCGAGCATCCGATCTCCAAATGTTGACCAAAGTCAACCCTATGATCAAAATTTCACAATTTTCCAACTTAAGACCTCAAATCCACGATACAGCCCCAAAACTGATTCCGACAACTCTTCTATACCAATTTCCATATTTTGAAACTGATGGAATCGATGAAATTCCCATCTGAGTCCCGAAACACTGAAAGACCTAAAAAATCACATTTGACAACTTAAGCCTTTAGAATTCAAATTTTCCAAAAACCACAACTTAACAAGAATTTCCGCAAAACTAACATCGAATATTAGCCAAACATGACTCGGAGAAACTCTCGGGAGGGGTAAAACGGTCATTTAACAAAAAAAAACCAAAATTGACCTTTAGGGTCATTACATCACCCACCCACTAAAAATCATGTTCGTCCTCGAACATAAAGTAAAAGAAAGTACCTGAAGCCTCGAAAAGCTGAGGATATCTGGCACGCATGTCAGACTCGGACTCCCAGGTAGCCTCTCTAACTGAATGGTGACCCCACTGCACCTTCACTGACGCAATCTCCTTGGTACGAAGCTTACAAACCTGTCTATCAAGAATAGATGTAGGCTCCTCCTCATAAGTCAAATCAGGACACAACTCCACCGAATCGAGTGTAATCACATGAGACTCATCCGGGATGTACTTCCGAAGCATAGAACACATGAAACACATGATGCACAGCTGACAAACTAGGTGCAAAGCCAACCTATAGGCTACCTCTCCCACTCGGTCCAAAATCTCAAAAGGACCAATGAATCTAGGGCTAAGCTTGCCTTTCTTTCCGAACCGCATAACACCCTTCATGGGTGACAATCGTAGCCAAACATGATCACCCTCCATGAACTCTAAGTCTCGAACTCTCCGATCGGCATAACTCTTCTACCGACTCTGAGCAGTCAACAGTCTACTCTGAATCAAACGAACCTGATCTATGGCATCTCTAAGCAAGTTAGTGTCTAAGGAATCCATCTCAGCCAAATCAAACCACCCAATCAGTGATCTACACTGTCTGCCATACAACGCCTCAAACGGGGCCATCTGAATGCTAGAATGGTAGTTGTTGTTGCAGGCAAACTCTGCTAGGGGCAAGTGCTGATCCCATCTAGCACCAAAGTCAATCACACAAGCACGAAGCATATCCTCAAGCACATAAATCGTCCGCTCGAACTGACCATCTGTATGAGGGTGAAATGTTGTACTCATATCCCACTGAGTACCCAAACCATGCTGTAAGGCCCTCCAGAAGTGCGAAGTGAACAAGGAACCCCGATCCGAGACTATAGATATCGGCACCCCATGAAGCCTAACAATCTGGCTGATGTAGAGCTGGGCTAACTTCTTCGCTGTATACTTCACTCGAACTGGAATGAAATGGGCGGACTTAGTCAGCCTATCAACAACCACCCAAATAGAATCATAACCACCCATCATGGTAGGTAAACCCACGACAAAGTCCATAGTGATTCGCTCCCACTTCCAAGTAGGAATGGACATCCTCTGAGATACACCTCCAGGTCGCTGATGCTCACACTTGACCTGTTGATAGGTCAAACATCTAGATACGAAGTTTGCAATGTCTCTCTTCATACCACACCATCAGTAATGCTGACTTAGATCATGATACATTTTCGCTGTCCCCGCATGGATAGAATATCTAGAACAATGGGCCTCCTCTAGAATTAGTCTAATAAGCTCACCCACCTTGGGCACACAAATCCGACCTCCAATCCTCAAAACTCCATCAGAGTCAAGTGCAGCCTCTTTGACTTCACCTCTCATCACCTTATCTCGAATGAGACACAACTTCTCATCCTCAAACTGACGCTCACGAATCTACTCAATCAAGGAAGAACGGTCCTCAATGAACGCAATCAAACAACCGCTCTCCTCAGAAACTTGCAACCTGACAAAGCTGTTGGCTAGCCTCTGAACATCTAGCCAAGGGCCTTATATCAACACTGATCACGGCGAGACTCCCCATACTAGGAGCCTTCCTACTCAAAGCATCGGCCACCACATTGGCCTTTCTCGGATAGTACAAGATAGTCATATCGTACACTACTAGAAAACTATAAATTACTTGCGAAATTTACTTGAGGATTATTTTCGCAGAAATTTCCTACAATTTTTCATCCGGAAATATGAAATTCCTAAATTCTAGATTTTTTTACATGCAAAAAATATTTCCCCAGAAAAATTGGTAGGTAAATTTGGCGCCATTTTCACAAAATTATTTCTTGGGGAATTATTTGGGGAAAATAATTTGCAAGTACCATTTTTACAAGTAAATTCGCAAATAATGAAAAAAAGTATTTTTTTTATCTGTTTGCAAGAAAAATCCTAGATAAACTTATTTGCAGATTTAGCTAGGAATAATTACTTGAGAATTTATCTAGAAATATTTTTATATGTGATATTACCTGGGGATTCATGTTCCACGAATTTTGTTGGGGATTTATTTCTTAGGGATTTACTTGGGAATTTTCTCACTTGAATAATTACTTGGGGATTTTATTGGTGTGAATTTGGTTGGAGATTTTTGAGGGATTTACTTGGAAATATGCACACTAATTTTTTATAAATATAATTTAACTTGAATCTTTTTCTTGGAATACAAGGATTTTTTAAAATTTGGAGTCTTCAGAGAACATTTTCTTAAAAATATATTTACCGAAATTAAAAGTTATAATAATATAAAAAATGACAATGAAATTAGAATGAATTTTATTGTTAAATATTTACTCTACTTTTAGGCAAAATAAATTATTATACAATAATATCAATCTAATACGGTGTTGGAACATTATCACAAATGTCAGGATCAATATTTTTAACTTATGTATAATTAATATTTAATCTCACTAAGAACCAATAATTTCATTTTTATTTTTTATTTTTATTTGAAAGATATAAAGCCTTAAAATTATATGGCACATTATTTATCCAATTGAAAACTAATATCATAAGTCTAATTAATTTTGATTTAATATTATTTTATATTAGATAGTGCATTATTTAATAAGTCAAGCACTATTTTTAATTAGAGAAAAATTTGATTATATATATTATTAATATGAAGTTTAATAACCCCTCGTTGATAGAATTATATGAGATGAAAAATAAATAATTTTTACTTGTATATCCAATTGATAAATTCTTTTTTTACAAGCATTAAAAATGATATAATTTATCGATAGTAAGGTATTAAATTTTATTTACTTACAAATATATAATTAAGTATGTTAAAATATAATTACTAAAAGATAAATTAAAATTATAAATACCACAAATACATAATAAGGTATACTATCAATTATTATTTATAACCTCCTTGCACTTTAAACTTATAATATATTTATATTCTCAATTATTTATTTATAAGAACCTTGTTTGCATAAAAAAAAAATTCTACGTTTAATATGCTTAGTCATGAATATTATCTTATAGAAAGTGTAAACATAAATTTTTTATGATTTGTGTGGTAATGATTTATTTTAAATAAATAAATAGTTGTCATGTTTCATTTTTTAAGAGTTAAATTACTTGAATTTTAGGCAACATTTTCAGATATATTTCATTACCATATTAATACGAGATGAATTTATAGTACTTTTTGTGTAATTTATGAATATCTAAATTATATTTTAAATATTCAATTAATTTAATTTAATTTAGCTTTAAAAATTAATCAAATAAAAAAAATACCAAAAATTGGTGTTATGCCATTGGTACTTCTTGTACCACATCGGAGAAGGATACAAGAAAATTAGCATTTATAATGCCATGACCAATAACATTGAAATAATCTAATTTCAAAGACAAACTACACTACTGCTTGGCAGTGGGGGTGGGGATTAAGTTTGAGCAGTGGCAGAGGCTGGGGGATCAAGTTAAAGTGTTTGTAATGGGTGGGTAGTGGTGTTAAATGCTAAGTAGTGTAAATTATAGTGGGACGTGTGTGATCAAAATAATTAATTAGGAAATAATAATTAATATTATTTATAAGATTTTTTTTCAAATTTATTAGAATATCTTCATGCTGCTTTACTTACGAAAAAAATTGTAAGAAAATTCCCTTTTTGTTAATTTTAACCAAAAATTTTCGTAATATTTTTAGTATTTTTTGCAAGAAAATTTGCATGTAATTTACATGTGAAATTTAAATTCCTAGATAAATTACTTGCGGATTTTGAAATTCTCAAGAAATAATTACCTACGAAGATTTTACCTTCGGATTCTTTTTGGTAGGAAAATCCGCAGTAAACTTAATTTCCTGCGAATTTTCGTATATAATTCCTAGAAAAATCCCCATATAATCCACATTTTTCTTGTAGTGGTAGTCCTTTAGTAACTCAAGTCATCTACGTTGTCTCAAGTTCAGATCCCTCTGACTAAAGATGTACTGAAGACTCCGATGATCGGTAAAGACTTCACAACAAACCCTATACAAATAATGTTGTCATAGCTTAAGCATAAACACCACCGCTGCAAGCTCTAGATCGTGAGTAGGATAATTCTTCTCATGTGCCTTCAACTGTCTAGAAGCATAGGCAATAACCTTCCCTTTCTGCATCAATACACCTCCCAAACCAACACCGGAGGCATCACAATATACAGTAAAGCTCACACCCTCCTCGGGCAAGGTCAACACAGGAGCTGAAGTCAACAAAGTCTTGATGTTTTGGAAGCTTGCCTCACATTCATCGGACCAATGAAAATCCACAGTCTTCTGAGTCAATCTAGTCAATGGCGCTACAATGGTGGAGAAACCCTGCATAAACCGCCGATAGTAGCCTGCTAACCCCACGAAACTCCGAATCTCAATAGGAGATCTCGTCCAACCCTTAACTACCTCAATCTTGGCTGGATCAACCCGAACACCCTTCTTGGACACTACGTGTCCCAAGAATGACACAGACTCGAGCCAAAACTCACACTTAGAGAACTTGGCATACAACTTGTGCTCCCTCAAAGTCTGAAGTGCCAACCTCAAGTGACGGACATTATCCTCCTTGGTCCGGAAATATATCAAAATGTCCTCAATGAACACGATCACGAAGGAATCCAAGTACGGACTAAACACTCCATTCATCAACTCCATAAATGCCGCAGGAGTGTTAGTCAGCCCAAAAGACATCACTAAGAACTTATAGTGACCATAAAGAGTCCGAAAAGCTGTCTTAGGAATATCCGATGGCCTAATCTTCAACTGGTGATAGCCGGACCTCAAGTCAATGTTAGAGCCAACTTCTTAAAAGCTACCTTGTTCAACTTCCCATAATCAATGCACATCCTCATAGAGCCATCTTTCTTCTTAACAAAGAGAACCAGTGCTCCCCAAGGTGACATACTAGGGCAAATGAACCCCTTGCTCAACAAGTCCTGTGACTGATCCTTCAACCAGTTGGAGCCATACGATATAGAGCAATAGAGATGGGCTTAGTGTCCGGCTCCAAGTCAATAGCAAAATCAATATCCCGATCAGGAGGAACACTAGGAAGATCAGTAGGAAATACATCAGCAAACTCCTGAACCACAGGAATGGACTCCATGCGAGGTGACTCAACACTGGAATCCCGAATAAAAGCCAAGTAAGACAAACACCCTCTATCAATCAACCTATGGGCTTGGATGTAAGAGATAACCTTACTAGGGTAAGAACCACTAGTACCTTTTCACTCTACCCTTGGAACACCAGGCATCGCTAGAGTGACAGTCTTTGCATGACAGTTAAGGATCGCATGATAGGGAGAAAGCCAATACATACCCAATATCACATCAAAATCTACCATCCCCAGAATAATCAAGTTTACCCAAGTGTCGTACCCAGCCAAAGAAACAGGACAGGATCGATACACTCGATCCACCACTAAGGGCTCACCCACGGGTGTAGAAATATGCACAAGCACAGGCATACGATCACACACTAAATCAAGCTCAGATGCAAAGTAGGTAGACACATAGGAGAAAGTAGACCCTGGATCAAATAACACATATGCATCTCGATGGCAGACTGGGACAATACCTGTGATGACTGCATCAGAAGACTCAGCCTCAAGTCTCCCCGGAAAAGCATAACACTGAGCTCCTCTGCCACCTCTGGTCTGAGTCGCACCCCTACCTCCAAGGTGGGCCACATCTCCACTACCCGATGCTCTGCCACCTCTGCCTGCTGTCTGACCCCTGTCCTGACCTCTAGCTGGAGGCGTTGAACCTCTCTCTAGAGCTTCCGAATAAGTACGCTGAGGCCCTGAATGAGTTTGTAGAGGGAACTATCGCATCAAATGACCCGAATCTCTATAAGTATAACATGATCTCGGAACGATGATCTGCTGTGAAGAACCAGATAAAGTACCATGACCACCCTGGCCAGAACTGTGAGACCCACAGGACACATGTCCACCCTCGGCTGCTGGCATGGAAGCATGTACTAGCCTCTGATGCTAGAAAGAAGTACCACCTCTCTGAGAACCCCTGCCTCCAAACGAGGCACCAGAAAACTGGCCACTAGAACGGGCCCTCTTGGAGTCCCCAAACTCCTCTCGTACCAACAACTATGCCTCTCTGGTATTACTCACAATGGACTGGAAGGAAGCACCCTCACGAGAAGATCTGAAAACATAAGATCAAATGGAGAAATTCAAACCCCTCACAAATCTGCGGACCCTCTCCACCTCATCTGGAACCAAAGACGTGGCATGGAGAGACAGCTGACAGAACCGTGCCTCATACTCCGCAACTGACATGCCACCCTGAGTCAATCCCTCAAACCTTAACCTGCTCTCCTCACGCACACTCCAGGGAATGAAGCGGTCCCAAAAAGCACTAAAGAAAGCGTCCCACTCAACCGGAGGAGATCCCACTGGCAAGGACTCCACACAAGACCTCCACCACTCCCTGGCTGGCCCACGGAGCTAGAGAGAAACAAAATGGATACCCCTCGCATCCACCATCCTTACCGCCTGAAGAATCTCATGGCACAAAATCAGGAACTCATAAGCATCCTCTTTCTTACCACCCTGAAATTGGGGTGGTTTCATCTTCTGAAACCTCTCATAGCACTGATGGCCCTCTACTGTCAGAACCACATCTGAAGCAACTTATGAACCGACAGCTGGCGCGGGAACCAATGGTGGCTGACCCAGCTGACCCTGAAAAACCTGATCCTGATGTTGCTCTGGGTCTGCACCTCGACCCTAGTCTGTGAACCATGTGGTGTGCCTGCAGCACCCTGAGTAAAGCTCTCCATAACTCCCAGCATCCTCAATAAGGTCTCCTGAAAGAACGGTGCTGAGAACCTTGGAGGAACCTGTCCTCACCAACCTCAACATGTGGCTCTGGGGAAGCCTCTCTACCACGGCCTCTAGAAGGTGCCGCTCCTCGAGCACGGCCTCTCCTACGTGCCGCTCTATGATTACGGCCTCCAGCTCGGCCTCTACCCTGACCTCTGACAGGGGTCTCAATCACTGCCTCGGGGACTGCCTCCCCTCCATTGCTCGAAACAAAAGCTCTGGTCCTCGACATCTGCTAAAACAACATGCGACACTTAGCACAAGTGACAAGAGCCACGCACGATAAGAAATAATGAAATGAAAGAAATTTCCTAACAGTCCTCATAACCTCTCGAAGATAAGTACAGACGTCTCAGTACCGATCCGCGAGACTCTACTTAGACTTGACTTGTACACGTGAGACCTATGAAACCTGGGCTCTGATACCATTTGTCACGACCCAAAATCACGTGTGATGGCACTTGTTCTATCCCACCAGGACAAGTCAGCCTAAAACCCAACAAGCGGAAATAACATAAATAAAGAAGAGAAATAACCAAGCGGAAGTCTATCAACTTAAACAAAACCTACCCAAGACTGGTTGTCACATGTACAAGCCGCTAATACAGAAGTTCAATAAATAAGTACAAGTTTCAACATTCTGTGTCTCAAACAGAACAAAGTATAGAAAAGAATCTAGAAGGGTCGCCGACATCGAACAACTACCTCTCAAGTATCCACAAAAGCCTTGGAAGAAAAGAGAAAGAGAGATCAAATCACGGTCCAGGCTCGCAACCTACACTGATGTAGAAACAAGGGTGAGTACCAAAACCACGGTACCCAGCAAGTCAACCAATAAAACAAGGTCAACCTAACTAAACTCACAAACCCCTTTCCTTCCAATCGAACCTTCACAACTACAACCTGCACAGAAAATCAACCCAACCTATTATACATAGTTATAACGCATATAGATCAACAACAGTCCACAAATATCAGCAATAGAACACATAATCATCAATTATATCAAATACAATGGCATGGGACATAAACACAACTCCACAATGTTAAGAAAAGGACAATGAAATGCAATGCAATGCCAAGTATCATGATGCATGTATGTCCTACGATACACATCCGCTGAATCTCAGACCAGAACCCATGGGGGCCACACAAGGACCATGTATCCACCGGAACCATTTCTCATCAGCATAATCATCACTCACCGGAACCATTTCTCATCGGCATAAATCATCACTCGCCGGAACCATTTCCCATCAACAAAAACATCACAGGTCACACATGGACCATTTATCCACCGAAACCATTTCCCATTGGCATAAATCATCATAGTGTTTCAGAACCAATGCACACAAGCATGTTAACACAAATAATGAGAAAACGATAGTGTTCACAATCACAACGCAATTCATATCAATGCAAATCACGTTACACTATGAACAATATATCAACATCATCAATTACATCATTTACAATAAGATCAATTGCCTAGTCTTCGATTCACTACTCATTTCATCACAAGTAGGGTCAATTGCTAAGCAAGATATTCAAGTTTAATCCCATAGTTCAAAATAGGCAAAAGACATATTCATTAATATCACGATTTCATCAAGGCATTCATAGCATTTTACCAATCACAACCCAACACACAAGATTAATACAATTCCACATGGTTCACAACATTAGCACATAAGCCTTTTTATTACCCCATCGATCAAATTAGATTGATTTCATACAAGATTTCATCCCATTCCTCAATCTCATTACTCCCCAACTCATACAAGGAAGAAATTCAGAATTTAATGAGGTTCACAAAGTTTTAAAGGTCCACTTGCTTTAATCAAAACACGCTCAATCCACAACCGGAGCTTTTCCTTTTCGAGAGCAATCCAAAGCACCACAATCTACTCAAAATATGAACCACAATCACAATCCGGAGCTAACAATGCCAAAAACAGAAAATTCGAAAAGAAAGAATAAAACAAACCCAAACTCCGATTTTGAAAACGGAACTTAAATCCGAAATTTATTACATGAAAGGGTCCCTCAAGGCATTAGAACCCCAATAGAGAAAATCATTTGAAAAAAGGAGCTCAAATCAGTCCATCATTCCCATTTTAACAAACTTCACCATTGGTTCCGTATTAGTTATCACATATTTATTGTTGTGTGTTATCAAATATAGTACAACCCACAAGCATTTTTCAAAAAAAGTATATGAAGAAACTTGTAGAAAGGGACAAAAGAGAAGATTAATTTTCAATCATCCTTGTTGAAATTTTTAACAGAGTTCAAAAAAAGACACCAAAATAGCAAAAAGAAATTGCAATAGTTATATGAATCACTATAAGTTACAGTAAAAGATTAAGCTTCATGAAATAAGAGGAAGAAAAACTTTGAGGAATGAAACACACTTCATAAGAAGACTAATTAATGTATTTGAATTCGACTCTCCGTTAATGGGAAAAAATCAACAAATAATAGTGGCAGAAATAGAAGTTTTGTTTACTAAAGAATTAAATGTAATGAATTCAACCATTCAAGCAGTGTTATGAGTTGTGGACTGAGAGGTGCAAGAGTACTAATGTCGCATTGCAATTGAAATCAATTTTCTTTGTTTATTCTTTCTTCTTTTGGTGCCTTGTAATTAAGTGTTGGGTTTTAAAATGTATGAATGAAAAATTAAGAGTTGTGACTTTTATGAACAGTTGTGACTTTTTCGTAAGGTTGTGACTTTTAAAAGGTGTGAATGAAAAATGAAGAGTTGTGACTTTTGTGAAAAGTTGTGACTTTTAAGAAGGGCAGTTTTGAAAATAAATAAATAAAAAAAGAATTCTTACTTCTGGTGGTGCCACGTCACTGGATTGAGGGTTCTCTTTTATATATATTATTATTATTAGGGAAAAGGGTCAAAAATGCTCTTAAACTATGTGAAAGAAACAAAAATGTCCTCAGTTTGTAGTTTGGTCCAAAAATGCGCTTAGTGTCAATGCTTTGGTTCAAAAATGCCCTTGTAGTCAATATTTTGGTCCAGAAATGCCCCTATAGTTACTAAATGGGTCAAAAATGTCCTTTTCAAAATAAATATATTATTTATTTTCTTTTTGAACACATCTTCTTCCTAATTAAAATATTATTAAAAAATCCTATACTTGTTTTTCTTTCTTTTAAAATACTTTAACAAATAAAAATGTAGGAAATAATTTTTTTCCTTCTTAATCTCACTTTATCAAATAAAATAAAATAACTTCATGTATCCTTTCGACCGATAATATATGTCATATATATAAGATCATAGTATATCCATCATTAATTTTATTTATATAACGATAAAATATAATTATAATAAAATAAGAAATTTTTTATTTTTTATTTTTTTTGAATTGAAGTAGGATAAACATTTGCTAATTTTAAAAAAATATTATTAGAAAAAGAATGTGTTAAAAAGAAAATAAATAATATATTTATTTGGAAAATGGGCTTTTTTGACCCATTAAAATAACAATAAGGGCATTTTTGGACCAAAGTATTGACACCAAGGTATTTTTGGACCAAACTACAAACTGAGGGCATTTTTGTTCCTTTCACATAGTTTAAGGACATTTTTGACTATTTTCCCTTATTATTATTATTATTAAATCTGTAAATTCTCAACACATTTAACTCATACTTTTAACAGTACAATAAATTCAAAATTGAAATTCTTTAAAAGTTGAAATCATTAAATTATGAGTAATGCATAACAAAGAGAGACAATTGGACCCACGTTTATGCTCCCTTTCGATTGTGTATTTATACTTTGTCACCTGAAAAAGCGGGTCTTGCATGATTTTAAAATAATTTTGGAGGCCAGATACAAAATAAAATACTCAAATTAAAGTACCTTTTAACAAAGGGAAAATTACACAAATTAGCAAACATGGCTATAGTTTGAATTAATTACGGTTCGCAGCTTACTTTTAACTGTAACTATGTCACTTATACATATACAAATACAAATTATACATATGTATATATAATATTATATGACAAATATATAAATACAATTAGCCTCTCTCCACTCTCTGCCATCTCTCGCTCGCCGCTCTCCTCCATCTCCCAATCTCGCTCGCCTCTCTCCTCCCTCTCTGACTCTCACTCGCCAGATATACAAATACATATGTATATTAGTTACATATATACAATTATTTAACAGATATACATATACAGTTCGCCTCTCTCCACTCTTTGCCCTCTCTCGCTCACCTCTCTCCTCTCTCTCCCAATCTCGCTTGCCTCTCTCCTCCCTCTCTCACTCTCGCTCACTAGATATACAAATGCATATGTATATTAGTCACATATATACAATTATTTGGCAGATATACATATACAGTTCGTCTCTCTCCACTCTCTGCCCTCTCTCGCTCGCCTCTCTCCTCTCTCACCCAATCTCGCTCGCCATTCTCCTCCTATAACATGTAGCTACGAATCGTAATTAGCAAACTATAGTTATGATGTATAATTAAAATATTTTGAGTGGCTATATATGAAAGTTCCTCTTTAACAAAAATATATGACTTTGATGGATCTGTCCCACTTTCCTCCTCAATAAATATGTCAATAATATTTAAATTAGTCCCAATCAAACAAAAAAGGCATCCGATGAAATTAAATAACTTAACGTATTACAAATTAGTGACTCCATCTTGGTGTTTCTTTCTTCTTTTTTTTTTAAGAAAAAAAGTAATCTCTTCTCTTAGTATTGATGAATCGACTTTTCATATTATATTATGTTATATTATATGTTCTTTATAACATAATTTTGTTATAGCAATTTAAAAATATCGAAACAAACAATGATGTTACGAAGGGAGAGATCCAAAATTTCCTTCTTCCTTTCCTTCTCTTTTTCAGAAATCTCTTTTTTCCTAATTTATATTCAATCATATTGACTGATGTATTGTAATGGAGTATATAACTGCATTTGTTTTACTCTACGTGAGATGACTATGATTTCAAAGATTCTAAAGTTGACTTGATCCCACCATTTGGCATATAATATCATGCCCATCCTTAAGGAAATTTGGACATTTTTTGTAGATAGAAAAGTCAAGGATTTCAACCTCTATTAGTCACTTGATTGCCACATGATAAATCTTGTAATTGATCTTGCCTTTGCAATTCATTTCTCTGGCCCTCAATGTGCTTGATTAATCGATCTCTTAATCAAGTGTGCAAAACTATCTAATCCATGTCCTACATGTCTATATTCAATTATTGTCATGTTCCATGCCCTAGTGGATGAAAAATCGAAATTTTGATTGAAACATGTGTTTGGTTTTATACTAGACTAGATAAGTTACTGTTAAAATATTTCCATCCGCGATGGACATTAATAGTTGGGTCAAGGCATGCACCTACTTTCATTCATGAACTTCTTTTTTTTAATATATTACAACAACATATTCAGTGAAATCCCACTAACACCTTGTTTGGATGGTTGTTACCCATTGTATTGTATTGTATTGTATTGTTAGTGTAAATACAATGTTTATTTTGATTGTTACGTAAATTTTATTGTATCATATCGTTTAAATCTATCGTTAGGTAACAACGAAAAAACTCATTTTATGCAACGACTGATTTGGTGTGAATATCGCGTCGTTACTTTAATATTTTTCTCTCATTTTGTCTTTATTTATTATTTAATAATCATATTTCATCTTTTATCCTACCTTTTCATAGTAGCTTTACCCCGTACCCTACTTTTCTTGTAGGTTTATCATTCAAATTATGGATGTGTGACATTATGTAACGATGGAGAACGATACAATCTATCCAAACAATGTATTCATTAAAACAATATAATACAATACATTAAGAAACAATATGTAACAACCATCCAAACAAAGTGTAAATGAGTTTGGGGAGGGTAGGTGTATGCAAACATTTCCATTACCTCGTAGAGGTAGAGAGATTGTTTTCGAAAGACCCTCGACTCAAGTGCATCAAATCCAGGTAAAAAAGAAGAATAAATAATGAAGGAAGCCTAAAAGTTAATAAGAAGAAGCAATATAAAGTCTACACGAAGGAAACAATACCAACACTAAAATAATGTGATAATCGAAATATAATAAACAACATATGGTAAGAACTACAAGGTGTCACGGCCCGAGCCTACACCCTGGACGTGGCCGGCACTCGAGAACCATTGATGGTCCCCAAGCGAACCCTCATCCTGGTTAACTACAAGCGGAAAACTAACTCAAGCAATAATAGGCTTAAAACCGAATCAAATCCATCAAACTCACATACTCAACTCATAAAGTCTGGAAAATACTTAATAGCAATACTTATAGTTTATAAAACAACACAAAAGAAAGTAAATGCTGAGGAACACCTCGACTCTGTCTATCTATGAAGCCTCTACTATTAAGGAAGGATATCGGGATAAGACCCACGACACCTCAAAGAGCTACTACTGACAACCTATATAACTGGAGTCCTCCGGAACCAAGGAGGCTTTACTCGAAAGCTGACAAGCGGATGAAGTGATCTCAACGGAACTCCTGTTGATGATCCTAAGTACATGTATCTGCATCATTAAAAGATGCAGGTCGAATGACATCAGTACATTGAATGTACGAGTATGTAGTATAGCTGAATAACAAAATAACTTAAATGAAATTCTGGCAGTAACTTAATTGAAATATAATATAAATCATGATGGGAAAACTCATTTAAACTCTTACCGAAAGAATGCAATAAAAGCATATACTGAACTGACCAGGTAGAAAGAAATACTCAACTCAACTTGACTCAGCTCAACTCAACTCGACTCAACTCAACTCAACGTAAAACATAACTAGATGTAATATCATTTTAAGCTTCACAAAGTATAATATAATAACTCAAAGAAAATTATATGCGAAAATATAATGAAAGTATTCTTTACTCTATTTGGGAGTTTCTCTAACCGACAACCATTATTATGAGCTACGTCATGATACAGCGTCACGCCCACGCTGCCAGAACTGTCATATACCTTGCCGGGGTATAGAACCTCTCAACTAAGTGGATCCACAAAGCTCTTCCCGAAGGCACTAAGAAATCATGTAAAAAGTATGAATCATTTACCCATGTTGGCATACATGGTTTATGAGGACTTTGAGTTGTCTGAACTCATCCCTATATCGGTGCTCAATACTACTCCCAATAATATATATTCATGCTCAAATGTATAAAACATAACTCTTTCTCAATTTGAGGTAATTACTCAAATGATCCTCTTAATAGAGGTAATACTCTGAAACATTTCTGAACTCATAAACTCATTTAAAGATCAATGCTTCTCTCTTTTAAATGTAAAAGTGTTACATTTGGGAATACTTAATTCCCTTATACTCTTTTTCAATCGTGAATACAACTCTTCTCATTCTCATATTTACTTTCTCAAGACTTAGTTCAAAACCATTGATAATTACAAAGGAATTCTCAAAAAGACTCAAAAATACCTCTTGAACTTCCCTCTTAAACTTACTTTAGTTTGGAATGTAAATTAAGACATGCGAGTAGGATAATGCATGAATTTTCAATGATAAATAGAGCTTATAGGAGTTAATATAGAGTGGGAATATAGTCAAAACTCAAAGGCACACGTTCGGAATGAAACATGAAAGGAAAAAGGCATGGGAACCCTAGCGTACTGCTGGCGTGGGGCGCCAGGCCCCAAACTACTGACCAGAGTTTGGGGCGTACTGTTGGCGTGGCACGCCAGGCCCCAAACTACTGATCAGAAATCCTAGCGCTATGGTGGCGTGGCACGCCAGCACCCCCCTCCAGAAAACCCGACGAATCTTCATGCTCAATTTCGGGTGCTAACTCATTTAGAATCGTTTGGTTTCTTCCAAACTCTCTTTGATTCACAAACCCAACACAAAACTATCGAAATTCCACTCAAATTCTATCAAGAAACACCACTCATTCGTAAAACTCTCACCTAAAGAACTCAAAACATCCATTGTTAAAGAATGAAGCTTAAAACTCAAGAACTCTTCAAGAATGCTCACATAAACAATTATATGGGCGAATTAAAGAACGAATTACATGCTTGGCGTGAGGATGAACAAATCCATCACTACGGGAAGCCTCACATACCTGGGAAGAACAAAGTTCTTGGTGAAATAGACGAATCTTGAAGAACGCTTGAAAACCCTCTTTTCCTCTTCTTGAAACATCGCCCTAATTTCTCTAAGTGTTTAGGAATGTGAAAAATAACATAGCATCTTATTAGACCCCCTAAATTGGGTGAATAAAACGTGGGTAGGACTATTGGGGTAAGGAAAAGACTAAAATACCCTTTCCTTAAACAGATGAAAAGCCATAACTAGAGAGGCTTCACTCAAATGAGCATAACTTTTTACTTCGAGCTCGAAATTTAGCAAACTTGGTGGCGTTGGAAAGAGGACTCAAAGTCCTACGATTTGATAGCTGATGGGCCACCTAATTCTTTATGTGCTAGAAGATATGGTCATTTGAAGTTGACCTAAGTAGAATCTTAACTAAAAACTCACTCGATAAGGAAACTTCCAACTCAACTTTGTGCTAGGGGGTTCTAGTGACCCCAAATGGATATCCAAAATCATTACCACACTAATGAATTGACTTAGAATTTAAGAAAATTTTAGAATCACTCGGTATGACCTTATATGCAAATTCAAGAATGGTTCGGTCTTAACATAGAAATTTCCAGGGTGTTACACAAGGATATGACTAGTACTATGCCAGACGCTAATAAGTCTAAACCATCGCAAGACAAGACAACACTCTACCCCTTCTAAACTTCTACTCTAATAAGCAATCTTCACTCCGTCGGTAATATGAAGTTGCGCCATGTTCTTTCTAATTCCCTCTCTCCAATACTTTTTTGGCCTACATCTACCCCTTTGCTTACCCCCTACAAGAAGGGGAGTATCTAAAGGGGGTGTCGTGGGTTCACGTGAACCCATGCTCCCCTCTCTAGATCATATATAGTAGTGTTATACTTATTAAAAAATATTTAAATATAGATGTATGAACCCACGTTCAAAGTATCATATAATAATACGATGATGATTGGGTGCACCTCTCTAAGTGAGGATAGAAATTTAAATCTTATTTCTATCTTGTCTTTTTTAGTAAAACTTCTCCAAGTGGTTAACGGTTACACTTTTGACATTTCAACTCATTTTTCTTTTGTTTTTTTCCTTTAATCTTTCAAAATTTTCAAGTGTGTTACTTTGAAAATTTCTAAAAATTTTAGCACTGTAAAAATTTTATATAATTAAATTAAATGTGTATATTAAAATTTAAAACTAGTAGTATTATATATTTTGGACCTATAATTTTTAAAATTTAATTGTTCATATTAAGAACCTAAAAGTCAAAGCGATCAATTTTATATTTAAAATGCCTTTTTTCTTAACTGTGCACCCATCTTGCCGAAATCCTGGATACGCCTCTGCCTACAAGGCTACAACCAGCCTCTCGCACCTTCTCACTGGGGTGTCGGCGCACCTTCTCTGCACATATTCAAACCATTTCAATCTCGCTTCCCTCATCTTGTTCTCTCCACAAAGGCCATTCTCACCTTTTCCCCGATAACCTCATTCCTAATCTTGTCACTCCTAGTATGCACACATCTATCTCAACATCCTCATATCCACAACATGCATCTTCTGAATATGTGAGTTCTGGCCAACACTCTGTTAGGTCCGAAATTAATCAGGGTGTCATGCGGATGCTCATAAAGAAAACCTCGAAACACCATGAGTAAGAAGACAAATGAGAAATATACCAAAAGACACAAAGATTTAATGTGATTCAGTCAACCAACCTACATATACAAAGGAGATGATCAATTCACTATATAAACACGAGAGTACAAAATATAGAGAGAAACAACTCCAATCAATTCACTCGGGAGGTTCACACAAGTGTCCCACAAATTATCCCCCTAACCAAAACTCTCAAAACCCCTAGGACTACATTGTGAATGTTGATTAAGTTAGAAGGAACAATCCTCTATTTATAGAGTCCCAAACCTTTTTCTACAAGAAAAGGACTAGCCAATCCTAAACTTTTTCCTAAAAGGAAAACGAATTTATGGTAAGAAACTCAAGGCAAGTACCCAACAAATCTCCCCCTTGGCCTGAATTTCTGACAAAATAAAATTGTTCACCTTCTTCACATAATCTTCAACATCTTGCATCTCCTCTGCATAATCTTCTTTGCAAAATCTATGTCTCAACACAGTGAACTTCTCTGAAACAATTTTTCCAACAAAAATCTTCATTACTATCAAATAGGTTGCGGCTAGAACTAATCCATCAAGATGAACACCCATTTCTAACCTGGTTCAACCATTGATTATCAAACCAATGAACCTGACTCCATCATTGAAACATTGAACCTGGCTCCATCATTGAACCATCAAACATGGCTCTGATACCACTTGTTAGGACTGAAAATAATTAGGTGTCATGTGAAAACTAGCAAAGCAAACCTCGAAAGACCATGAGTAAGAAGACAAACGAGAAATATACCAAAAGACACAAATATTTAACGTGGTTCGGTCAATCGACCTACGCCCACAAAGGAGATGAGCAATCCACTATATAAATATGAGAGTACAAAATATCGAGAGAAATAACCTCAACCAATTCACCCGGGAGGTTCGCACAGAGATAACATATCACTCGTGTCCCATAAATTCTCTCCCTAACCAAAACTCTCAAAACCCCTAGGACTACATTGTGAATGCTGATTAAGTTAGAAGGAACAAGCCTCTATTTATAGAGTCCCAAAACTTTTCCTACAAAAAAAGGACTAGCCAATCCTAAACTTTTTCCTAAAAGGAAAACCTATTTATACTTTATGGTAAGAAACTCATAGCAAATACCCAACACACTCCACCCCATACAACAAAGGTGGTCTAACCACCACTTTATAGAACATACCTTTAAGTTTAGATATCACACAAGACTCCAGAGGCAAGCCTCCATTTCATCCATGCTGCCGAATACGATGTATGATATAATTGTTGATGTCTCCACTATCCTGAATTACAGACCCAAAATATTTAAAACTTTCTATCTTGAAAATAGTCTGCTTTGTAAACCTTACTTCCACGTCCGCATTATCCAATGAAACACTCTAAAGGTACCATAAGTAACATATCTCCTCCAAAACGCTTATAAAACACAGATACTGAACTCCTCTTCTTCCCTAATTACTCGTTACAAAACACAATTATGTTGTTGTCAAAACTTTAAGTTAATAGATGATATTTGAATTTTATAGGCTTTGAAAATTCTTGAGGAATTCTACTACAATCCCTACAACAATTATTTGGAAAGCCTAAAGTCCTTAACGGCGAATATTACTCTATTAAAGCCATGTTATTTAATTCCCCTTTCAAAACCTATTTTTCTAACACATTCTCCATGAATAAGCATTTGTTTTTCTTGAGACAAAAAAAAAAGGAAAAATTACTAAATTACACAGTTTTAAATTAACTATTTTCCATATCTCCCTATATCTTTTAACAATTTCTAAAATCCCTTATTTTAATAATATATCCATATTAATGTATCCACGCTTTCACTAATGTATCCGGATTGGGAAATCCCTTATTTTAATAATGTATCTGTATTAATGTATCCGCGCTTTCACTAATGTATATGAATTGCTGTATTAATGTATCCGCGCTTTCATTAATGTATCCAGATTGAGAAATCCCTTATTTTAATAATGTATCTGTATTAATATATTAATGTATCCGCGCTTTCATTAATGTATCCGGATTGGGTTAATTTTTTAAGGGATTATTGTAATTAGAAAAAAAGTAGGGATATATAGTAATTTTATCTTTACTGATTTAGGTAACTTATAATTGTTTTTCTCTTTGTCCAACTAGGACTAATTTGGGCCTCAACTTGTGGCCTTAAACAAGAATTACTCTTCGATTCCAGTGGTTGTAACGTTCGTTAATCATTAATTAGTCGTCACAATTGATAATTCTTTGTGACAATAATTTAAATTAATCTAGCAAAAATATATATTTATCTTCCAATTAGTACGGATAAATTCGTACAGAAAATTTATTTTCTTTCTTCACAAGAAGTAGGTAGTTCTCGTGAAGAAAATATATTTTTAGTAATATTTTTGCATCTCCAATATATCCCCACAGTTTCATGTTTGGATATAGTGTATGTTGGTGTAATATACCACAATACAATAAATTACAGTTGAAAATAAAATGAATAAATCAATTTTTAGGTTAAGGCGCGGATATCTTGCTTTCTTTAAGGAGATTTAAGCTTATTGCGGCATAATCTACACCGATCCAGTAATATCCCTTTAATTTTGTCTTGTCCCCTCCAAGATACAACAGCGCAACAACGTCGTCCAATTCAAGTAATTCCGAATTAGTTGAAGAGTCCAAAGCTCCACAAAAGAACACCTTCCTTCAACATATAAATACCCTCTTTTGTATAGTGAATATAGTTGAAGAGTTAGAATATTTACTTTGTCTCAACTCTATCTTTCACTACACTAACTCAATATAAACTTCTCATCTTTTTTCACTCTACATTTTCTTATATATCTCTTCTTATTTTCAGCACAAAGGACGACCACACTATTTATAGGTGAGTAGTTCTTCCTTGCAATGAATAGGAAGATAATGAGAAGTAAATTGGGTAAATGAATAGCCCGAAGGTTACATAAGTTATAAGAATAATGAGCAAATAGGTTACAAAAGAGATTAACAACTAATGACCACATTCTACCACAATTGATGAAAGTAATGGGGGCATATAATGCCATTAAGGAACAAATCAAATGCTCCACAACAAGTTCCACAACCGTGCAACTCAATTTGGCATTTCACACTTGGGAATTAAGCACTTTAAAATAGTATTAAAATGTTTAAACTCCAACAGTGTGTTAGTTTACTTTTCATGTATTTTTAATTTCCTTTCGAAAACGGAGAAATTTTCATAAATAGCTATAATTTGAATCATAATTATGAATAGTAGCTATAATTTACCTAATTATAATTCATTGCAATAATTTTAGAGAGTAAAGAGCTGGAAACGAGTTCAAGAGAAATAGAGGAATGAAGCAAGTGAGATCAAGAGAGATAGAGCAGAAAGGAGAGTGGCGACCAGGCTGTATCTCAATTAAAAAGGGATACAACATATACATAATTTCATTTCTATCTCAATTCTCAAATCTCTCTCGCCTCTCTCCTCTCTCCTCTCTCCTCTCTCCTCTCTCTCATCTCTCATATATATACACATATTAGCTTTAAAACAAAAATGTAGATACACATTGTATCACCCCTAAAATAAATACACATAAAATATGTACCAATTTTTTGAAATACACAAATGAAAAAAAAACATTGATACAATATTTGGAAATTGTATCACCCCTAAAATAAATGCAAATATACAATTTTTCTAATCATAATTATATCAATTTTTTGGATATATAGATAATTGGTTGTATCCGTATATATCAATCGATGAAGATACAGTTTGATAATAGGTGTATCAGTTATTCTGATACACAAATACGATTTTTTCTAACACATAAATACAATTGACTATATCAATTTAAGACGAAAAAAATTCAAACATTAAACAACAAATTAAGAACCCAAAATTTTTTAAAAAAATTACCTTAATACAATAAAACATGAATCAACAATCAACCAACACCAAGGAAATATTAGAAGACCAAAAACTATAGATGTAGATATAAATAAATTCAGGTACAACTTTAATGCAGTTTCATATTAATATAAGAAACAAAGAGGTAGAAGAAGAAAGAAAGTAGAGAGATTTGCTATATAACCTTGAGTATAATTATATTATATAATTTTTTAAAAGTATAATTACATTATGTATATATTATATATGAAGCTGTAGCAGCTAAGTACACATTATTACTACTTAGTATAAGAATTTACAAGCAGGCATGCCTTCGTCAACATGCCTGCTTGTATGACAAGAGCATTTTAAGAACTTTCTATTTTTCCTTCCTTAAATCTTTGTATCTTCTTGCTTCAAAGGTGCACCTTTTCTTTATTGGACAATATTTCCATAATTACTCATATGTCCTATAAAAAATTACATTTTTTAGAACTTTGTGGGCCCAACTCATGGGCTCACTTTACTATGTCGGCTCCTCATTTTTCATTTTAACATATGTATTTGTAGTAGAGTTGTAATAGTAATACTTTTCATTACTATTTAGTGTTTTCTTTATTTTAATATATTTTAAAATTATGTAAAGATTATTATATATAACAATATTTAAAAACCACATAAAAAAAGTCAATTTGTCTCTCCAAATTCTATAAATATCACATAATTAGGAAAAAAACAATAGCACATACATTATTATTTTAAAATGCACATAAAAAGTACTATAAATTACAAAATTACAATAATTAATATCTTAAAATATTTAAAAACATATCAAAAATTTGATTGACTTTTCAAATTTTATGTGTCATATAAATTGGGACAAAAAAGTAACATCATTATTTTAAAATGACGTAAAACGTATTATAAGTCACAATAATAAAAACTTAAAATATTGAAAAAAATAAAATAAAAAAATTAACAGACTTTTCAAGTTCCATCTATATAATATAAATTGAGATAAAAAAAAAGTAACATAGGGGTATTTTAGTCCTTCTGCTTGCTTGTGTTATGTCTACTTTTGTGCAACGACACATATCCTACTTTATTATTGCTACTTAGTACTCCCTCCGTTTCTATTTATATGTCACAATTTTAGATTTCACGTCCTTTAAGAAACTAGATATATTTACTATTGAACCCTTATTTAGTGTTTTCTTAAAATCAAGTTTCCAAGAAATGAACATAAATTAATTTATTTTGATTAATCAAATTGACCAATGCACATGAATTAATCATTTAGTTTTCTTATGTTGGTCAAATTCATACTTTCAAGGCTAATAACTCTCCAGGGTAAAATAGAAAGAACATTGTTATTTATGTATTGATTTTGTGAAATGAGAAGTATTAAGGACCATTTATTTTTAGTAAGGACGATATATATATATATATTTTTTTTGATGACAAGGGAAACCCGCAGCCGCTACCCTTTGGGTGCGCACAGGGTAAAAACTCCACTCATATGCAATAGCTCGCAAACCACACGTGAGAGGTAACCCGCACTAGGCAAGCCTGGTGCGACGAGCTCGACCCAGAAGGCAAAACCCCTTGCTTTCGCTGGCAAGGGATTTCGAACTTGAGACCTCCAACATGAAAGTCCCAAGCCCAAACCACTGGGCTACCCCGAAGGGTCTTACTAAGGACGATATATAAATATGAAAGGAGGGAGTAGTTCGTCAGATAATTTGTTTTTTTTATATAAATTATGTCTTTTTTTAGTTTGTTATATATTTAAAAATTATCTAAGTAATACAATAAATTACAATAATTAGCAACTTAAATATTTAAAAGTTATATAAAATAATTCGACTGACTCTCAAAATTCTATAGGTAATAATTAGCAATTTAAAAAAATAAAATACATATAAAAAAATCACTTAACTCCAAAAAATCTATCAATGCCACATAAATTGGGACATGGGAAGTAACATATATTATTAAAAATACGTTAAAAATGTACTATAAATTACAATAATTAACAATTTAATATTTTAAAGACCTAAAAAATGGTTAATTTTTAAAATCTTATATGTGTCACATAAATTGAAATAAAGAGAATAATATATATTATTTTTAAAATTATATGAAAAAATACTATAAACTACATAAATTGAGACAAAGATTGAAATAAAAAATTAACATATATTGAGCCCGCACGGGGTCCATATCTAGTAGCACAATATTCGCTGAAATAGTCAAATTAGTTCATTATTTGGTTCACACATACAAAAACTAAAAAAAAAAAATAAGATAAAAGAAAGGAGGAAAGAATAATTATTTGTTTCATCAAGTCAATGATGTGTTGTGATTCAATGGTGAGATTGTTTCACTCTTAATTAGATGGTTCGATTTTGAGTTCCGGGTATAGAGAAAATCATTTTAGGAGCCACCTCCGAATTGACCCTACAATGTACGATCCAAATTTAATCAGAACTCTAATTTGAAACCCGGACACTAAATGAAAAATTGAAAAAAAAAAGAGTCAATTTCTACTAAATTGATAACTAAGGATAGAGCCAATTAACAATAAACAAATTGCAAGCAACTTCAACTGTAGGAGTCCACCAGTAGTCCATGTGTATAATGAAATTATGGAAGAACTTAGCTTATTAAAGTTTGTGAGTAAATGGACAAAATATTAGGTGGAGTTTTTCTTCACTCCCCAACTTAATATATATTTAACAATAGATATCAAAAATTCCTATAGACTTTTTGCCACTTTGACCCAACTTACTTTTGTCATTTTCCCTCCACGCATTCTAATTAATATGTGTGTATATTCAAGAATACTCATTTCAGTGTAGGAATAAAAATTACTTCTTTGAGTAGTGTATATATATACCAAAATTAAAGATAAAATTAGTCATGTTATTGATCTTCTCATAAAATGTCTTAGCTTGCAGGGCGAACGTTTACTTCAGGAGCACCATTTTTGGTGTTTCATTAAAGATGTATATATTTAATGTGGACATCCATTATAGAAAAGAAAAAAAAGTAGTGTAGAGATCCACTATATAAGTATTCTTATACTAGAGGATATTGTAGGCAGGGGCGGAGTCACGTGGTTGTCTTCGTTGGAAAAAAATATCACATATACAAGTAAAATGATACACGAAATGATTTAATAACATATTGTGGACACCCTTGACACAATAATCAACTATTGTAGCTTAATGATTTCAAACGTCTCGAATAAGATAATATTTGCGTGTTTGAATTCTCAATATCACTCATTGAAAGTACATTAATCAAGAATTTTATCTAGTGATTGCATCAATGACATTTTTAGCCACTCGATGGAGACGGGCTAACGGTGAACGTTTCATGAGATACTTTTGTTCATTAATTAAATATGTTTTACGTGCACCATCCAACCTCATTGCATTTATTGCCAAACCAACGATTAATGAGCTTACTAGGACAATTGTTTTTTTACCGTATACTACTGCTAAATATCAAAAAGTTCTTCACTTCATCTTGAGACAAATTAACTTTTTAATCATTTTTTTCAAATACAACGACTATGTATATGTGTTTTCAAATATTGTTAATCATTTATTCTCTTTTGTCCCAATTTATATGACACTTTTTTTTTATCAATCTCAAAATGAATGACATTTTAATAATAATTTAATTTTAAAATAATTATTTTATCCTAATAAGATAATTTATAGTCATCCACGCAATCATCTATGACTTATTATAGACCATAAATTTTAAAAGGTCGTATTTTCTTCTTAAATTCTTTGTTTATACAAACTACATCATATAAATTGAAACAAAGAGAATATTTATATTTGTTTAATTTGTTGGGTATTTGTCCTGAATTTCTTACCATAATTGAATTTTATGTTCCTAAAAGAAAAACACAAAGTGTCCATTCCTTCTAAATTAGTAGCATTCACAATATAGTTCTAGGAGCTTTGAGAGTTTTGTATAGGGAAGAAACGGTTAGACACAAGTGATATGTTATCACTTGTGTGAACTTCTTTTTATTCTGAATAAATTGTATCAGGTTACTTTTCTCTATATTTTGTATTCTCATATTTATATCGTCCATTGCTCATCTCTTCTTGTGGATGTAGGTCGGTTAATCGAACACATTAAATATTTATATCTTTTGGTATATTTCTCATCTTCTTACTCATAATCTTTCAAGATTTGCTTTTTAAACTTCCGCGTTATTTTCGAACCCAACAAAGGTGTCTCTAGACTCTAAACCTTTCAAAATAGTAAATAGATTAAGAATTTGTAGCCCAAATCTGAACGAAAGTTAGAATAAAATAAATAAAAAGCCAAAACCGCGTAGTATATGGATGCTATGCTCCATGTGATGAGAGTCATCTTCTACGACTTTGACATTAAAGTCTCCTCATTATACTTCCATCACCATTCACACACATTTTTATAGTAATTCTTTCTCAAATTCAGATCCAATTCAGCCTTTAAATCTTCAAGAAAACCTTGAAAAAAAAGAAACCAGTACATATGGCTCCACTTGTAACTCAAAACACTTGCAGCTTTTCTAACATACTTTTAATACTATCTTTTCTTTTACTTTTACTAGCTTCTTCATTCATTTCTGTTCATAGTCAGAATAATGCTTCATCAAAAAGAAGAATATCGGAGCTAGACATTGATAATAATAATGATGATTCTCCTCGACCAATTAAGAAGAAATCCATTTCAATCATTGATGATGATTCTCCTCAAAGAATCAAGAAGAAATACAATTCAAATTCACTTTCCAGTTCCAAGAATCAAACCAAACTCATCAAATACTCTTCCAAGAACCAAACCAAATTAACCAAAATTTCTTCTTCTTCCTCTAGTTTTGGTTCAATCAAAAACCAAACCATGCTTGCAAAAACTAAACTCACCCCAGAAGAGAAACTTGCACTAAAATCCCAATTGAAAAAGCTCAATTCCACTTCCACCAAATCCTCAGATCTATCCAAAATCACCTCTTCTTTGCCCAAGAACAAAACAACCACCACAAATGAATCCAAATCCAAAAATCCAACAAAATCCCAATCATCTCCAAATAAAAGTGCCAAGAAAGTAACAATACCCTATTGGCTAAAAAATGATGAAGATGACTTAACCTCTGGTCTTACTGACTTACCATCAAAATTCCAAGAAACCCTTTTACCAGATTTAGTTAAAATCTCAAAGACCTCAAAAGTCTATATCAACAAAGCCAACAAACAAATCACCAGCAACTTCAAACCCATTGTAGGCAACAAATACGCATCCACAATAGCTTCAATAACTTCATTTACCTTCATTCTACTCCCTCTTATCCTTGTTTCCCTCATTTTCAACAAAATCAAAGCTTATTTTTCACTCCAAAGACTATTAATCTTCATCCAAGTTTATCTATCAATTTACTTCTCCATTCTCTGTCTTTCATCTTTACTCACTGGCTTAGAACCACTGAAGTTTTTCTACGCTACATCGCAGTCCACCTACATTTGCCTACAACTCCTTCAAACTCTTGCTTATGTGTTGTACCTTTTGATGCTATTGATGTACCTTGTTTTAGTATTTTCTACTGATACTGGGCCGGTTACGAAGATGATTGGGCTGACCCAAACTTTTGTGGGCTTTTCTGTTGGGCTTCATTATTATATGACGGTGTTTCATAAGGCTGTGTTACGTCAACCTCCTAAGACTAGTTGGAGAATTCATGCTATTTATGCCACGTGTTTTCTTTTGATTTGTTTGTTAACTAGAGCTGAAAGAATGAAGAAAACTTATTTAGAAGGTGGTGAAGAGGGTAAAATGAACTAGAAGTTTTTTTTATAATTACTTAGATAGAAAGTGGAAAAAAAAAATAGAAGGAAAAAAACATTGTTTCTTCTATATTGCAAGTTGTAATTTATGAGGGTTTTATATTGTTATATTTTTAAATAAATGATGCAATTGTAGTAACATTTGGTTCTTTTTTCAATTTTGTAGAATGTAGATAGCATGTTACTTTACTACTATATATATAGAAATGGTTAGAAGCGAGTAGTTGTTCGTTGACATGTGTCAAAAGATAATTTTAGAATTTCAAAAAATTATGTTCTTTCTTGGCATAAGATAGATCGAGAGCTTGTTGGAGGTGTCTATTGTGTTGATAAAGAGAGCATATCTTATATACCTTAAGACTCCGACTGAGGGTGTCTAGTTCATGTGAGGAAATGACATTGTTCGTACCAGTGGTGTTTGTGGAGTTGATGATTGCGATAGTGATGTTGGTGGTGGGTTTTGTGAATTCGATGGCGAAGGCAATGGAATAATAAATATATGAGGCACCTTCCATTATAAGTATGGTTCTATACTTTTGAGAAGGTAATAAATTCACTTGAAACGAAATTAAGGAGGCAAAGAATTACCCGTACAGTTACATTGAATTTTTAAAATATCCATCCTCCCAGTGTTAAACTGGTTTGGTAGGGGACCGGGGGTTTTGGTATGACCCTACCTTATAAATTAAATGCAAACAAAATATTACAATGGAGAGAGCAGGTACCATGACCTCCCAAGAGAGCAAAACATGGAACCTCTAAATTTAGTGGACAAGTTTAAGAGATTTTATATATCTTCTAATATAAGTTTAACATCTCATAACCTAACCGAAAAATGACAAATCAATCAAAAAATATCAACAACGATTTATGATTAATTTAAATATCACATAGTTTGATTTACAATATTATTTGGTGCACCCATTCATCGGAAAAAAACATTTACTTAATTCGAAAACTTGAACACCTTAGCAAAAAATTTAGCTACACCACATGTTTGACCGACTCAAAGTCATACCATGCCGTAACTAGGGGTGGGCATGGCATGGTATTTGAAAATTTTGATACCGTAATTTTGGTATTCGATTTTAAAAACATTATTCTATTACCATACCAATTTAATTCGGTATGGTTCGGTATATTGAAGTTCGATTTTGGTATTTTATGGTATAGAAATCAGTAACCATAATTTATTCAATTTCGACTAATATATACTCGTATAATAGAGTATTATGACTTTGACAATTAAAAAGGGTCTCAATTGTATCATACTAACACATTACACATGTGGAAATATATATGCAAAATAAAGTACAAACAACTCCTTTTGTTAATCAATTACAATTCAAATATATTTCAATCAAAATAGAGTAGTCAAAGTTTTAACTTCTCAACATTTAGTTTATACTAATACTAGGTTGCATATTTATTAGTATTTTAATAATATATATATATATGTTATTTATGTAACTATATATTTTGGTATGGTATTCGGTATATCGGTATGTTATTTCTAAATACCAAATACCGTATCGAATACCAAAAAAAAAATGTATACAATATACCACACCAAATACCATAATATCAAAACCACGGTATTAAAAATTTCGATATGATATGATAATTCGATATATACCATATCATGCCCACCCCTAGCAGTAACTAATTTCATACACATAAATATGTTACATACACCACGCACGTCAGTTTGTTCCTTCAATAACAAAAAAAAAAATTGCACCTCTGGCAATGAATATTCACATTGTTGACTAAAGTTGTCAATTAATTTGAGCCATATAATCGTTCTCCGGCAACGGCCTAATCGCGTAATCATTCTCCGATGAAGATCTGGACGGAGCTTCCTCTGCCATTGGCACCTCAGTAAGTAATGGTACAATTATTGCTGCCGAATCTTCCAAAAATATCGGTCTTGTTTCGACTAATATACAATTTTGCGCGAAAACAAATAGTACACCCAAAAAAACGAAACCTAAAAAACTCAATGAAATAGTCCAGACCTCAGAGGTAATCAGTTGATCGTTTCCATGATCAGCAGGGGCGGGGCTCGGAGCAACATTCACCTCAGCAACAATAGCGAAATGTCCTTGTTTTCTAGTTGAACATGTATTTCCATTCCTCACATTTCCAAACTCGATGGAATTATTCGAGTCAAAATAAACACACCTTAACAAAGACTCATCTGACTCAGGCATTACATCGCTGAACTTAATGTCTATAGGATTTTCCAATGGATGAATTTTCAATTGTGATTTATTTTTGGCACACATATCCATCGCATCATAAGTCAAAATACCCAAAACTGGTGTTTGATAAATGTAACCGATAGGTAAAGGATAATAAAAAGACGACCAGTTACCAAGATTTTGATAGACAAGAACGATTCTTGTTACATAAGGCTCCACGGTGATTCCAGTTGGGATAAGAAATTCATTATAGTAACCATATCCTCTCCATTTTAAGCTATCTCTTCTAAGCATCAACGCGGAAATTTTGATCCCAGATAAATTGGAAGGAACAGGTCCTTCATAAACAGTACCTGTTTTTGTTTTTGGCCATGATAATGCCTTGAAAGCATATTCTTGAAGTAAGGAATCAAGAGAATTTTTTGCTGAAAATTCCGAATTAATTGATTCAGATCCAATCGCAACACAAATTAGAAACCAAAAAATTGTGTATATATAACCAATTACTGAATGCATTATGAAATTGGGACAATTTTTATAGTTGATTTATGGACACTAGAAAAAAAGAGATGAAAATTGGAATAGAATTTTTGGTATGCAGAAAAAAAGTGAGGAACAAGTAATTAAAGCTATAATTTTTGTTCAAAACTAAGTCAACTATTAATCATGTCAGGGTTTATGAATTAATTCCTTATTTATTTTATTACAATTAGGTGACCGAAAATGTCATATGTACAGATCATCTAGGCTCTAGCAGTATAAGTCTATAAATATTAAATTAAAATATAGATAAGTATAGTAGTATTCAATTTCATATAACTTTTATAGTTGTAGTTTAATCTAAGCCAGATTTAGTTTTAATATTAATATAATATACGAGTAAAAGTGAACGAAGAAAAGTAAAATATTTTCATTTGTGGTAATAATTAACTTATACATAGATTTGTACATATTTACAACGTAGATTTTTTAATTATAAATATTGTTGTTGCTCGTGATAATATTTTTTTTTATTAATAATAATATTTATGAATTGTCAGTATTGAATTATAAATATTATTCTATTTATTCATATTTATGTTATGGTATTCAATTGATCACATAGTTTAAAAATGAAAAGAGACATCGTCGAAATTTGTGGAATAAATTATAAATATTTATGTTGTTATGAATTATTTTATTATTAGTTAAAAAAAAGGGTCATAAATTGAATAGAGTACTAATATAAAAAGTTATTTCTTCTGTAAATTAAAATATTTAAAAAATCTAGTTGACTTCTAAATTTCATCTGTGCCACATATTTGGACAAAGGGAGTGACATAAGTTATTTAGAAATGACATAAAAAATACTTTAAGTCAAAATAATTAACAACTTAAAATATATAAAAAAATATATAAAAAAAATTGACCGACTTTCCAAATTTCATCAATGTTATATAAATCAAGACAAAATAAGTAACATATATTAGGCTCCTATTAATAGGGACTCACGTATCTAGTAGTATAATAATTTTTCATTTGTTATACGGTATATATTATTGTCTTTGTAATGTTCAACTTTACTACTTAGCATTACTCGCCTTTAGATGCCTTGTACTTTATTTTCTCACTTGAGGGAATAATTCAAAAGAGGCCTATATACAAGTACATATTCCATTGGGATCATTTCAAATTTTAATATTTACATTAAAGAACTTTGGCCTAACCCATCAGTGACCTCCTAAAGTTAACCCAGGTAAGCAAAAAGTGTCAAAATGACACAGCGAAACTCTACATCTATCTAAGTGAAAAATCGTGCCAACTTTAGGGGGTCACCGATGGCTTAGGCCAAGAACTTTATAATACTTCACCACAATAACATCTCCAATTGTATTTCATCATAATATTATTCACTTTCACATTATGAGCCTGTTTGGTTAATCGGCAAATAGTTGATAAGTTTTAAATATTGAAAAGTATTTTTAAGTACTGTAATTAATTTTATAAATAATTAGTTATGCATTTGTATAGAAATATTAAAATTGATAACAAACAATTAAAATGTTTAGGAAAAAGTGACGTTACACTATTCTTTTGTATTAAACTAAAATGCTTTTAAATTTTTAATAAAAAATTATAAATTTAAAAATATGCAGAAAAGGAGAAATTACTAATAAAAAGTGATCAAGAGGAAGTTAAAGACTTTATTTTGGGAAAATAATTTGAAAACTAGAAAAAAAAAATTAATTATAAAATAATAAGAGAATTGGTCAAACAAAAATGCTCATAAGTTGAAAATTATAAATTAAGGATAGTCAACTTATGGCTTTAGCTGATTTTGATAAGTATTTCGGATATGCACTAAACATATAAATAAGTTATTGTTGTAAATAATGAAGTTGGATGTCATGTAGCAAATCCACACTTCAAGATTTTGGATATTGATTTATGCCACACTTTAAGACTTTTGGGATTTAGGAAAGACTTTGGAGATTTCTTTCATGACTTTGAAAGATACAAATACACACCTATCTTCTATATATATTCATCTTATTTATAGAAATAAATACGCACATAGATATTGAAATATTGAAGTATTGAAGGAGAAACATTACTACTCTTTCTCTCTTTTTCTTTGTTAATTAACTTCTAATATCTTTATTTTATAACACGTTATCAGCACGAGGCTCAAAGATTAAAGGTAAGAATATTGTTCATGAAATCGTTTTAAAAAGAAAGTTTGAATGAGTAATTCTCTATTGCTCATGTTTAAGGTATGAATTATTTTTTTACTATTTATGCTATGTTTTGGATATAACAATGGAAGTTTTTAGACCTACAAGCCTTAAAAAGAAAAGATATTTTCTAATCCCAATAGTAAAAGGTATGCTCATGTTACCTGTAATTAGATTAATTAAAAACAAGTATCATTTTAATTCCAATTATGCGGGATATAGCTTTCAGACTCACTCAAAAGTATCCTCACCAATTTTTGTTGTTTCTTTAACTTTATAGTTAATTTGTAAAGTTATGATTGATGGTTCTTTGTTCTTTGTTTAAATGAAGTGGTTTATTTATAAGTCTTGTATTGACTGAAATATATGGCAGTGACTTACTTGGATAAATTGTAAGTTATGCTTTCCATTTCAATTCTCTGGATATATATTATTATTTTTTAAAAGGTATTTACCTATTCCTCCATTTTAATAAAGTATGAATATTTATTTGGTTACATATGTGATTAATCATAAGAATTTTGAAAAGATGGTTCCAAGAAATATCATGATAGTTAATGGAATAAGAATTGTCTTCGTTCACTTTGACCTATGTCATTGGTTGATGATAAGATGATGGATTCAAGTATCATCACATTAATAGAATAAGACATCGGATTTGAGTCCTGATGCACTATGATAATATAATATTGGGTTCAAGTCCCATTGAATTATGACATAACGCGCTTTCTTATGAATAAGATGTTGATTCCAAGTCCTAATGCAATATATTGATGATATAATGATGAATGAGCAAACTAATGCGCTCTTGATGAAAAATTATGGAACACATAATTTTGCTCCATTCTCTAAAATGAATGTGGTAGCAGTACATGCTAAGCCCAAAAGATGACAAAATCACTATTGTGATTGTATAAATGAATATGAGTGTCTCAAAAGACAAAGCATCATCATTGTGATAATTATAAAAGAAAGAACATTATGAGTTCTCAAAATGATCCTTCAAAGAGTGAAGGTAATTTTTGCAATCAAATTTGGTGTGAAGGGTATTGGGCACGCGATTACCGTGCAAACTAATTTGATTTTATAAATCCTCCATCAAAATAAAGAAATATAAAGTGAAGGTGCTCTTGACCTTTCAAAGTGATGTTTAGGTATGTCATATGAATATGATAAATTTCAAAGCATGACAATGAACTTCTAATGAATTTTTTTTTTATTATGAAGCATGTATATATGATTATAGTCAATTCCTTGAAGAGAATGTGACTTGTGATAAGTATCATGAAAAGTAGACCATTCTTGAAAGTGAATGTGTCAAGAGATGATGAAAATTATAAATAAAGACATACTCATGTATGACTTAATAAATACCACAACTCACCCCTATGGGAGGTTAGAGGAAATAAAGAAATTTTATTTTGGTATAAATGGTCATTGGTCAAGTACTTTTAGTACATCATAAATATTATGGTATGTTTTATTATAAAATACCGAAAGGGCAAAAGAAGGAAATAATTCTTGGCCACAAAAATTTTTCATTGGTTATGTATCTCTGTATATCAAAAATATTTTGTCAGATATTAAATAAAAAAGGAGGAGATACTAATGACAAAAGCAAATCAAGAAACAAGTTTTGCTTGTAATGATTTTGACCATGACAATAATGATATAAATTTGTCCTTGAAAGAGATGTTCACCACACAAACAATTTTATGAAATATGTGGTAGTATCCAATGTTAATTGTGAGCTTTGGTCAACTAATATGCTACTACCCAAAGAAATAAATTTGCTCATGATATTGGAATTATAAGTCTCAAAAGAAACCTTTTAAGTTTTGATGGAATAGTCAATGAAAAAAAATGTAGATTGAGACTATAAAATATTAGAAGATTTAAGATATTCATATTACTACAATCAAAGTGGATTATAAATATTTATGTGAAAGATTACCCATTTTTCGTATTGTTTGTGGTACATAAATATGAGCATGATGATGGAATCACATGCTAAAGTAAACTAGAAGTTAACTGAAATAAATATCAGTTGACATGATCGGTTGACCATCCCGGTTCAAATACGATACGAAAATAACTGAGAATTCATGTGGTATATATATATTGAAGAAATAATAAATTCTTCAAGAATTCTCTTGTGTTGTTTGTTCTCATGATAAAATTATCATTGTACCAGCTAAGGTTGAGATTGTATCTCCCAAAATTTTGAAATGTATAAAAAGATGAATATAGGCCCGTTCACTCGCCATGTGGACCATTTACTATTATATGATTTTGATAGATGCATATATGATATCGTCTCATGTGCTTTATTATCAACTTGCAATTTGATTTTTGCAAAAGTTGTTTGCTCGAATTGTTAAATAATCAAGAGCACATTTCAAATTATAAAATTATATTGATGATGTTGGTTTATATCCAAGTGGTTTAAGCAGAAATCATATGCCTCCAATTATAGCTACACCCTTGGTTATGAGAACAGAACTCCCAAAAGAAATTTGGTATAAGATGTGTTATTTAAAGTGTAGCAACACTTATGCGTATCAAGCCAATAAGGTTTCCCTATTTCAATTGGTTCAGGGTCAGGAACCAAATAATTCTCATCTAGAAATTCAAATGTGCAGTATATTATTCAATTGCTCCACCATTACGCAATGCACAAAGATGAGTCCCCAAATAAGGTTGGGTGAATGTTAGATTCTCTAACATTAGGGGGAGATAAGCAACTGGAAAATAAATTATACATAATGAATTATATATCATTGATATGATCCTCGTTGAAAAGATAATTTAAGTCAATTGTCAGACACATTTGCTGACCCTATATAATCCAGTTATAAATGCTTTAATGAAAGGTCCTTGAAGGACATAATTTATGGCATGCCTGAAGTATGATAAATTAATGAAAAAGAAGAAGAGCAAATGACCATGATGGTTATAATAATGAGGCAAGTGCTTTAAAGATAGCACCAAGACATAAAACTTCATAAAACCTTGGTAAAGGTTCAGGTACCTGAAAATGATGAAAAATGAAGAAATCTTGATAAGTTATGTCACATTGGAACAGACATCAAATGACCTTCGACGGTATCTTTGATATAATATAGCGCTCAAAATTATAAGTGGTGACGAGGAACTTGATATTAAATCTGTCAAAGAGAGTTGACCGATAAATGATTGTCAGCCAAAGAAAATACAATTCAAGTATATTTTATTTCACTTGGAAAAGTGATGTTCCGGACTTATTTTGTCCATATACCAAGATATAATGTCAGTGGGATACAAATGAATTATTGTGTGATAAGTAAAATCGAAAAATATAAAGTACAGTTTGTGCATTGAAAAAAAGATTTTTCGTAGAAATCCTGACATTTTATGGAGATGTATTCTCTTAAGGTGGATGCAATCGATTTTTCTTACAGTCTGACAATATATGAAAAACTTGAATACACGTGATGAATGATTATCATGTCTAGCTAGATAGTAAATATTATATGAAAATTCCTAAAGGATTTAAAAGGTTTTAAAGCGATGTATTCTCTTAAGGTGGATGCAATCGGTTTTTCTTACAGTCTGACAATATATGAAAAACTTGAATACACGTGATGAATGATTATCATGTCTAGCCAGACAGTAAATATTATATGAAAATTCCTGAAGGATTTAAAAGGTTTTAAAGCGATTCCATTGAATTGTACCCCAATGGTTGTGAGATTGCTTAATATAAAGATCAATTTTGATCTAATTAAAATGGTTAGAAAGTACCATGTCATAGTGCAATTGGTGCACTTATGTATCCTGCTATTATTTTTCATGGTAAATAATTTTATCAGATATGCATGCAAAATATAATATCACTCTTATCGGTTGAGATAATAGAGTGAATCAAATAAAGATATAAATTATTTATTCGGATCAATTGTGTCAAGCTTTATTGACCATGAAATTGCAGGAAATTATGAAGTTTGATCTCAAGAAAGTTAGTTATTTTCATTTGGAAACACTGCCATATCAAATCATTCTACGAGACAGTCAATTATATTGAAAGTGTCCGTTAGTGCTCGGTTGCTGTTGCTAACAAATAAAACGAGCAGTTTGTCTACACCGACAAGATCACGAATTGAGTGATTGTCAAAAATATATTTGGTTGAGATCAATAAACATATCCAGGAAATATGTGACATTTCTTTGAAAAGAGATATTCCAACAACATTATATGAAGACAATGTTTATGTGCTCAACTAAGAGGAGGACACATCAAAGAAGACTGAACAAAACATCTTTCATCAAAGTTCTTCTTGTTATTCATGATCTTCAAAAGAAGGATGTAGCAGATGTTCAACACTTCATATTCACCAAAGCATTATCAACTTCAACCTTTGAGAAGTCTAGATATAAGATTGGAATGTGTCATCTTCGGGTTATTAAGTGATGTCTTATTCAGGGGGAGTATAATACGCGCTGCACTCTTTTTTCCATAACCAAGGTTTTTTTTCCCACTGAATTTTTCTGGTAAGGTTTTTAATGAGGCAGCTCTCAATGCGTATTACTAGATATGTTTACTCTTTTTCCTTCACTAGGAATTTTTCCCACAGGATTTTTTTTAGTAAGGCTTTAACAAGGGACATTATCTATAGATGAAATCCAATAAGTAATAGATACATCATATTATGGATACCCAATACACAATTTTTTGAATAAGCTTGGAATCAAGAAGACAATTTACAAGCCGCTCCGCAAGCAGGTACCTATAAGACACTTACAAGCAGCTCTGCAAGCAGGTTCCTATAAGCAGCTTACACAAGCAGGTTCATTCAATCAGCTTACAAATAGCTTTCTTCAAGCAACTTATAATGAGGCAGCAAACAATGTGTATTAAGAATAACTATGAGCACTCTCTTTTCTTCTTCTAGAATTTCTTTGTATATGGACATCCAAGGGGGAATGTTGTAAATAATGAAGTTGGATGTCATGTAGCAAAATCCACACTTCAAGATTTTGGATATGGATTTATGCCACACTTGAAGACTTTTGGGATTTAGGCAAGACTTTGGAGATTTCTTTCATGACTTTGAAAGATACAAATACACGCCTATCTTATATATATATTCATCTTATTTGTAGAAATAAATAGACACATAGATGTTGAAATATTGAAGGAAAAACATTACTACTCTTTCTCTCTTTTTCTTTGTTAATTAACTTCTAATATCTTTATTTTATAACAATTATAAAATACTAATTATTAGCCAATTAAAATAACTTATAAGTTTAGGTGCACACTTTTTTATATGTTTTTTTAATGAGTTCAACTTATTTTATTGGCCTAGCAAAAATAAATTCTTGCATAAATATGAGTTTAATTTCATATAACTTTTCATAGTTGTAGTTTAATCCAGGAGTGTGCACTACTATTTGGATTAAATCGAAAAATCAAATCGAATTCTAATTTGAATTAATTTTTTGGTTTGATTTTGGATTAATAATTTACTTTGTTTGATTTTTGGTTTGGTTTCGAACTTAGATATATAAAGAGAGAGAGAGAGAGAGAGAGTGGGTGTATTATTGTCTTTTATTATGATTTAGTTTATATTTTATATTTGGACATCTATAATTGATATACTCTTATTGTGTTTTACGGTTTACTTTTGATTTATATTAGAAGGTATATTTAAGAGATTTAATATTATTACTTCTCCTATATATATATATATATATATATATATATATCAAATTGCAAATATACCTTTGATTATGTTTCTAATTATTGTATAACCGAATAACCAAATCAAAAAGAGAAAATCAAACCGAATCAAACTTATTTTGGTTTGGATTGGATTACACTTCTTAAAAATCAAAAATCGAAAAATTCAAACCGAATAGTACAAAATCAAATCGAAAATCGAATGCATACCCTAGTTTAATCTAAACCAGCTTTAGTTTTAATATTAATATAATATACAAGTAAAAGTGGACGAAGAAAGTAAAATATTTTCATTTGTTACCATCAACTTATACATAGATTTGTATATATCAAATAAATAGAAATAACTTATTAAATTATATATCATATTTTTTATTATTTTTAATAGGCATGAAAAGAGTCAAAACAGATAATTAAGCTCAAAGACCGTTCGGTAATCTTAATTACCAAAACTATGACCAGTTTCTTCTTTAACCTTCGTCTTCCTTCTTCTCCTTCTGCTTCTTCTTTTTCATCTTTTTCTTCTTCTTCTTTGTTGCTTCCCATTTTTCTTTAAAATTTGACGTACCTTAAACATGAGTTGTTTTGAGCAAATTATATTTCAAAAGACTCAAAATATTAAGAGGATTTTATATCTAAAATTTGAAATAACTTAAAGGTGATTTTGAGTTGATTGAGATTGAATAGTCAGTTTATACTTAATGTATAATCAGTGTATATTTTATGTATAGTTAAATTATATTCACCTTTTTGAGTGTATCATAACGTATAGTCAGTGTATATCTCATGTATTGATAAGCTATATTATATAGTCAGTGTATACTTTCTATGACTTTTGACAAGCTATATTGTATAGTCAGTACATACTTACTATGACTTTTATTTTTTATATAAATAAAATATGACTATATTTATTATAAACTAATTACTTTATTATATATATATCTAAAACTAGCCCTACTTAAAATTGTTGGAAGGAGTACTAATTTGGGACACTAAGGAGTAACATTTTACGTTATTTAAAAAGTAAGTGAAAAGGATATGAAAATTCACTCCAAGAATGAGTTCCTTCAATCTTGTTCAGAGGAACCAGAGTAGGATAAAGGCTTTTAATGATGGCAATGGAGCATGTACTCCCTCCGTTCCTTTTTTAGTTGTCGTAGTTTTTTTTTAGAGTTAAACAATATGAATTTTGACTAATATTTTAAGATGTATTTTTTCATCATTTTAATATATAAAAAAGTTGTAATTTATAGTACTTACCGCATAGTTTTTGAGTATCGAAAAACAAAACATTACAATTGAAATCGAACGAAAAGAGTAAAAAACACGTGAAGGTGGGATCCATTGTAATAAAAACCCGGTAAACTTGGAGCTTGTCATCGCCTTACTCTTACAAAAGAGTCGTGCATACAAATGACTTTAATGAAGAGTCAATGTCAATTACTCCCTCTGTCCATCAATACTTATCTACATTTGACTTGGCACACCCCTTAAGAAACAATAAATAGAATGGTGATTTTACTATATTACCCTTTGAATATAATAAATACAATGTATTAAAAAATGTAACAGGGAGATGACTATAATTAATGATAAGGGTAAATTAGGAACTAAGTGTAAAATTATCCATTGATTTCATAAAGTGGACAAGTATTGTTGTACATCCCAAAATAGTATAGTGGACAAGTATTGTTGAACAGAAGAAGTAATTAATTTGACAAGAGCGGGTGTCGGTGGCCTAAATTTGGAAATATCGGAACACAACATAACCTGTGTAGTTTCAGGCTGATTTTCCGCCATCACCGACAAATTAAAATTAATTACATTTCACCTAGTTTTATTTATTCATCCATATATAACCACACTACTATTATATCATGTTACTCATTTTGTCTCGTTTTAGTTGTCAATTGTCATATTCAAAGGAAATAGTTATTTCAACACACACGATTTTCTCCGCTATATAAAAAAATCAATGTCCATTTTTATTTGTTCTATTTAAAAAAAAAAGGCAAACTTTTAAAAATAATAAACATTAGGTCTTAAATAGGACTTCATACTTACAGTTTCACTAATTACAATTTGTAGCTATACTTTAATTTACTATGCATTTGTATTCTTGTATTTTTTTATGGATTTTGAAGACAAAAATATAAATACAAATTGATTTGAATCAAAATGAAAACATATTAGGAGGAGAGAGGCGAACGAGCTCGAGAGAGGATTGTATTTTGTATTTATTTTGCATTATATTCTGTATTTATTTAATGCATAACTGTTTTGTATTTTGTATCAATTGTATTCGAAATACAATGAATACAACTGTATTCATCTTCTCTTTGAGAGGGAAGGGAGAGAATGAGAGAGTTTACCATAAAAATAACATATAATGGTTTCTTGTAATTTTTTAAACTACAGCTGTTTTTGTTGGATTTAAGCAAGGTGTGAATGAGAAAATAAGAATGAATGAGAAAGTGGGAAATGTGTGGAACCAATTTGGAGGGAAAATGAAAAGTCATTTCTCTCATATTAGGAAACACTTGTTTTAGCTCTTAAAGGGTCAAGCAAAAGGTGCCCCCTCGCGCCGTCGTCGTCACTCGGCTTCAGATTGGGATTCGATTGATTGATAAAAATTTCTAGGCAAAATTTATTTAATCAATCTCATTAATTAATTTTTTCTCAATATTAATGCCAATAATTAATTCTCGGAATTAGTTTACAATTGCGTAACAGAATTGATTTAAATATTCACGTAACAGAATAATTTGAAGTTTGCTCGGAAAGGACCTGTTTCTTCCGAACAGACACTTCTTTTCCCAAAAGACATCACCGTTCTAAACAAACATGTCTTTTCTGAACAGGTATGTTCACACGTATGAATGACTATAATAAATAGAGAGGATTTATCTCATTTTTCGACACTGAAAATTTTCTCTTCTTCTGCATACATTTATTACAAATAAAATTGACGATCGACTGAGTCTGTGTGTGATCTCGTTGCTGATTTTTGAGTTCGTTGAAATTATCAAAGTTTGAGGTACCACTACTTCTTTAATGGTTAACCCATTTTATCTTGGGAGGAATTAATCCATCCTCGGGTACTTGAGGAGATTAAATTTCTTAAGGATACATAGTGGATTCTCTGAACTCGGATTATTTTATTTTTTGTCTTTCAATTTCATCTTTTATGTTTCTGTTTTACTAACCTGAGTACAGGAGATAACAGTTTTCCATAAATATGTTAGCATTTTTGCCTTGTTCCATAATTTTCCCTAAAAATTATATGAGATAATTTATCATTTTAGTTTCTAAATATCCTTATTATTAATTAAAGTTTTTTTCAAGACATTTCTCAAAACATTGAATTTATTATATTCAAATAGTGATATAATAAAATTACTCTTTTATTTATTACTTTCTTAAAAAGCGTGCAAAGATAAACATGAACAAGTAAAGATGAAAATTAAAAGGCATTTATATACTTTTTGGAAAATTCACAATCTCTATCACAGTTTCTTCCCTTTGGGGAACACTATGTGGTGAACATTTTGTGGTAATCTGTTCATTGTGCAATATCTCGCAAACCACACAGAAAATATAAACCACACTAGATAAGTCTCATGCAACGAACTCATCGCTAAGTTGCAGACGGAGATTAAATTTGATCCAGGTCTCTGCGGGCTTCACTTATATACTTTAATTCACATGTAACTTATCATCTCCTATTGTTGTTCATTTTCCACATTTTTTTTCTCCTAAACAAACTGATGATCATCATTTCCCTAAATTAAATAACAAAAAAAATTCAATAAACCATCACCCCACCAAAAAGAACACGATAACAGCTTCAAAACAACCATAATTAATTTCTCTATATTCCTTTGTTTTCTCACCTCGCCATATAGCTTGAAAATTATAAAATCTTCACCAACATTTTCAAGAAAATGAACACCCAAGATGAGAATGATGATGCACTGGTATTTTCGGTGGAGTAGGAGTATTTGGAAGAGGTTGTTCTTGTGATAATTTTTCTAGTAAGAGACCAATCGACTAATGGATGGTTTAAGTAAGAAAAATATTTTAAATTTTCAATTAATTCACTCTACAAAAGAGAGTAATTATATGTCGAAAGATGGTGTTCTTTTGGTGGAGCTTTGGACTTTTCAACCAATCCAGAGTTGTATGAGTTGTACAACGTTGTTGAACTGTTATATCCTGAAAGAGACAAGTCAAGAGATATGCTATTGGATTGGTGTAGATATGTTATTTATTACTTGTAGAAATGAGTGACACCATTTTCAAAGTGATCTAATGCGTTTTAGGGGGGGTGGAAAATTTGACCTGTAAGCTTCATAGTCGTTTTTTTTTGTACTTTTTGAATATTTTCCAAATTGTATACTCTCTCGTAGTTTCTGTTTGGTGTTTGTGACCTGCATGAATGAGTGAAATAATTTTCGAAGTGATCAGACGGTTTTAGGTGAGTTTTTCAATTTTAAAGGTTTAGAGGTCAAGATGCTTGACCAAAGTAAAAATTTCAGGTAAATAGACTCGGAATGGAATTTCAAAAGTTCCATCAGATTCGAATGGTCATGTTTGAGTTAGTTGGATAATTGATTTGGGTCCCGAGGCATTCGGGAGTGATTTGGGTTGTTGGTTGGAATTTTAAAATTTAAGAAAGCTGGAGTTGACTTCGATTAGTATTCGGTTGAGACGATTCCAGATCAAGGATTTGATGTCGAGGTAATGGTAAAAAATTCAATACAATTCCAATAATTCATGAAATAGAGAAAGAAAGACACAAGATGAACCCATAAGTTATACAATAGATTTATCATTTCTTTTTATCAATGGCTTTCTAGTGTTTTTCAACTGAAAATTGCTTAGGAATTTCCAAAAAAAACAGACAATAATTATATGTACGCTAGTATTGAAACTCTTGAAAATATAAAATTTTATTAAATCAAATTCATGAATAAGTTCATAAATTTGAAATTCATATAATCATAGGAGAAAATATAAGCTCCAAATTAGTCAAAAGAGGTTAAATAAATACACCGAATAAGTTCAAAGAAGTAAGAAAGATTTTCATTATCCTTCGCGAAGGGATTTGGAATCTTTGGAGCGTAGTAGAAATAATTAATACAAGTAAGTAGATGAGTAGATGCACGTTGAGACGCTTGATCCAAATCACCTTTGAAGATTAACATACTATTCAAATACTCAAAATCATATTTCAAAATTACATACTGATGAAGACACTTCCTATAAAGTTGCTTAAATTCCGTATTTGTTTCATTTGAAGTGACTGTTATACTCTTTCTTGCAATATTCGAGTAGTTTGAATATGTCATTTGAATTGCAACATCTTCAATATTGTATTTTGTTCTTGCCCGTATAGCCATTGTATCATTTTGCAAAAACATTATAGCAAAAATCTTTTACAGTAGAAGAATAACAAGCTCTCTGAATTATTGGGTTGACAGCATTTGCTCTTTAATTTGAATTAAAGATTTCAATTCTTAATAGAAAAATGTAGGGAAGGAGGAAGATTAGTGACATAGATGAAGAACTAGAAATTGGTCTCCCCATTTTTTTAATCTCACTTGGACTTATCCCAATGTTTTTGTTTGAGAATTGAGACTATAAATATGGGTTGGTTTGATATATTAAATGCAAGAAATTAATAAGGAACATATCATAGTGTAGAAATTTTCTTGAAAAGGTATAACTACCCATTAATGTGACATGTTAAATATTCTCTCCGTTCGTTTTTACTTGTCACTATTTCACTTGACACATCTATTAAGAAAATAATTGTTGATATACTGCATTAGGATGTTTGGTACTCCCTCTGTCCAACAATACTTGTCTAGTATTGACTTTGCACACTTCTTAAGAAACTATAAATAAAAGGGTAATTTTACTATATCACCATTTGAATATAATAAATACAATGTCTTGAAAAATGTAATAGGAAAATGACTATAATTAATGATAAGGGTAAATTAGGAACTAAGTGTAAAATTATCCATTGATTTCATAAAGCGAACAAGTATTGTTGGACATCCTAAAATAGTACAGTGGACAACTATTGTTGGATGGAGGGAGTATTAGGTATTGAAAATGATTTAAAGAATAAGTATTTAATGCTGAAGTTAAAATATGAAGAAAAAAAAATTAATTGTCTTTTTTAGGAATAAGTGACAAGTAAAAATGAATGGAGGGAGTATTTGATATTCTAAATTTGTTTAGATTGTACTCTCTCCGTCCATCTTTACTTGTCCACTATACTATTTTGGAATGTCCAATAATACTTGTCCAGTTTATAAAAATCAATGAATAATTTATCATTTTGTGTCTACTTTACCCTTGCTATTAAATACTATTCATTTTTCAATGTATAGATGACTTATATTTAATAGAAGTGATTTGGTAAAATTATCTCTATCATTTACTGTGTCTTAATTCCCGTGTTAAGTCAATAGTGAACAACTATTGCTAGCCTGATGAAGTAATAGCCGACATCTTAAATACAAATGCTCAAATGAGATCCCTTTATATGGAAAAGGGCTAAAATCATTTACGCCACCAACTTAGCTTTAACTATGAATAATAGTGAGCATTTTCTCCTCTTTATTCTATGTGTTGTTCATTTTACCTTTAACATTTTTAATCTTTCATTAATATCTATTTATATTATTTATTTTTCTTAATCTAGATATTTCGTAGATTTTTATTAAGCCATTAATATTAAGTAGAATATTCCTTTTTATCTATTTGTCATAAAATCTATTGTTATTGTTTATGATTGTTATTTTAATATGGCTGAATGCATATGCGGCACCTTAAACTTGTTCATATTTTTCGTTTAGACACTTAAATTATAAGGTTTACCGATAGAACATTCGAACTCAAACTATAATGTGTCTGTTGGACATACTGTGCTGACATGACATAACATATGTAGTACACTCTCCTTTGAGAGAGTGGAAACGCCCCAAAAAAATTTTTGTTTATAATTGTTTTAAACTTTTGTCTGCTCCAATCTCAATTTGCAACACTATCTCCGTCTTTTTCACCACCATTGCCGACCACTCCCACAGCAAGAAACTATTTTTTTTTAATCAAAATTGCAACGAATAATTTAGGAAGAAACAATATTATATTTGTCTCTTCATATTTAAATGTGAAGCCGTCAACTACCATGAACGAATGAACTAATTAGCTTAATCAAACTTTTGATTCCTCTGTGTTCATTCAATTATTCCATCAAACAGAGCATCAAATCAATGGAAAGACGAAATTTAAATCAGAAGCGGCTATCTTCTTCTCTCCATCGCCTTCTTTTTTCTTTCTCACAAAAAGGTTATTTCTTTTACATACCCCACTTCCACATGCATCAAAACATCTATTCATAAATCATTTAAAGATTTTTATTGGGTATGAATCATTGAAAGTTGAACAAATTTATTCCATTTTATCAAGATATCTTCTTCTCTCCATCGCCTTCTTTTTTCTTTCTCACAAAAAGGTTATTTCTTTTACATAACCCACTTCCACATGCATCAAAACATCTATTCATAAATCATTTAAAGATTTTTATTGGGTATGAATCATTGAAAGTTGAACAAATTTATTCCATTTTATCAAGATTTGTTGTAAAATTTTGCTAGAAATTTAAGTGTAAAATAACAATAAGAAAATAATAACAGAATATGAAATAAAATTTACTAGAATGATGAAGATGGACTGCAATGAGGGCAATTGTTTGATAATAAATGGGGTTGTTTGCTGTTGGTGGTGTTACCATGGCGTTGAGAGTGGGTTGTTTGGGAAAGAGTCATAGGAGAGGTGGAAGAAAAAAGTGTTTTTTTACTGATGTGTCATTTTCTTATTTGTAATAATGCCACATAAACAACGTTTGAAAGTCACGCACAAAACATTTGGGCTTGCCGCAAAAATCGTGTTCAATAGGCACACTGTGGCTTGAGTTCAAGTGTTCAATCGGTAAGCCTTGTAATTTAAGTGTCTAAATGGAAAAATCAGACAAGTTTAAGGGGCCACATATGCATTTAGCCTTTTAATATTACATGCATCAAATATGTATATAGATGCATATTTCAATTTTCTCTTCCTCTCTAATGTCTATATAAATAAACGATATTTGGTTGTCAATAATGAAATATTATTTAAATTAAAATTTTACTTACAATATAAATAGATCATCTTTTAGAAAATTTGTTATGAAATATACATCTATTTTATTAATTATTTTTTATTGAAAATTTACTATTACCTATTATTTTTACTTGTATAAATAGATATTAAAGTTTTGATTATTAATAAAATATTTATTTTTATTTTGTTTATTTTTTTCTTTATAGAACATCATTGACGCATATACTCAAATGGTATTTTTCAGTTTTCTTATTTTCCTTCGAAGAATAATACTTATTTTTTTCATAGAAATTTGTTGCATAAATTAAACTTTTTTATATTATTTTAATGAAGTAAAAAGAAAAGACAAAGGTTAATAATGTAAAGGTGAAATAGGTATTTTAAAAAAGCCAATCAGGATAAAAGGGAGTGAATGACTATTGTTCATACATGGTCGAGAAGGGAGTTTGATTCTTAAAACAAAATTGAGAGGTTTATATGATTTTCACCTATATGAAAACGGATCCCTTTAGTTTAGGAAGTAGATATGATTCAAAAAAAATAATCCTATAATCAACTTAACTGATAGACTTGTCTTTGACAATTTAATCAAATTTTAAAAATCCTATAATCAATCCAGCATTTTTGAAAAATATTTTTTAATTTTTTTCTTATGTTTGATTGGCTTAAATGTTTCGAAATTCAAATGAACTTATTTTTCTCTTATTTAAGAAAATGAATTTCATACATAAAATAAGAGAAAAATCTTCAAAACTTTCATAAATAAGGAAAATATTTTTTAGAAAAACATGAAAATATTTTTCTTCATACCAAACACACATAAAAGGACAAAAGAATTTTTTTTTAAAATCTTATAATCCAAAAGTACTTAGTACTTATTGTTTTACATAATTTACAAAAGTATAAGAAAAAAAATCTTGTCCATCAATTACAATTTTTCATAATTTGCAGTCTTCATCTTGCAAGAAATTCTGCATGTGATTTTTTCACCAACTATAATGTAAGCCATTGAACAGTGGTGAATTGTCCCTTATTTATTCTCTGTGGTGCATTCATATTTAGGATAACTAAAGGTGTTAGTCTTAATTATTGAGAAGGTTTTTTTTTTTTTTTCGGGTTCGGAGTTTGTATTGGAGCTTCGATTAAGTTTGGATCACGCACTAAAGGGTCCATTCGAGGGTGGCGCTCCCAACATGATTTTCTTCATATCCATGACTCAAACCCGAGATCTTTGATTAAGGGTGGAGTAGTCTCATCACTGCACCACAATCCATGTTGGTTATTGAGAAGTTATTTTGATACCAATTGTTTATTTTGTACACTACTTAGACACTAGAATCTTGTCTAACTTTAGTAGTAGTCTGTTGAAATGTAGTTTAATAAAGGGCAACTTACACAAATCACACTAGTTTAGGATCTATTTACTTTTATTCCCGGTAGTTTAAAATATTACGATCTGTACCAGATTTTACTGGTCAAATACATGTATGTGGCTGTTGCAGATACATGTATCTGAGATACAATTTAAGGCAGATGCAAATTTTAACGTGTTTTTAATTATTAGGCGTAACTGATGCTCTCAATCAACGGAGTAAATCACTCAACTAATAGCTTTTGCGCATCTGCAGCAAAACAATTTCATCTAATTCTCCAAAACTATCGATTTCTGCCGATTCGTAAGTCTTCAATTCATCTTCTCCCCGTTAATTTGATTTATGTTTCTTTGAATCTCAAGCTCTGTTTTCCCAACAATGGCCAATATCTCCATATTATTGGGGCATTTCAGATCGTAAATTACATATACAATTTATGATGATTATAAAGATCGATGGAATACTTCTCAAGAATAATGCGACTTACCATGATCTCGTTGAAGGTATTCCCAAGCAACTACAAATCGATTATAGTCACAGTGTTCTAGAGGTCAGATACATGATGGAAGATAATTCAACTCCAATGGAGATTCGAAATGGGATGGGAATGAAATTGTTTATGGAATTAAAAAGACGTAAATCTAATTTTGGATTGTATCCATTATGCATAACGACTACAGAGCAAAATATTGAAGGTAGCCGTAATGGTGAAATAACTTTTGAGCCGAATAAATCAACTGTTCGATTTGGTATTAAAGGTACACTAGATCTTTCAGTGAATGACAATGTTGAGGCATTATGCGTGTTGACAGAGTTCGATCATGTAATTACAAAGTTGTTAATGTTATGCAGTTGTACAAGGATAAAGATACGATCAGATCTGTAATGCACAAAGTGTGTCAAAGAGCATCGATTTCAGTCCAGAATTGTAAGATTAGACAGAAAAAGATAAAACATTTTTTTCTATGTAATACAAGCTTTGGTTAGTCTTAGATACAATTAGTTTATGTATGAAACGTTGTTTTTATATCTTTTTTTTCTTTAGATACATGATGTACTATTTTTGAATTTAATGAATAAACATTATGTTAAGCATTCAGATAAATACTTTGAATTGATTAATATGAGATGTTGTTCAGATACGCTATAACTTAATGAATGCTTCTTATGACATATTGTGTTTAAGTACATCAGATGAACACACAATTCTTATAGATACATGATAGTAAGCAACTATTTAATATTTCATATACACTATCTACCTTAATAAATATGTTATTGATTATCGTTTCTAAGTTTTATTTATAATAAGATACATTGTGTTTATGTCAGATACATAGTTATTTTTGTTGTTCATATACAAGGGAAGGTTAGGAGATAATATAATTGATGCAGACTGTTAGATACACTGCTAATTCTCCAAAACTGGTTGGTATGATTTTTAAGTCTGATACATTGTAATTTATTGCTTTTTTGCTTAGAAAATATAAATTTTGACAGTTTCAGGTACACTATTTATCACATTAGATACATGTATATTAAACATCTATGGAATACATATCACAACATGCTTAGATACATAAAATAATTAGATCAGATACGTGTCATGCCATGTACAAATACATTGAATTAAACATAGTAAATATATGAAATAAAAAGATACATAAAATGTACGAAGGATAAAGGAATAGAGATAATATGATGGAGGTGGAGGGGGACGTGGGGGTGGGGGTGGGGGAGGAGAGTTATTGTTAGCTAAGGATATTGGCAGAATGGGAATCTTGATAAGAGAGAGAAACTGATGCTAATTGGACCTTGTGGTGGTTAAATATAAAGATAATTAATCAATCCTAGTTTTAAGGAATGTGTGTATCTGATTGAATCTTTTAAAATATATGGTATAAAATATTAAAAGTGGTAATATATGTAATTGTTTGAAAGTAGAGGTAAAATTAGTATATATAATATGATGGAGGTGGAGGGGGACGTGGGGGTGGGGGTGGGGGAGGAGAGTTATTGTTAGCTAAGGATATTGGCAGAATGGGAATCTTGATAAGAGAGAGAAACTGATGCTAATTGGACCTTGTGGTGGTTAAATATAAAGATAATTAATCAATCCTAGTTTTAAGGAATGTGTGTATCTGATTGAATCTTTTAAAATATATGGTATAAAATATTAAAAGTGGTAATATATGTAATTGTTTGAAAGTAGAGGTAAAATTAGTATATATGGTAGTAATGTATGTCTAGTTAGGTAATTTATAGGTTCTTTGTACTTGTTCAAACTAGTGATGTGAAAATAATGTAAAACTAAATAAGTCGAGATCGTTATGTAAAAAATCTCTTTACTCAAGAAAGTAAACTCACGACCCATCTTTAGGATTTATCTCAACAAAAATTTACTAAAAAATGAACAATTTCATAAGAGACCTACTTTATAAAGAACTTACCTTATATATATATACCACACGATGTTTTAATTTCTTTTTTACTTCAATTCTAATTCCTTTCCAGCAAGAAACCTATTTAATTTCCACCAATTTCATGCAAAACATATCCCTTAAAAGATCTTTCCACCAAATTAATTTTTCACACACCAAAATTTTCCAATACTTATCAAAGTTGTTTTCTATTTTTACTCTAATCCTTTTTCTGTGGAAAGTCAATAAATAAAACATATTAGCACAAAATTAGAATTTCATGAAAAAAAATTCATGGAAACAACTCATACACACATATTTTTTAAAATCAAAAGCTACCTAAATTTGCATATAACTTTTCTATTCCTACGATTAAGGGTGTCAAATAAGCGGGTTGGACCGAAATTAAAGAGATTACTATAGGCTAAATTAAAAAGCGAGTTGGATCATGACCGGTCCAAATATATTTTGGGCTCAAATGGGTAAAAAATTGGTTGGATCATGACCCATCAAATTTAACCAGCTTAATCTCAATAATATAACATATTGTTATTTATCTTTTGTAACCACAATTTGAATTTTAACTCAAAAAAAAAACAAGTTCTTGATTTTGAAGTGAAAAGTCACCAAACATTGTAGAATATCAACCAAAATAAACATATATTTAAGATGACTCATTCAACACGTATTCTATGGGGAAAAAATATAGTTTAAATTCTTTTGGTTATTTTGATCCTAGAAAAGCACAATTATAATTTACAAATTGAAAGAATTGATAGATAAATCCGAGAAGATATAAAATAGATAGTAATTCATACATTAATGTGAGAACACACATTGCATCAATGCAAATAAAGAATCTTAAAACAGATGAATTAGATATTAAATTAGGTTAAATTGAAGATCCTTTTAAAAGAAAAAAATTATGGAACTAGTCAAAACTAGCAACTTATTTATGAAAAATAGCTATAGTTTAAAAATATTATAAAAAAGAGCAATATGTTGTTTTTATAGCAAAATCTTCCCCTCTCTCCCTTGCGTCTCCTCCCTCTCTCTTGCCCTCTCCTCTCTCTCGCCCTCTCTCTCTCTCTCTCTCTCTCTCTCTCTCTCTCTCTCTCTCTCTCTATTTTTCTCTCTCATGCCAATAAGAAGAAATCCATTCAAATGTATTATGTATCAATTGTATTCAATCAAATATAGGTGAGAGTTTTGTATTTTATTTCAATTGTATTCGAAAAACTGTATTTCTCTCTCTTTCTCTCTCTCTCTCTCTCTCTCTCTCTGTCTCTGTCTCTCTTCCTCTCTCTCTCTGTCTCTTTCTCTGTCTCTCTCTCTTTCTCTGTCTCTCTCTCTTCCTCTCTCTCTCTCTCTCTTTCTCTGTCTCTCTCTCTCTTTCTCTCTCTCTCTTCCTCTGTGTGTGTGCGCTTCTCTCATGCTAATAAGAAGAAATACATTCAAATGTATTATGAATCAATTGTATTCAATCAAATATAGGCGAGAGTTTTGTATTTCATTTCACTTGTATTCAAAAAATTGTATTTTATATTTTTGTATCAATTGTATTTGTATTCGTACGAATATAATATGCATTCATCTTTTTTGTCAAATGTATTTGTATCCAATCAAAGAGAGGATGAATACAATTGTATTTGTTGTATTTCAAATACAATTGATACAAATAAATACAAAATACATTCGTTGTATTTCGAATACAATTGATACAAAATAAATACATAATACAATGCAAAATAAATACAAAATACAATCCTCTCTCCCCCCTCTCTTGATCTCGCTCGCCTCTCTCCTCTTAATATGTATTCATTTTGATACAGATCAGTTTGTATTTGTATTTTTTCTCTAAAATTCGCGAAAAAATACACTCTCTCCTAGATCTCGCTCGTCTCTCTCCTCCCTCCTCCCCTAACATTTTGTTATTATTCCTAATTCTCCCCTAACATTTTGTTATTATTCCTAATTAAGCAAACTATAGCTATAGAGTGCCTAATGTTTGGTATTTTTGAAAGTTTTCCCTTTTAAAATGGGTTAAAACTTAAATAAGTTAATATTGACTCAATTTAAGTTTTTCAAGAACCCAACCCATAAATTCCAGGATGAATTGAACAAATTACCTATATTTGGGCTCATTTTGATAACCCTACCTACAATAATGGCAAAACTTACAGAGAACTTGGTTCATCACAAGGTTTCTTCCTAAGCCCAAAAATAATTCTAACTTTACAAATTAGTGGGACTTATTTCTATTAAGTATAGAGTAAATTTTAGAAATAGCAAACATAATAGACATAATAAGGCTCTATAGCTGTAGTTTCAATAATGGGTATCTTTCATATATGGCAAACAGATTTAATGAAATAACACTCTATGGGTATAGTTTATATAATTACATTCTATGGGTATATTTTAGTTTGCTATTAATTTTTTTTTTTGTATATAGCGTGTTTGTTGTTTCTGATTTATACAACTTTTATTTTATCAATAAATATATTAATGAGCGTTAAATGCGGTAACTGACGATGCACAATCCCATTATTCAAGGGAATCGTGTAAATTAAATAGTTGTTGTTCCAAAAAAAGAGTTTTGTGTCCATAGAAACTCCATACGAATCAGTTTCTTCCTCCAGCGCCTACTAAAGCATAAGATTAATCAAAATTATTGTATATTCAAGTGCATGTAAGCGTTTCGTTCGTTTAAAATTCATGTTTTTTTTGTGGTTATAAACATTGTTTGCAAAAAATGTGCTTATGTTTATACAAAAAGTAAGAAATTGTATATTAGAAAAGAAACTCTAATTCGAGAAACTGAATGACACGATTTGTATATTTGAAATGTATATGATTCGACAAGAAGAATGTTTTTCCTTTGTGCAGGAACAGGAACAGGGCAGACAATTTTTTCTTCTTCTTTACCGGAGGCGAACGTTCAACGACTTTCTCTTTTCCTTTTATGCTCTTTAGGACAGGAGGATGTTGAAAATCATCGTCCGACTCAATAGCTTAATTGTAATCAAACACATCAAATTGTCGTGAATCTGATTGGACTGTTTCAAGAGGCAGTTAAAGAATTTGAATTTCCATCGCAATTGGCTCTATGTTTCTGAATTTTATCTGTAGAACATTATGTAACTGTCAGTTCAACCAGTTAAAGTATAATATACAAATGTATTATTGTCCTTGAGTAAACTGCTATATGGCAATTATTATATACATATACAACTAGTTTGATTGTATACTATATTAAAAGCATAATTGTATATAATATACATGAGCATCTAATAAGAAACTTCTAATATACAGATACTACATGCAATTTTGTATATAGTAACTAAATATACAAAACTCTGTATACATATACGTCAATCAATTTATATATACAAATAAAGTACTTATATATGCTAATATACAGATACTACATGCAATTTTGTATATAGTAACTAAATATACAAAACTTTGTATACATATACGTCAATCAATTTGTATATATCAAATAAAATATACAAACGGCAGCATAGAATTGAGAATTAAGCATAATGTATACATATAATTGCTTGCAATCTTGTATGAAAGTAACAAAAAAATACAAATATCTATATACAAATGTGGCTTAAGCAAAAAATATAGATATAATTCATACAATCTTGTGATACTACATGCAATTTTGTATATAGTAACTAAATATATAAAACTCTGTATACTTATACGTCAATCAATATGTATATATCAAATAAAAAATATAAATAAAATACTTATATATGCTAATATACAGAAACTACATGCAATTTTGTATATAGTAACTACATATACAAAACTTTGTATACATATACCTCAATCAATTTGTATATATCAAATCAAATATACAAACGGCAGCATAGAATTAAGAATTAAGCATAAAGTATACATATAATTGCTTGCAATCTTGTATGAAAGTAACAAAAAATACAAATATCTATATACAAATGTGGCTTAAGCAGAAAATATAGATATAATTCATACAATCTTGTGTATAACTCATGAAATATACAATTTTGTTGTGGCATAAAATATACAGAATCATTGTCATCAGCTTTCCTCTTACTTCCTCCTTCCACAATTTTAATGCCGCTTGACTTGGCATTGTTGATGACTTTCTGAAGTGACACAGGGTTATTTTTTCTCTTCGATCTCAATTCTTCAATAGATTTTTACTCTAGAACAAATTTAGAAGATGGGGTCGAATCATCTATCTTGCTTTGAAATCTGATAGTCTGATAGCTAATGGAGGAATTTTGAAAAAAAACTATACAAAAACTAACAAGCATAATACATATACAACTGATGAAAACCAGAAAAAAAAAAAAAACTTACCCACGTATTAGGCGGTTCACGAAAATTGAAAAAATGATTGGAGGGAGAAGGTGAAACTTCCCCAATTCAAATTTCAAAATTGAAAGATGAAGAGTGATTTTAGGAGAAACATAGGGATTGAGGATATGAGAGAGAAACTTAATTTTATATAAAAAGATATACAACAGCCGAATAACTTTTTGTTAGTCGGTATACAAATATGTTTTTCCCTTATGTGGGTCCCATTAATTAATGGCAAAAAATCTTAAACTGTATTTATTAATTATAAATAAATTAAACTTTACCCTTAATGACTAATAACCTAGTAATGTTTGCCATTCCACGTAATTTTTCCTTCAATAATTGCGTTCCATAACTATAGTTCTGTCTGGTATGGAGGCCTGATTTGTATATTTAGCGTGGTTTGTGTATTTCGCTTGCGTATATACAAATAGGGTAAGTATATACAAATTATGTATTTATACATTTAGGAATTTTTTAGAACTCCGTTTGTATATTTCGCTTGCCAATATATAAATAGGGTAATTTATTGTGAATTTTTCATAAATCGTATACAAATAGGTAGGGTAACATATACAAATTAAGATTTATACAATAAGGAACCGAATTATACAAAATTCTGATTTTCCCTTTAGTCCATCCCAAATTATCACATTTCCTTATATTTTGTTAATAGTCAAAACACATAAATCTTTAAAAAATAATCACATTTAGATTATCACATTTTTATGATGACAAACAAATATGCTTGCTCAATGAACCTTTATTTACAACGCACACATTTTCTTATATGTGCCTAGCTTCTGACTTAGCTCCTTCAATTTTATCCTTTGTCACTTTCTCGCATTATTCAATAGTATTGCAATATTAAGATCCTATTTCCATGTTTGAATTAATTAATAAATTCGTAGATAGTATATAATCGTGTTTGAATTAATTATAAAATTCGTAGATAGAATTTAATCGTGGCTAAATAATCAAATAATTAAGCACATAATATAAATAAATTCAACACAATTACAATAATTCATGAAAAAAGAGAAAGAAAGACACAAGATGAACCCATAAGTTATACGATAGATTTATCATTTCTTTTGATCAATGACTTTCTAGTGTTTTTCAACTGAAAATTGCTTAGGAATTTCCAAACAAAACCAACAATATTTATAAGTACACTAGGATCGAAACTCTTGAAAATATAAAATTTTATTAAATCAAATTCATAAATTTGACATTCATATAATCATAGGAGAAAATATATGTTCCAAATTAGTTAAAAAGATGTTAAATAAATATCCCTAATAAGTTCAAGGAAGTAAGAAAGATTTTCATTATCCTTAGCGAAGGGATTTGGAACATCTGGAAAGTAGTAGAAAAAATTAATACAAGTAACTAGATCAGTAGATGCACGTTGAGACGCTTGATCCAAATTACCTTCAAGGACTAACGTACGAATCAAATTCTCGAAATCTGATTTCAAAAGCATATACTGATGAAGACAATTCTTGTAAAGTTGCTTATATTCTGGATTTGTTTCATTTGAAGTGACTGTCAAAACCTTCCTTGCAATATTCGTGTAGTTTGCATATGCCATTTCAATTGCAACATCTTCAATATTATATTTTGTTCTTGCCCATATAGCCACAGTATCATTTCCAAAAACATTATAGCAAAAATCTTTTACAGTAGAAGAATCACAAGCTCTCTTAATTATTGGGGTGACAGCACTTGCTCTTAAATTTGCATTAAAGATTTCAACACTTAATAGAAAAATGTAGGGAAGGAGGAAGGGTAGTGACATAGATGAAGAAATAGAAATTAATCTCCCCATATTTTTTTCTTATTTCACTTCGACTTATCCCAATTTGTTTGTTTGAGACTATAAATATGGGTTGGTTTGATATATTAAATGCAAGAAATTAATTAGCAACATACTTCCTTAGATTTAGTGGTCAAATTTTGATTTGGCATACCTATTAAGAAAAATAATGATTGATATACTAAGTTTATTATTTTACCACTATTAATTGATAGGGTCTCAACCATATTTCTCATTTTTCAAAGACATTAATTCAATATTAATAAATTGAGGGTATAATTGAAAAAAGAAAATTACTCTTTCTTGGTTAGTCAAAAAAGACAAGTAATAATAGAAATTAAATTATAAAATATTTGATAAGTAAATCCGAATGGAGGAAATATGATAGTGTAGAAATTTTCTTTAAAATGTAAAACTACCATTAATGTGATATCTTAAATATTTAATTCCCTTTTAATATGAGATTTTGATGTCCTAAATTTTTCTCGTTTGTAATAGTCAACATCTTAAATACAAATGCTCAAATGAGATCCCTTTATATGGAGAAGGGGTATAATTATTTACACCCTCAACTTTGCTTTAAAATCAAAATTCGCCTTTAACTATAAATAATAGTCATTCTTCCTTCTTTATTATATGCAATGTTTATTTTATCCTTTGTATTTTTAATTTTTCATCTATGTAATATCTATTTATTATTTTTTTTGGTAAATAATAGATATTATTACTAAAGAGCTATGTAAGTACAAAGAAAATACAAAGTCTGGACAGCCCCAGCCTTGCAGATCATATCATCCAACACTCAAACTAACTATGGGTAGTAATCTAGATTACTCAAAGCACTAGCTAGTTTTGCTTTCCTACTTCCTCTAATGTGGATTTCCTGGACAATATTTTGTATAAGAACAGCAGCTAGCCTCGATTTGTTCTAAAATATTATGTTGTTTCTCTCCTGCCACACTGCATAAACACTTGCTACTAAAGTCATTCGAAATATTTCTACTAATGCCTACTTTCCTTTAAAATGCATCAGTGCCCATGTTGTTTCCTCTTTCCACCCTAGTGCTTGTATGTCTATGTGCATCCAGTGCAATATCTTTTTTCCATAATGTTGCAGAATACTCGTGTAACACCTCAAACTTCGATCAGTTTTTAGTTTTGGGTCAACTTCAAATAACCATATCTTGTAGCAAATAAAGGTTTAGGTGGCTCATCAGATATCAAATCGAAGGCCTTTGAGTCCTCTTTCTAACACCGCAAAGTTTGCTAAATTTCGAGCTCAGAGTGAAAAGTTATGGTTATTTGAGTAAAGACTCTCTAGTTAAGGCTTTTCATCCGTTTAAGGAAAGGGTATTTTGGCCTTTTCCTTACCCCAATAGGCCTACCCACGTTTTTACTCACCCAATTTAGAGGTTTAATCAGACGCTAAGTTATTTTTTATATTTCTAAAGACTTAAAATTTTAGGATGAAGTTTCAAGAAAAGGAAAAGAGAGCTTTCAAGCGTTCATTCAAGGGTTAAAGAATTTCGTCAAGAACAATCGTTCTTTCCAGGTATATGAGGCTTCCCATAGTGATGGATTTGTTCATCCTCACGCCAACCATGTAATTCTTTCATTAATTTGCCCATATAATCGTTTATGTAAATATTCTTGAAGAGTTCTTAAGTTTTAAGCTTCATTCTTTAACAATGGAGGTTTTGAGTTCTTGAGGTGAGGGTTTTGCGAATGAGTGGTGTTTCTTGATAGAAATTTAGTGGGACTTCAATAATTTCATGTTGGGTTTGTGAATCAAAGAGAGTTTGGAAGAAACCAATCGATTCTAGATGAGTTAGGACCCGAAATTGAGCAAGAAAATTCGTCGGATTTCTGGGTAGGGGGCTGGCGCACCACGCCACCATAGCGCCAGAACCACTGGTCAGTAGTTTGGTGCCTGGCGTGCCACGCCAACAGTGCGCCCCAAACTCTGGTCAATAGTTTGGGGCCTGGCGCCCCATGCCAGCAATACGCCATGGGTCATCTGGCCTTTTTCCTTCCACGTTTCATTCCGAACATATTCCTTTGAATCGTGACTATGTTCTCAGTTATGTATTACCTTCTAAAGGCTCCATTAATCCTTGAGAGAGTCTACATGTCCCATTCACATGTCTTCATTTACATTCCAAATTAATGTAAGAAAAGAGGAAAGTTTAAAGGTTTTATTTCATAAAAACTTAAGAGCTTCAACTGTTATATATATATATATATATATATATCCTATGTTGATTATTGGGCTTGAAAGATAAGTTCATAAGATTCATGTTTCAAGGATGCAAGTATGTCTAAAGTTTTGAAAAGTAATTCAGTAAAGTAAAAAGTCTCTTCTTTGTAAAGGGTGTATTGAGCGTAAAGTTATATTGATTATTTTGAGAGTAGTATCGAGCACCGAATTGGGTTAGAGTCTTTTATAACTCAAAAGTTCCATAAAATTGCGTAGCCAGCATAGGATATGATAGAATTGATTCTTTATGCGACTCCTCACTGCCTCTAAGAAGGCCTACTAGATGGATCCATAGTCACAATATCATCCTATACCCTGGCAAGGTATAGGATGACCCTTGTAATATGGGCGAAATGTTGTATCATTGCTAGACTCATAGTAAGGTTGTCAGTTAGAGAAACTCCCCACAAGTAAAGTATGTTATTTTTATACTGCTTTTATTGCATATCTTTTTGTGAAGCTTAAAGAGTTTTCATGTCTTATTCATGTATTGATATACTGTTGAGTTTCTAATAGTCATTCAGTTTAGTTATCGTTTAATCTAGCCATATTACATACTCGTACATTTCATGTGCTGATGTCATTCAACCTGCATCATATTATGATGTAGATAGAGGTGTTCAGGATCATCAGCAAGTGTTTTGTTGATACCATTTGCACTCCAGATAGCTTTGGTGAGCCTCCTTGCTTTTCGAAGGGCTTCACACTTATTTCCCGCTTTTGTTAAGTTGTCGTGGGTCTTGTCTCGACATCTATCTTACATTGTTAGAAGTTTCATCGACAGATAGATTTAGATGTTTCCCTTGTTTTTCTCAGGATAATTATTTAACTTATGACTTATGTTAAGAATTTGCAAGACAGTATTTTAAAACTTTCTTGAATGTCTAAATGTTCATCTATTTTAAGCTTCTGCATATTGTTTAAAATCATGTAAGTCATATAGCCAGGCCAAGGGTTCTCTTGGGGATCAGAAATGGTTCCTGAGTGTCAGTCACGTCCAGGGTGTAGGTTCGGATCGTGACAACTCGCACACAAAAAATAGATGCTCACTACTATATGTCCTGAGCTGCACAATACACATCTTGAGTCAACCACTATTCCCCAAGTAGTTAGCCTTTATCTAGTTTGTAGTTTCTCATTTAGGGCCAAATTTAGTATGAAGGTTCACTTAGATGGTGCTGCATTTTTGCATATTAATCTTCTCCAATCTACTTTTGGAAACTCCCCTCTCATCCTCATATACATCTTCTTTACAGAGAAAATTGGTCACCTCAAGATCTCCTCTTCATCCCATCCTACCTTATCATAGTACTTTTTAGCTTTAAGAATCTTCTGAACCATCCAAGATGTTTTCTTAGGTTGTACCTCCTATATTGACCCATTCTTACCATAATATATATGCACCCACTGAATTCACATTTTTTCTTTCTTCTTGCTAAGACTCCACAACAGTTTACGTACATTTGTCTTGTTCGATGTGGCAATGTCTAGAAATTTATCACACCAGCAACTTTGGACTAGCACAATGTTTTCCAGGTAATCAGTGCTTTCCTGAAAGTATCAGCTCCTCCATACCAAAGAAATTTCTTAAAGATGGATTTTATACACTTGATCACTTTCTCTGGCATAAGAAATATTTGAGCCCAAAAAATTTGAATTGAAAAAAGAACACTTTTAATTACTTGAACCCTGCCTGTATAGGATAGGAATCTTGATGTCCAACTCTGAACTCTCTCCGTAATCTTTTCAGTCAAACTTTGGAATTGGAAAAAATATGTTCTTCTAGAACTAAGAGGTACCCCAAGGTATCTTATAGGTAGTGTGTCTTGCACAAAGCCTAAAATATTTAGTATTTCCTATTTTATATCTGGTGGCATACCCCCCAAATAAGACAGAGCTTTTATCCTCATTTCCTTCTAGGCCTGAATCCTTTGAGAATGTAGCTAAAGAGCTCAAATAACAATGTTACCGATGTGGTGTCTCCTCTCTAAATAAGAGCAGGTCATCAACAAAGCTTAATTGTGTCACATTAATCCTGGCACACCTTGGGTGATGGTTAAAGTCTGGATTCTGGTTAAGTTGCTTTAAAAGACTTGTGAGATACTCTATTGTCACGACCCAAGGTACCCCCTAGACGTGACATGGCGTACAAGACCCCAAAAGGCCTCATACAAGCCACTTAGCATACATAAGTCCCAAGATAATAGAGATTAAGAGTTCAAAGAGCTTCTCATATCAAAATTTAAAAAGGAAATAGCGAAAGTCTACATCTCATGTCTCAAAGCCATTCTAACATAAAGAGATAAAGTTTGGGACGTAACCCAATACAATCCGACCAAAGGGAAAATACATGAAAAATAAGAACAACTAGGCTATGTCCTCGGATGGATGAGGACTCACCAAGTCTTCTATCAATCTTCAACTAAAGCTCTAGCCACGAGTGGGAGGTGAATCGCCAAGTCCTACACCAAAGAAGTTAATGTAGGCAAGAGTATGTGTTAGCACAATTAAGTACTAAGTATGATAGCAATGTACATAAACACATAAATCATGCTAGAGAGAGATATAATCATGACATGCAAATGACCAAGCTAAAATATGATAAACATGAGAAACATAAAGCATAAAGCATATATCATGACCAAAGCAAGCTAAATCATCTTTTCTTTCTTTATCATAAGAACACTTGTTCATTAACTTGTGGGGAATAGCCTTAACCGACATGTAAGACCATGTGAGCTATCAACATGGAATCCGGTGTCTACCCCACACCGAAAAGAGGTGCCCTACTTGCCAAGGTAAGACCATGAACTTCTTAGCTTATGTGGATCCACTAGCTAATCAAAGGTCTATTCAAGACATCCTATGGAGGCACATAGGTATGGGGCACGAGGGATCTCCTCTTGTCCTCTCGGTGCTAAGCATAGTTCCCACGGATTAATCATAGTCATAATCTTTTCATATCATTAGGAAGCATGGGGGATCTCCCCTACCTTATTATGAGTAGACATGAGGGATCTCCTCTTGTCCTTTCCATTAGAATAGCTCCATAGAAGACATGAGGGATCTCCTCTTGTATTGTCTTGGATAGGCATGAGGGATCTCCTCTTGACTATCATAGGGAGGGGGAAAACATGAGGGATCTCCTCTTGTTCCTTTCATTGAATCAACTCCCTATTCTCTTTACTTAAGAAAATCTTTTCATAATTCATTATCAATAGCTACATGTCATAAACTTTGGTACTTCAATCTCAAAGCACCCTTAATTCATCATTTAGCTCATATGAAACATGTATAAGTTCTTTAGCTTCTTCTTTACTTAGTTCATCATGCTCATAATTCATAAATCATAGAATTCATGTGAGTTCATAAAATTCCTTCTTAAATCATGCAATTAAATGTAAGTCCATACTTAGAAAATCATAAACAAGTCAAATTGACCATATTTGAAGAAACCCATATGTTAGAGGAAAATCATGCTTTTGACTTGATCATGCTAATTTCATAAAAACTATCCTTAATTCATTCATACTTCATGCATAATCTCATAGAGAATTCACAAACTTCATCAATTCATATCTCAACCCAACAATCAAAGCATCGATTATCAATTTGGAGAGAATTTACTTGGGATCATGGGGGTTCATGCAATCTTTACATCAAATCATGTAATTCACGCTAATTCGTGCACTAAGTTACTTTAACACGCTAAATCGTGCACTACGAATCATAAAATCAACAATTGAAATCATAATTGAAGAACCCACAATGATTGATCACAAACCCTAATTCAATTGGGTTAGAATAAACCTTGAAATTTATGAAGAAAAGGGAGGGCCCATTGGAGGAAAGGGCTCCAAATGGTGAATACTATCATACCTCAATGGAATCCACAAGAAATTAATGGGACTTGATGGTCTTCAATGGAGGAATTTAGCCTTCTTCTTCTTCCTTGAGAGTTGAGAGAGTTTCCCAGAGAGAGAAATATTTGAGGTGGAAGAACTTGGGGGAAATCTTGTAAATTGATTTGGGAAGGGTAGTTTCTAGGATTAGAAGGCTTCATATAGTGTTGGAAGGGTTAAATAAACGACCTAATAAGTAACTAGGCCATTAGGTGAAAAGACCAAACGATCCCTCATTAAAAATCTCGGCAAACCCCACCTACGACCCTAACCTACGATTGGTAGGTCAACCTACGGCCCGTAGGTGACCAACCGTAGGTCACACTGCCTTAGCACCAAAATTTAAATAGTTTCTTTTCTCCAAAACAGTAGCACCAACGACTTCCCCCCATCTCAAACGACTATTGGTAGATCAAATGACTAGGTCATTACTTAGAATATTTTTCAACTCCTTTCCTTTGGGCAGCCTCACCAACGACCCATAGCCCCTTGACCTACCATTGGTAAGTCCACCAACGGTTGGTAGGTCAAGTGGTAGGTCACCAAAGTTCCCAAAAATTGAAATTTTTCACCTTTTTGAAGTCCAGGGTGTTACATCTATAGCCAACACAAACAAGAATGGTGATAAGGGTTCACCCTGTCTTATGCCCTCTTTATTTAGATCAAAATCAGGAGACCAAGTTTTAGCAATAACTAGCCTGTTATTCAACATGTGTGGTCCTGAGTATAGCACTATGTCTCTATCATCTAGGCTAGCAAATCATATAAGGAAATACCCATCATTGTGATAATACACAGTAGGCTTGGTAATGTAGTTCCATTGTGCAACAATGTATCTCTCCAGCTAACGGAACCATTAGCTAGTGAAGGCTTTCTAAATCATTGACTACTTAGTGAACTAATCTTGAACTAAGTGGCTCATTGAATGAAATAGAAAAATACCTCACGCATATCACTATGTTCCGATGAAAATCGAAATCCTTTGACACCTTACGGCCATGTGTCCTGAATCCTTTTAGCTAAGTGCTTTAAGATTTCCCTGTTAAAATCTTATTGAAGCGGCCTCCACTTTGCACTTAGTGTGGTGAGTTCATCAAGAGTAACTTTGCATACTCCAACCAAATAATCTATGAATTTCATTAAGAGAAATTAATCTCATTCTCCTTTACAGAAAAGTATCGATAAATCTATCAAGAGTATTCCTACACACTCCAACCGAAATCGATTTATACACTTATTAAGAGAATATAATTTTATCCTTCTTTTTAGTAGGGATATTGATAAATTTATCAAGAGTTTTTTTTTTTTACTAACTCCAACCGATATCGGTCTTATAAATTTATTAAGAGAAAATTTCAATCATGCACATTTACTTATTTCATTTTATTTTGAAAATGAGAATTTTATTGATGCGCTTCACAATTATAACTTTAACTGTTTTTCCCTTTGAACCCAAGATTACATCATTAGATAGGGTTACCATAAAGTACAATTAATTTATTACACGCTTTATTCCCATCCCATTACAAGTTTCCACCACTAACTCTTTGCCTAACCCTTTAGACAAAGAATCTACTAAATTAAATCTAGACTTTACATATTGGAACGATATTATGCCTTCCTCCAATAATCTCCTCACACGATAGTGTTTGAAACGAACTTGTCTCGACTTGCCATTGTAACAATCACTTGAAGCCCGAAATATACCAACTTGATTATCACAATAGATAGTTAAAGGTCGTACTGGCTTACTCCATAAAGAAATATCTATCAGCATAGATCGCAGCCAATTAGCTTCTTCTCCAGCAGAAGACATAGCTATAAATTCTAACTCCATGGTTGAGTGAGTAATACATGTCTGCTTCTTTGATTTCCAAGAGATCGTTGCTCCAGCCAAAGTGAAAATCCAAGCAGTAATAGATTTAGAGTCATTCGAATCAGAATTCCAAGTAGCATCACTATAGCCTTCAAGAACAGCTGGAAAGGTAGAATAATGTAGGCCAACGTTAATCGTACCCTTCAGATATCTTAAAACACGAATTAAGGCATTCCAATGTTCAACTCCAGGATTACTAGTAAACTTGCTCAAAGTTCCTACTGCATAGCCAATATCTGGTCTGGTACAATGCATGGCATACATAAGACTCCCAACAATCTGAGAATATGTCAGTTGGTCAAGAACATCACTAGAGTTTCTCATTAGTTTGATGTTAGGATCAAATGGTGTAGGAGCAGGTTTGTCATCAAAGTGACCAAACCTCATTAGAACTTTCTCAATATAACTTGTGTAAGTAAGAATCAACCCATTCGCTGATCTTATGATTTTAATACCCAAAATTACATCAGCTTCTCCAAGATCTTTTATTTCAAATTGAGAAGCTAGAAAAGATTATTTTTTTCTTGGACTATTTCAATATCAGTTCCAAAGATCAACATATCATCTACATAAAGACATATTATAACACCAGAATTTTCTTGAAATTTGCTAAATATGCAAATATCACCATCATTGATTGAGTAGCCATTAGAAATCATTACTTTTCTAAATTTCTCATTCCATTATTTTGGAGCTTGTTTTAATCCATAAAGAGATTTAAAAAGCTTACAAACTTTGTGTTCTTGACCAGGAACAACAATTCCTTCTGGTTGTTTCATGTAAACTTCTTCATATAGATCACCATTCAGAAATGCAGTCTTCACATCCATTTGATGAATTACCAAACTATGAGTTGTTGCTAAAGCAATCAAGAATCGAATAGAAGTCATTCGAGCTACAGGTGCAAAGGTATCAAAATAATCAATATCTTTCAATTGAGTAAAGCCTTTTGCTACCAAGCGCGCTTTGTACTTATCTAGGGTACCATCAGATTTCAATTTCTTTCTAAAAATCCATCTACATCCAATAGTTTTACATCCAAGAGAGAGGTCTAATAAAATCAATGTATTATTTGACATAAAAGAGTGCATTTCATCATCAATAGCTTCACGCCAAAAAGAAGCATCATGTGAAGATATTGTTTCCGCATAATTTTCAGGATCCTTTTCAACTAAATAGACTTGGAAATTAGGTCCAAAGTCTCTTGATTTGGCTGACCTTGCACTACGTCTTGTTTGACTTTCTTCCAAATGCTCAAGTATTTTCCTTTTAAGAGGATCGGAGATATAGAAGAACTTGTATCTTGTTTCAAAGATTCTTTCTTCTTAGGAAATATATGCTCAAAAAAGTTAGCATGCAATGATTCAATAATTGTGTGAGGGCTTGGGGTCTCAAGATTCAAAACTCTATAAGCCTTACTGATTTGTGAATAACCAATAAACACACAATTTATTCCTCTATATCCAATCTTAGTCAAATGTTGATCTGGTAATCTAACATGAGCCAAACAACCCCATACTTTAAAGTAATTTATATTTGGGTTTCGATTCTTCCAAAGGTCATACGGAGATGAATCATGTTTCTTGGAAGGAATTCGATTCAAAATATGACATGCAGAAAATAAGGCTTCAGTCCACAAATTTCCAGTCATACCAGATCCATAAAGCATAGGGTTAACCATTTCTATGAAGGTTCTATTTTTCTTTCTGCTACACCATTTTGTTGTGGTGTATAAGACATAGTCAATTGTTTCTCAATGCCTTCTTTTTCACAAAAATTAATAAAATCTGATTTTAAATACTCTCCACCTCTATCAGATCTAATTGATTTAATCTTCAAACTCAATTTATTTTCAACTTCTGCTTTATATGTTTTGAAAGTCTCAAATGCCTCATCTTTTGTTTTTAATGGAAAGACATATGTATACCTTGAGTAATCGTCAATGAAAGTGATAAAATATCTCTTTTCATGACGTGATAAACAATCCATCTCACAAATATCAGTGTGGATCAATTCTAAAAGTGTGGATATCTTTTCTACAGTCTTAAAGGGCTTCTTTGTTATTTTACATTTACTACAAGTAAGACACTTAGCAGCATAATCCCTTCCACAATCTTTAATTAATCCATTTTTCACCATAAGTTGAATGGATCTAAAATTCACATAATCGAGATGTTCATGCCAAAAATCTAAAGACTCCACAACATAAGCAGAAATATTTTCATTTTCAATATTGAGTTTGAACATTCCATTTGTAGCGTAACCTTTTCCAACAAACATGCCTTTTTTAGACAAAATAAATTTATCTATCTCAAAAATCATTTTAAAACCATGCTTCGAAAGAAGCATACCTGACACCAAGTTCTTTTGAATATCAGGAACATGCAATATGTCTATCAATGTGACCATCTTTCCAGAAGTGAATTTCAGTTCAACAGTTCCTTTTCCCACAACTTTAGCAGAGGATGAGTTTCCCATATGCAAAACTTTATCGCCCCCCACTAATTCATAGGTCGTGAAAGAATTTCGATTACCTGATACATGATGAGTTGCGCCAGTGTCTATCCACCATTCCACTTGATCTCCCCCTACAAATGCTTATGTGACCATTACCGCAAGTTCATTCTTTTTGTTGTTATTTGTCTTTTCTTTCTTCTTTTCAGCTTTAAGAATTTTACAATCACTGCATAGTGACCAATTTTATGACAATGATAACATTCATTCGACTTAGAATTGGAACTAGTACGCTTGAAATTCGTACTCTTCTTTGCCTTCGAAAATTTCTTATTATCAGGTTCCTTCTTGGTTGATTTTTCTTTAACATAATGAGCTTTCATGATGGGTTCCTTCAAGATACTATTGTCACGATGTCGTGTCTCTTGTTCAATTTGCAAGTGCTGCAACAATTGTTCAAGAGTCAAATCTTTCTTTTTGTGTAAGAGTTTGCTCCAGTACTCTTTCCAAGACGGAGGAAGTTTTGAGACAATAGCACCAACATGAAAGTTCTCATCAAAAGCAATTCCAGATATAGCAATTTTATTAGCTATAAGCTGAAATTCTTGTACTTGATCAGTGATTGACTTTTCATCAACCATTTTGAACTCCATATAATTTGAAACAAGAAATTTCTTGGAACTTGCCTCTTCTGCTAAATAGATAGCTTGAAGAGTATCCCAAATCTCCTTAGCAAATTTGCACTTAATATAATATTGATCATAATATTTTTTGGACATTCCTCCAAGAATATAATTCTTGCATAGATAATCATCATCTTGCCATTTGGCAATTTGTTCTTTAATTAAAGTAGCCTCGTCCATTGCTACCTCAGAATTGGGAGAGTCAGGACAAGGTTTCTGAAGAACATATGCCAACTTTAATCGTCTTAAAAAGAATTCCATCTTTCCATACCATCTAGGAAAGTCTTTGCCATCAAATATTTCAAAATTAGGATTAGGAAAAGATGGAACACTATTGGTTATTGATGTGGATGCCATAGAGACAACTATCTTCAAATTGTTAGAACAAGAATGACAAAAATACAAGAAATTTAAAACGAAACTTGCTTGGCTTAGAGGCACGTTAAAACGTTTCTTGAAGATAGTTGGAGTCTCTCCCATGAGCTAACGGAAGAATAAATAACAACTCTATCTTCTGGATTCAACTAAGCCACAAAACAAGTAGCATTCAAGAAAGTAGCTCTTCTATTCTTGAATAGGTGATTTCACCTTTTGATTAATGTCTCACAAAAAAATTTTCAAAGGAAAGTAGTTTTTTGAGTGCTTATCTTTTCAAACAAAAGAAAATCTATTTATAGGACAAAAGTTTAGAAAAGAGAAGACTTTTAATTAAGGGTAAGTTACATAAATCACATAGTGTAAAGATGAAATTACTATCTATCCCTACTTTTTTTCTAATTACAATAATCCCTTAAAATTAACCCAATCCGGATACATTAATGAAAGCGCGGATACATTAATCCAAGCACGGATACATTAATACGGATACATTATTAAAATAAAAATTGACCCAATTTGGATACATTAATGAAAGCGCGGATACATGAATACATTAATACGGATACATTATTAAAATAAAAATTAACTCAATATGGATACATTAATGAAAGCGCGGATACACTAATACATTAATACACGGATACATTACTAAAATAAGGGATTTTAGTTATTTTTAAAAGATATAGGGACAAATGGAAAATAATATACTTAAAGGTGTGTACTTTAGTAATTTTTCCTTTAATTAAATTATATTTATTATAGATTCATGAATCAACAAAAAGAAAACACATAACACCCAAGAACCTATAACGTAAAATGAAACAAAGATAAATGTTACAATTCACATTAATGTATTTTAAAACTTTTAACGGATTAATTTGTTTCAAAATTAATTGAAATACTAACTCTTACATCATATACTAAAAAATATTATATTTAACTCATCAATCAACCATGAAAAAATAAATTAATTTTCCAAACGTACCAAACACATATTATTTACAACACACATTTTCTTATATGTGCCTAGATCTACAAGTTTCTTCACCCCCCCCCCCCCCCCCGACTTTGCTCCTTCAACCTCTTGTCACTTTCTCGCATTATTCAATAGTATTGCAATATTAAAATCCTATTTCTATGTTCGAATTAATTATAAGATTTGTAGATTAATCGTGACTAGACAATCAAGTAAATAAGCACATAATAATATAAATAAATAATCAGTAAAATCAATTCAAAATATAATAACCAACATGAGAATCCCATAATCCATGAAAATATAAAAGTTTATCAAATCAAATTCATGAATAAATTCATAAATTTGAATTTCATATAATCATATATAGGAGAAAATATATGCTCCAAATTAATCAAAAGATGTTAAATAAATATCCCTAATAAGTTCAAAAAAGTAAGCAAGATTTTCATTTTCCTTAGCGATGGGATTTGGAATACTTGGAGAGTAGTAGAAATAATGTATACAAGTAAATAGATGAGTAGATGCACGTTGAGACGCTAGATCCAAATCACCATTGAAGACTAAGTGATGAATCATATCCTTGAAATCTGATTTCAGAAGTATATACTGATGAAGACACTTCCTGTAAAGTTGCTTAAATTCCGGATTTGTTTCATTTGTAGTGACAGACAGAACCTTCCTTGCGATATTCGTGTAGTTTGAATATGCCATTTGAATTGCAACATCTTGAATATTGAATTTAGTTCTTGCCCATATTGCCACTGTATCATTTCCAAAAACATTATAGCAAAAATCTTTTACAGTAGAAGAATCACAAGCTCTCTGAATTATTGGGGTGATAGCACTTGCTCCTAAATTTGAATTAAAGATTTCAACACTTAATAGAAAAATGTAGGGAAGGAGGAAGATTAGTGACATTGATGAAGAACTAGAAATTAGTCTCCCCATTTTTTTTTAATCTCACTTTAACATATCCCAATTTTTTTGTTTGAGACTATAAATATGGATTGATTTAAAATATAAAGTGCAAATAATTAATTAGCAACATATGTGAAAATTTTCTTTAAAAGGTAAAACTACCATTAATGTTTTATCTTAAATATTTTTCCCTTTTAATATGGGATTGAGATATTCCAAATTTGTCTCCATTGTAATAGTCAACATCTCTTAAATACAAATGTTGAAATGAGATCCTATAATCAATTAACGTATAGACTCGTCTCTGATAATTTAATCAAATTAAAAAAAAAACCCTATAATCAATTAACGTATAGACTCATCTTTGATAATTTAATCAAATTCAAAAAAATCCTATAATCAATCCAAGTGTTTAATTGAAAACAATTTGATTACATCTTAGAAAGATTTTTTTTTTATATTACTTAAGCTAATTTAATTAAATAAATAACATGCACTTTAATATTTTTAATTCTAATATTCAAATGCACATATAACTAACACGTGTTTAACAGTATTTTTAGTCTAAGTATTTTTTTTAATATATAAATAAGAGTGTAATGTATTAGGCGTAAATATTAATCCTACTATCAGTGCTGACATGGTGGCATCCCCACTATAATTAGCTCATGCAGACACGTGTTGTTAAAAGTAATATATTTCCCTGTTTAGCAAAAAAAACTGTTGTTATATTAATTAATTATTTTAAAATAATAAATATATTTACTATTTGATATTTTTTAAAATTTAATACAAAATTATTTACTACATGAAAACTACCATATTTGATAAAAAGAAGTTATAAGTAATTAATTTTGAAAACTTCATTATTTCCCCATTTTTATTATTTGGCCTTTTCAATTAAAAACAAAAAATTTGTCTAATAATTTAAAATTTCAGATTAAATTATTTAAATCTTTATTATTGTAAATAAGTTTTCTAATAATAAAAACAAAGGTAGTTTATTAACACAAAAGACTAATTTAGATAAGCCAAAATATTAACTTGGGAAAATTTCATAAATAGCTACTGTATGAAATATAATAGGCTTCCTTAACAAGAGTTTGTCTATTTAAGCAACATAGCTATAGTTTAAATAGCTAAAACAAATCTCATTTGTATATTTCGGTTGTTTTTAATTAATATTCAAAATGGTGTTTAAATTTAGTAAACTAAATATGTGGCAATTTCTAGTATAATTATGGAAAACTATCCCTTAATTAAAGGTTATTGAATCTAATTAGAATACCTTACCAAATAAGTCTTCTTCTTCAAGTAAAATTTCATAACAAAATAAAAATTCAAAATTCAAAAATTTCAGATTCTTCATCCTAATCGTGTATATCCAAATCAATTTCAATTTCAAAATTGAACGTCTTGTATTTCACTATATCAGTTTGGATTGTATAGTTATGAATTAATAACAAAATATTGATTTTAAGCATATTAACATTGTATATGAAGTAGTTGATTGATTTGTATAGTTCGATTATGAGTACTTCACGATTATGATGAAAATCCATAGTGGTTTCTGCGTAGTAATTGTATATGTATATAATTAGTATAGATCTGCAGATTAAATTTGTTTTTTATGTTTATGTATTTGTATATGTTTCTAAATATATAATTTGTTGTATATTTTAAGACAACAAATATGTATATTTGAATAATATTCGTATTTGACTTATATCAATATGTATATTTGAATAATATTCGTATTTGACTTACATCAATATGTATATGTCATGGATTGATTTGTATGTTAGATAATTTCTATATTTAATTTTGTATAATTGTTGACTTATACATTTTGTGTCTTGATATTATGTAAAATGTACAACTAAGACATATAATACAATACAATTAAATGTTTATATACAAACAACCTATTGAACTTAAATATACATATACAAATAACGTAAAAGGAAAAAATAAAAATACCTCAACGTCTTCATCCTCTCGTTTTGTTATTAATTATGTAGCATATACAATTAACTAAAAGTACAATCAATTTATTATCTCATATACAACTTAAATCATACATATACAAATCGAGAAAAACTAAAGCATGATTATACCTCAAAATCTTTTGCTTCTAGTAGATGTTTCTTGTACTTTTTTCCAAGAATCATCAAGGCAGAATCATTAACTCTTTTTCCCTCTTTTTTTTTCTTTGGAGCTTTTAACATAGATTTATTGCATCCGGATGAGGTAATTGCGAAACTTAAATCTGGTATCCTTCTCTCCTATATATATTTGAATCAATAACTTTAGATTTGGCAATGGAACCTGCAATTCCTTCAAAATCTTGAGTTAATTCCAATGAAAAAGATGGAGATTGTTCCTCCATGATTAGAACGATGGAGATTGTTCTTCCATGTTTAGAACGATGAAGATTGTTCTCTTCGATGAAGATTGTTCCTCCATGATTAGAACGATGGAATCGAACGGATTCAAGATTTTGGTTGTGATACGATGAAAAAATTGGGGAAAACTGAAAAGTTACACAAATAAAAAAAATTGAAAAAATGATGGAAGTTAAAAATAAAAAATAAAAAAAAGAAGGAGATTACCTGGATTGATTTTGGACGATTAGGAGGTTGATTCAAAATTTTCAAAAGTTGATTTTTGAATCAGTTGAGAGATTTATGGGGTAATGACCTGATTAAGGAGAAAAATAGTGAGTGGGTTAGAGAGAGGTAATGAATAGATTTGTATAAAAGGGATAATGAGATTCTACACAATCCTATACAAATAGATGGACCCCACATAACCATTTTTTTAAAACAATATCCATTTTCTATAATTAACTAAAACTATAGTCATGTAGCATAATTAACTACTTAATGTTAGCTTAGTTATATAATTTTCCCAATTAACTTACCTTTGAGTCGGTCATGTTTTCTGTATGCGTTTGTTTCAAGTGTAATAATGATAGATAATATTTACGATGTACATTAACATCTAAGGTAAACATGATTTTAAAAGCAATTATATAAAAAGCCTTTAATTAATACTAATTTCTCTTAAAAAATTACCTTATACTAATCTCTCTACAAAATTTATCTAATAAGAAACTAAAGAAAAACATTACAAAATTAAGTCATCAAGATTAATATTACAAAATCAAGTTATCAAGATTAGATATAGGAAACCTCAGAATTGCAGCAATTTCAGTTATCTGCGTAAGTCGTTATAAATAATTCATGTCCATATTCAACATTATGTTCATATTCAACATTTTTAATACTATAACATACCCTATCAAATTTAGTTAACGCCATGTTCATGAATTCTTCAAGCACCTTCCTGTTAATTTCACTCTTCATGGGCTCATAATCACAATCGCTGTCACTTTATTGCTTAAAATACCCTTCAGATTATTATTATTCATCATAAAAATACGCAATTTTTGGCTCGGGAAATTTTATCTTTCATAATCCTCAAGCCAACAATCAAACTGAATAGAAACGTTGATAACATATATCTATATTAGAAGATTGTAATTTATATACTGATGTAAAAATATAATATAAGTAATATACATTATTAGTATAAATAAAGTTATATAAATATAGTTATAGATAAATCTATAAAAAAAAAATTACAATCTTAAAAGTAAAACGTATGCAATAAAAATTTGTGACTTGATAATTTTTTTTAAAAAAATTACAATCTTAAACGTAAAACATATGCAATAAAAAATTGTGACTTTATAATTTTACACTAATAATGTATGTTACAAAATTTTCATTTAATATGTATGACTTGTATTTATTATTCAATGAAAAATTTTCAATTATCAATGAGTCTTTTTAGATTTAATCATTACAATTTTTATATCATTTCATTATGAAATTATCCGCAATCAAGGAGCAATCTTATTAGAACGGACCTAAAAATTGAAATTCATAAAAAAAATTATAGTTTTTATTTTCTATAATCCCAAAACTTTATATAACACATCATTATAAGAATTTACAATATAAATAATTTACGGAGACATAAATTTTTGTTACTATTTTATCATAAGCAAATATCATGTTAAACAAGTTATATAAATTGTTATATTAACTATCTCATGTTAAATTACTGCAATGTATATTATGTTAAATTTTGTTAATGTCTTTTATTTCTCTTTATTTGAGGTCTTTCATCATGAATACAAATTACTTTTAAAATATTCAGTGCTTACTATACTAAATTGTTCGCCTAATTTTGATGTATATAAGATAAGACATAAAGTCATAATTTTTTTCCATCCTTTTATCACTTTGTAAAGAATGATATGATTCATTCTAATTTTCATCAATTAGATCGTTATTTTTGTTTGTTAAACACATATAAAATGAATTTAAGTATACTCAAAATTAATCTATAGATAGATCATTAGACTTTGTTGCTTTGTATGATTTTATACAAATCATTAATACATTGACACTTGCAATTTTAATCTATTCTCTTGAATAATATTTAGATAAAATAGAAGAAGAATACGATTAAATTAATTGTTTAATTCAAATGTATGTGTTTTTACATGATGTGAAAATAAGCATTGGAGCATCAACATGTGATACTTTATTGTTAATTAAGACAACTTAAACAAGTTATAAATTATTGTTTGATTATATAAAAATTATTATAGAGTGCTTGTATCATTTCCTATCGTGTTTATTTGATAATTTTTTCTTTTTGAAAAACTAGTTAAATACCTATAAAGATATTTAAGATTGTATTATTCGACCTGTAAATGAGCCTTCCATTATCGTGTGTGTGTATATACAAAAATGATGGAATAAATAAGGGATATTTACCAAATATTCAATTCGATTAACTAGTTAACAAAATATGTAAAAAAAATGACTGAAGTATATAATATATGCATTGATTAAGTATAGGTATGTATATTATCTGTATATATGTGTATATTAGATGTGCTCGTGTAAGTATACACAACCTATACATTATGTACACATTTTGTAAACTAGATCACTCAAGGTATTGGGCTTAACTTGCTCGATAAATAATCTCAACACTAATTAATACCTCTAATCAAACATAGAATAATAAAATAATCATATATTTATTCATAATCTATTATTTTTTATCCCTTATACCAAACGAACTCTTATTATATTGAGTAACTATTTGAAAGTGTGTATAAAAACAGTAATGAGGGATCCTATGTCATTATATGATGCAAAATAATTCTTGACAATCTTGCTCCTCCAGCAAGTACAAAAGTCCAAACCATTGACATTACAACATTACAAGTTTGGACTCAAAAACCAGTCATTTTCACAGTCAATTAACCTCATAGACCACACAGTACACCATGGATCATTAAGAGGTTTTTGTGGGCCTAGTTTAATTTTCATGACTGAGATATCACACACTTGTATATTCCATGTGGATGGAGTACTAGAATTTGTCTAGTTTTTGTTCTTAGAATCATTGTTATGTCACTATTACAAGTTGCTTGAAAACAACCAAAGTGTCTCCAAGATTTGAGACACATTAGAACAATGACATTTAGAAATGGCATTCTAGTGCTCTAGCGCTAAAAAACTATTGGAGTATTTCAATGGTGAAATGGGAAATATTAAAAAAACTAATACCCTAATTGGACCTATGTTATAAAATCGAAAAGAATGTATCGAACAGATGTTTGGTCTCCTTATCTTCAAAAGAGGCATGTCACTTCGTTATTTCCTTTGTTGGGATGAAAAATAAACGGTTTGCATGAACTTTGGACCGATCAAAATAGATTGAATCTATAAACGAGTTATTGTCCAATTCTATTCAAAAGTTAAGTGAGTTGAGATGATTAAAACAATGGATTGTCAAATTAAATAACTACTTTTAAATTCGAAATTTGCATGACGATGAGTTTCAAAATTCAATAAAAGTAGTGACTAGTTTCTTTTTTTTTTTGTTTTCTATACACTTGTAAAGTTGTACACCACAAAATGTTTGGTTTCGAAAATCAAAACTTTATTTTGACTAATTCACGTGTGTGCGTGTATAAATTAAAATAAAGTGAAATTTTGAAGAAACATAAAAGTTTAGTACTGCTTTTGTTAAAGAAAATAAACAAGGTAATATTTTAAAACATGAACAAAAACGATTGGTTTTTTGATCTTCAACTTATATTCAACTAAATTCCAAATCTGTACAAATTTTAATTACTTGGAAGATATGAAAATACACAAAGGTACGGGAGATCCACTGTAATGTGCAAATTGTGTTTTAGGCCCCATCATTTAACAAGAGTCAGAGTGTCACATCTCGTTGTCCACAATATTTTTTTCATCTGGTATTCACATTGGAGCCTGACTAATCTAGATTCACATCATAAGAGGCCCCATTTGAGGGGAAAAGCTACCTACCAATGATTTTTTTCATATCCAAGGCTCGAACCCGAAACCTCTGGTTAAGGAAGGAATAGCCCTATCCACTGCACGACATTCTTTGGTAGTAAAATTTTATTTTTATATTTTCCTATCTTAGGGATTTTGCCAATCCCATCTAGCTTTGTTTTCTAGTAGTCAAAAGGAAATATAGTCACAGAAAAAGAAGCCAATTATATTATCCTTGCAAAATTTAGAAGATTCTTGACCAGATCACAATTGAAAGTTTTGTAAACACTTAAAATTTTGAAATTAGATACGAATTTTGTCACGAAATCACTTGTAGTTGATTGAATTTTTCTTGATAATCTATAGTTAATCCATCGCTAAATAAGATTAGCAATAAATTTTGTTGTTTAGTTACTTAATTTTTATGTCACTAGTTTCCTATTCTTTTAAGTATATAAAAAGTTTTCTAAACAATGAACTAGTGGCTCATAATTGTTCAGTCGCTTCTCTAAGAGATGTGTCATTGAATCGATAGATACCTTACGTGTCAATGTGCGTATGAACGAATGAGTTCGACCTCTGTATGAGCTATATGTCCTGCTTGTTTCCCCATACACCTTTCAACAAGAGTTGTCGTTGTCTCCAAGAATCTTCTTGTCCTTTATCCTAGGGTATAGTGAAAATGAATGAAAATTGTATGAGTAACTAGAGATAATTACGCCCTAATATGCATTGTAATAAGAAATAATATTTGATAAATAGTAAAAAAAAATATTTATGACTTGTAATATAGAATTTTAAATATTTATGTGATTGGTTTACTCTAAACATAATATACGAACCATGAGGGAGGCCAGTATTACTATATCATTATGCACATGCATTAGCTAATGATTACATTGAAAACTCCTCATCATTATTATTATATTTTTCTTTACCTTTTTAAGGATATTAATGTTGACTACTTTGGGCTAAAACAAAAGTGTGAACTCGTGTGAGCAGAAACCAAAAATGCATAATTATGAGAGAATATATTTAGGTTGTAATTCATTGTATCAAAGTTTTACTATCAATAGTGCAAAACAAAGAAAAGCATGAATTACTTAGTTAATTGAGTTATTATGCCTCCCCTCTTCGTTACATGACAAGAAATCTAAAATGATGGTGTCAATAAAAAAATATTTTTGTGTTTGGTACATAAATAAAAAAATAATATAAAATTATTTGTATATAATCTAGATAAATACTATGAAAAGTGTGGGAGGGAGTAGGGATGTGGGGTGGTGGGGACAAGGTATGGGTTTGAGCGTGAAGACAAGGTGTTTTGGAGGGTAATGAAGATGCAATAAACGTAGAATGTCACTTTTAAAACTACTTCTTCTTCTTTTGGAACCCCAGGACACGACATCAAAAATTATCTTTAGCGGCAATAGTATGTATAGCGGCAATTAACACTCTTTGTATATGTCCCTAAACCTTTAGTGATATTGGATCTAATGACAATTAACTAATGCAGTTAAAGATTTTAGTACTTTTTATTAATGTGTATATTTATTGTAACTAAAAGTTGTTTTTGTTGTAGTGGGATGACCCGCAGCCGAATGACGTATGCTGCAGTAGGCAAACCCTATGTGACATGCTAGATTCAGAAGGCATTGAAGGGTGATCAATCCCTGGTCAAGTGGATTACCACCCTCCAAATCAACTGAGCCATCCTGAAGGACCACTTGTAAAACTTGTTGTAATTACTTACACTAGAAAGTTATTTTTCTCATTTTATGAAAATATTTTTCAATTTTTTTGACCAATTTTAACATAAAATAATTGAACATATCTAATATAGCCCTTATTAAGATTAAGAGCATTTTTTGGAAAGGTGACGTGCAAATAATACATATCTGATCGGTTTATAGTATGTCGTTTGAAATAGTTATTTTTGAAATGTCAACTCCACCTTTAAATTAATAAATCACACTATTTTTCTTCCTATCTCATTTCCCTGGATCCAGCTCACCTCCAATAGTTGATCCCTCCATTTCCTCCAGTGGGTTGTTCAAATTGTGACACCTGTCCAAATAACAAATAAATGGTACAGATTTATTTAATTAACCTTAACCTTCTAACCATGGTAAAAACATTTCTCTCTCCTCCCTACCATCACAGGATCCGGCTCACCTCCAGTATCTAATCCCTCCATTTCCTCCGGTGGGCTATTGAAATTGCGACATCTGTCCTAATAACAAATAAATGGTGCAAATTTATTTAGTTAACCCACTGTGGTTAATGGTTCGCTCTGGTTTACTCTTTCCTCTTCACAGTTAAATAAGATATTCTCTCTCCTCTTAATTCTCAAATATGTCAAACAACATATATAAATGAACAAAATATCAATTGCACTTTGAGTAAAAAACGATACACATTGAAACGAGCAAAAGTAAAGAAAAATGTCATATCTCAATCAATAGTTGTTCTGGATTAGAAAACCTTAAGATAATAAATCAAATCCAGTTTAAACTTCAGTAATCTACTAACTCGATTTGCAATAAATCTATGCTGGGTTTTTAGCTCTATTAGTAAGGAGTTTCTATGGGCTGCCATTGACAATGACATGCTTAATTTTTTCTATACCATTGTAACAGACCCACCGGCCACCATGGAAGGAACTTCAACAACTAATTAATTTCATCAATTAATTAAAATTTTCATCTTGATCACCTACTCAAGCCTCAAGGAAGCCATTACTTTTGGTTTGGTTACATATTGGAGCCTTTTAGTTGCAGTTCTTGAAAGATTTGGACGGGGAATGGTCCAATTTCAATGTCTTCAATTTCAACCCAACCCGCCCATTTGACACCCCTAATCACAAGGACCCATTCCCCGTGCAAATCTTTCATGAACTGCAACTAAAAGGCTCCAATACGTAACCAAACCAAAAGTATTGGCTTCCTTAAGGCTTGAGCAGGTGATCAAGATGAAAATTTTAATTAATTGATGAAATTAATTAGTTGTTGAAGTTCCTTCCATGGTGGCCGGTGGGTTTGTTACTAGGGTATAGAAAGAATTAAGCATGTCACTGTCAATGGCAGCCCACAGAAACTCCTTACTAACAGAGCTAAAAACCCAGCATAGATTTACTGCAAATCGAGTTAGTAGATTATTGAAGTTTAAACTGGATTTGATTTATTATCTTAAAGTTTTCTAATCTAGAACAACTATTGATTGAGATATGACATTTTTCTTTACTTTTGCTCGTTTCAATGTGTATCGTTTTTTACTCAAAGTGCAATTGATATTTTTGTTCATTTATGTTGTTTGACAGATTTGAGAATTAAGAGGAGAGAGAAGATCCTATTTAACTGTGAAGAGGAAAGAGTAAACCAGAGTGATCATTAACCACAGTGGGTTAACTAAATAAATCTGCACCATTTATTTGTTATTGGGACAGGTGTCGCAATTTCAACAGCCCACTGGAGGAAATGGAGGGATCCTGGAGGTGAGCCGGATCCATTTCCCTTTACTAATTACTACCAATACCATTTTTAATTCCCTATTTCTCTCTTCATTAGTCATCTTAGTAAAATGAGCATCACCTACGTTATAATAGAATAAATTCACCTTAATTAAAAATTTTGAATTCGAGTTATTAGAATTAAAATAAAATAACAGAAAATATTTTTCCCTTTAATGACAAAATAGATCTAGAGTACAATGTATAGTTTCATGCAGTGGCATATCTAGGTGGGATATTCATGTGCACTCATACTCCCTCGTTAAGTTTATATTTTATTAAAAGTGCTTAAATATATAAATGTGTAAACAATCAAGAGTACTTATCATATTATATGATTCATATAGTGTAGGTTATTGGTTGCACCTCTCTAAACCAGGTTAAGTGTTCAATACGTTCATGATCCCAACATTTTTTTACATAAGAGTATATAGATATAAATAAATAGTAGTATTATTTTTCAAAAATGATAAAAATTAAACCAATAATTTCAAAAGAATAATGGCTTCAATGGTGAATCTAAAGATTGATCTCGTTAAATTTATTTCATGAATCCATCTCTTTGTGATAGTGTATTCATCTTCTCAAACACGATTCGCCACTGATTTTATAAAACTAAATAACTTTTACCTATACACCTTATACTTACATTTAAGAATTCACTAAATATCTATAACTATTTAACTATAAATCTAATTTTTTATATATTAATTCGAAATCAATATAGAAACTCAGGAATTTCAAAATCCTTGATTGATATTCTTTATCTAGATAAAATCCATATTAGTTAAACCAATAGATTTCAAATTTGGGATGATTAAAAAGATCACTGTATCTTTCTAACTGTATATATTTATTTATTCCAATAATAATAACATGGACGGTGTCTTCTTTTACTTTTAATTTTTATATGAATAAAACTAGGGTTGTTCAAAATCGAATCAAAACAGATAATTCGAACCAAAAAATAGTTATTGGTTTATTAATAATGAGTTATTGGTTTCGCGGTTTCAGTAATGGTTTTAATTTTTTTTATTATCAGGTTATCGATTCTTAATTATTAGAGGTTTTTTCTTAACCGGTTAACCGACAACCCATAATAAATTAAATAATTATATTTATATCATTTGGTATATATAGTCCTTGACTTATAGTTTAGTTTCATATTTTTATTTCTAGTTGTCTCAAACTCTCAATTATTCTTCAACGTGACAGTGTTTGTTTTTAGCAAGATGCAATCTGTCACTCATGTATATGATTCATTTGGTTTGTCACCTTGTTTCCTAAGTGAATTTTAATGATTTTTTTTGTGTCAAATCTTAACGGTTAAATCGATAACCGAACTGATAAACCAATAACCGATAAAGAAATATCTTAATTGCTCTATAACGATTTGTCATGTCTATAAAATTGATAAATCAGATAGCCAAACCTCAAAACTGAATCGAACCGAACTGACCGATACAAACCTTAAGTAAAACTAAGGAAATAGAAAGTCATACATAATTCCAATTTCCATGTACTTGTTGTGTCATTGCAACGGTAAAGTAGGAAGCAAAATGGGACCAAAGCCAAAAAAAGGGGCAGAAACAAGAGGGAAAAACACATTGCGTGCGCAATAATAGTGTAAGATATAATAGGTAGCCCCACCCCCACCCCCACCCCCACCCCCCCTCCTTAAATTTCTGAATGGGCATCCCATCATCACCCTCTTTGTTTTAAATTCTTTTTAAAAAATTAAAATATTTTTTACCAATACAAAGTTTATCAAGGGGAGTGAAATGTGAATAGAATTTTACTTACCTTTTAGTTTTTCATCATGCTATTTTGTTTTCTCTCTTTTATATATATTAGATACAAAAGCCCAGACTTATATATTATTTTATTTGTTTTAATTTTATAATTTTGTTATTTATTATTTTTATAATATTTTAAACGTACTTTTTAATAATATATGTGGTGCATGTGATATTTTGAGAGTCCTAATTTGCAAGCAGCCACAATAAACTCAAAATGACTAAATTATCCTCGAACTCAAATTTTATTTTTGGGAAGCACACACGTCGATCGAGACGTGTGTGCTTATTCCCTCTTATATATTAGTAGTGGATATTTTAAACGTACTTTTTAAATATATAATATATGTGCCACAAGTGATATTTTGAGAGTCCTAATTTGCAAGCAGTCACAATAAACCTAAAATAGCTAAATTATCCTCGAACTCAATGACCGAGACGTGTGTGTGTGTGTGTGTGTGTATATATATATATATATATTTGGGTGAATTGAAAAAAATAGTTTACGATGTTTCAAAAGTAACATTGCTTAAGTTTGTCAAGAGAAGAAACTTCATTATTGAGCATTTTTCAGATATTGTCAAATTTTCCTCATGTTTGTATCTAAAATCGGATTCAAGATTTGAAGTTAACGAGTGCCAAGCATATACGTCAATTAGATCAACCTTGAGCTTTGATTTCGCAAAATTATACAAAAAACATGGATTTTTTGTATAATATTGTAAAAATGCATCATTCATTCATAATTGATTCAACGAGTTTTCATTGTTCAAAAAATCAATGATGAATCATTACTTACATTTGTAAATATATCACATTCTATGTAACAAACTAAATAATTATTTAAATATTGATCTCCAATATTGTCCCACATTTTATTTTTATTTGTTTCATGTATGAGAATGTTTACTTCATAATTGCGATAGCAACTGATAAAAAGAGTTAACTTCAATAGCAAATAAATGAGTGAGTCTCCACAAGATTTGCCCCCCCAAGAGTATCACTTGGTCTTTGAAGCTTGTGTTCTTGATTTAATCTTTGTCCAGTATGAACTTCACCAGACTCAAGTAATTGATTCAACTTTTTAACTTGATGATGATGCATGTCGCAAATCTCTACGCTTAAAAGATCCTTCAACTACATTTAACACATTAGTGATATGATTAAAAAAGTCTTCAACACGTCACAATATTTTTAAAAAAAACTACAAGTGTTAGTTACAAGTGATGAGCAAAGCAATAAATGTATTGTATTGATGGATTATCTTTCAAAATCAATGTTTTGAGACCATTTATCTCCCCTTTTATGTTACTAGCCCCATTATAACTTTATCCACGTATGTTGGGTGGACTTAATGACTGTTCTGAAAGTAAAAAAAAAATATTTCTTCCTTGAATGAGTATGCCAATGTATCACTAACATGTACAAAATTGATAAATCGCTATATCACTTCATTATTTTATAAGGGAAACTTTCAAAAATGATTATAATTTGGACTTGATTAGAGGTCTATAGTTATAGTTTTCTTAATTACGAATTATAGATTCATGTTAAGGGGAGGGGAGAGGTGAGCGAGACTAGGATAGGGAGGAGAGAGCCGAGCAAGATCCGGGAGAGAGGTTGAATACATGTTGTATTCGTTGTATCAGGTTGTATCACGAATACAATTAATACAACTGATTTGTATCAAAATGAATACAATTGTATTAAAAAAAACTATTGTATTTAACTACACATTAGAAGGAGAGAGGCAAGCGAGATCGAGAGAGGCGAACAAGATCGAGAGAGGGAGGAGAGATAATGAATACATGTTGTATTCATTGTATCACGAATAAAATTGATATAAAATACAAATATAGCTAATACAAAATATAAATATAACTGTCTGAATTCAATTGATACAATTGATTTGTATCACATATCAAATATAATTGTATCAATTGTATTAACGAACACAATTTGTATCATCGAATACTATTGGCAAAATATAAATTGTCATAACACAATTGATACAGAATACGTATACAGTTAATACATAATACAAAATATAGTTGATATGAAATACAAATACGTTTGATACAGAATACAAACTAAAATTATCATATTATGTGGAATGTTTTTTGGGCTGCAGTTATTTGGGCTGGAGAGAGGGGGGCGGGGGGGGAGAGGACAGTAAAAGGAGAGAGGCAAAAGAAATGGAGAGAGCAGATAAAAATTTGTTATAAAATCCTACATGTAGCTACAAATTATAATATTTTAAGCTATAATAATTTATTGTAAATACATACGTCACGTGTAATTTTCCCTATAAAGATTAGTTAGGTATAAATATCAATTTACCTATTAAATACTTACTTGAGTCAATTAAGTACATTGAAGAATTGAATATCTTTTATCTTTAACAATAGTATCAAATTTACCAAATAGTCAATCATTTGAAAAAAATATAAAGATAAGCTAGAATTTTGTTATTATTATTTGTATCTTTACTTTCTTATACTTGATCTGATTGTGATCTAGATATTATTAGTGTTATTTATTTTATATTAAAAAAAAATTAGTCAGGATCCCTCTTCACCCCCCCTCCACCCCCCACCCCCCTTTATTATTTCTTTTTTCCTTGACTGGAATTAATTTCTTAATCTACACCTATATTTTTACACAGAGTCTTGAAATTTGACAGTCAAGAGTGAGGAGACATACAAAATTCTCAAACAATAATAATAAAAAACACAATCTTTTTGTCTGAAAGCTGCTTCTTCCTGTATTCTTTTGCATACCCAAGTTTTATTTTTTGAAAAAGAACCCACTCTGCTTCTTCTTTCCAAGCTTCTTAAGACCAAGTAAGTAACTTTCTCAATTCTTCTCTTTGTTTCTGGGTTGTTTATGGCAAGTTGGTTTTGTCTTCTTGTTGTTTATACTGTTTTGAGTGGTTTATTAGTGAAAAAAAGGTTTTGGGTGGTGTTTATTAATTTTGTAAATCTCAATTAGTTTACAATTAAATGGGGTTACTTGTTCTTGATTTGTTTTAATTGTTGTTTAGATCTGTTTGATTTTGCAAGATGCCAACTTTATAGGAAGGATCAGCTGTTTTGTCTGTTTTCTTGAAGATGTTTGCTTATCTAATTTACATTTTAGACTTGGGGTTTTATGCATTGTCTGTTTTTTTTCTTTAATTGGGCTGCTCGCTCTGTTTGTAGTGATTAATGCTTCAAAGGTACAAGTGGAACTTGGTTCTTTAAAAGATTGTGTTTAGATTTTTACTGTTGTTTCGCGTAAATTGTGGAGTGATTGAACATGGACAAAGGAGTAGACTTGATAGTGGAACTTGTGTAAGAAATGGAAAACGTGGAAGTACATTGTTTTGTAAGTTTAATTTCCCCATTTTTAGTTCCCAATAGTAGCTGGGCTATGTGTTCCTTGCCCGAAAATTGTTTTATTGGCGGATTTGGTTCCGTTCATTGACCTCATATTTTCAAGATATATTTTTTCAAATGCAATGCCCTCTCATACATGGATCTATTGTTGCCCTAAGCAAATGTGAAAGCCTGGCAGGAGGGGTGATGAAGCACCTAACTCACATATAAATCATGAATAAAATTTCGTGCCATGTCTTGAACTCTTGCTTAGACTAAAGCCCTGGGGCTCAATTTGATGTGTTGCTAGTGACTTGGGAAAGAGTATCAAAGTTCTTATGTTATGCACATTTGTTGACTTCTTAGTTCTTCATATGGTTTCTGCTGTAAAATGCATTTCAGAACTTCATGGAGACAATCCAACGCGTCTTTGCAGGTACAGTTGCCGACGAGAAGGTGGATTAAAAAGTAAATTCTGACTCTTTCGCTTAGATGAGCATGGATAAAGCTTCTGCTGATTGTCCATACCCGGGATGCTTCTTCTGTGTCATGAAGGAAGGAAACCCAAGCAAGCGCCGAGCAAGTATATTGAAGTTTTTTCGGGAACTTCCTTCACAGGATGATGATGGTCAAGTTCTTCCCATCAGTGGCCTATGGAACACTGCCATGGCACATCCTAACGATCCGGAGTTTATTGAATTGGGGATTTTTGAATGCATGTCAGCACTTATTTGGAAGGGTTTAAAGAACCGTCGCTGGCTTTCACATGACCAAAATATATATATTCCATATTATGCGGCACATATAATTGGATCGTACACCATGAATATGGAAGAGTTTGCTGATAGAGCTGTGCGTGCTGGAATCATCCCTCCTTTGGTTGAACTTTTGAGAGGTAGGCTAACTTGGGTTGAACAGAGAGTTGCAGTGAGAGCTTTAGGACATTTAGCTACCTATGCCAGCACCTTTCCAGCTGTTGCAAGTCATGGTGAGATTCTAGAGCTCTCCATCCAACTCGCGATGAGTTCTCTTGAAATTGTTTACTCTCACTTTTACCAATATGTTGATAGAAGACTTAGTTATCATTGTGACCTCCTTACACGTGGCATGGGTGGAGTTGAAATGGAGTCCCGAAAGGCAGAAGAATGGGCCAGTCAGCTACAATGTTGGTCCCTTCAGCTTATTAATTGCTTTGCTTTCAAACCTGAATTTCTTCCTACTATTTGCAAGCCGGAATTTCTAGCAAAGCTTCCAGGAATGTGGGGTGGACTTGTTAATGAAAACTCCCCTGCTGGAATTGGTCTGTTAAGGACAATTTGCCATCACAAGCTTGGTAGAGGGCCTGTTGCTGGATGTCCTGGTATTATAGAGGCATTGTGCAATATAGCTCGCTCATCGGATGACTGGCAATATATGGCAATTGACTGTCTTTTGTGGTTGCTCCAGGATCCAAGTACCTGTCATAAGGTAATTATGTTCTCTAGAACTATTCTGCTGGAGCTAATAGCTGGAATATTTTATTTATAATCAGGTGGTGGAATAGGGCACTAGTGGTGGAATATGGCATATGTATGTTATAGAAATGATTTTATTTCTCTCTTTTACTTCTTGGAGCTTAACTTTGACCATATAAGTTCATCCATTAAATGTGGAAGTGCTCCATTCCTTTTCCTATGTTGCATGTGTGTGTCCAGAACTTGTTTATCCAAAATAGGTATACACTTCACTCTTTAGATACCTCTTCTCTTAGTTCACAATGTAGGCATCTTATCATAGATGTACTGATCTTCGTAGTCAATTTTGTTCATACACCTAGCAGACTCTAATTCAAAGAGGTTGGTCCTTCAGAATGTGCATAAGAATTCATATTTGGGAGCATGCACATGTAAGTCCATTATCTGTAGAGAGCCAATGGAAACAAAAGATGAGTGCATAGTGATGTGGAACTCTGTGTAAACTTTAAAGCATGCATGCTATCGGTATAGGCATAAGCGATCACCCTCAAAAGAAACCTTCCATCTTAAAAGTAGTGTTCCACTGTACTTGTCCAAAAAAGAAAAATCAGATGTCCTAAGAACAGGTCTCAGAATACTGTTCTATGTATTTTGCTACTTAGCTTGGGGTATTCAGCTCCGTTTGATGAAGTCTGTGAATACTAGAATAAGTATTGAAGACAAACATGCAACACCTGAGAGATGTATTATTTAATGAGATGGTATAACTAAATATTAGAAAGAAATAGAAATGAAGAAAAGAATCAATCAGCAAATAAGAGAAACTGATCTCTGAAGTTTGATGTATACCCTCTCAATCCGGTGCCGGCTCCATGGTGAAGCATGTAAGGCACTCGCTTTAAGACCTGGGTGGATGGGGGTGGGGGGCATTTTCTTAGGAAAAAATAGATTTATAGGTTTTTAAATAAAAATATTGAGTACTTTTAGTAGAAAGGTAAACAAAATTCATATAAAAAGAAAGATAATTTTGTTACATTTGTGAATAAATCATCGAATAATTATTATGGGATGTATGAATACTTATTTGAGATTATTAAATGATGAGAATTTAAAAAGATATTTTCCTAACTTTGAATATTTCTTAAAAATAAAATAGTCAATCTGATATTGATGATTAGACTTATTTTCTAAAGTAGAAGTGTAAATGAAAATAGTACAAGTAGTATATAATACTCTAATTGACATATTCAAGCAATTAAAAGGATTTGATTCTTTTTAAATGCGTTTTCTTAAAAGATAATGTTAATAGGTCCTGTAACACTGCCAGTTGCCTCATCGGAAAAAAGTTTGTTAAAATTAAAATTTAAAAATCTTACAAGATAAACAATTCTAAAAAGAGCTAATGAGTTGACTATATTATTATTCAAAAAAGAATTATTAGAAGAAAAAGATAATAACCAAATATAGATAACTTTGCATCTCAAAAAGCTAGAAGAATAGATTTTTTGGGGGATTTTTCTTCTATTTTTTAAATTTAAGGCTTCCAAATAAATTCTGGCTTTAGGCCGCTAAAGTGTTTGAGCCACCACTGTCTCAATCACATAATAGTTGGAAAGCTTCTTCAAATACCACCACCACCAGTACCCAGTGTCTTTTCCCCAAGAACAGTATTTGCCCTGTGCATGTGCATATGGATGACAGTTTAAGTTCATTTATTAGACTGAAGGACGTAAAGCAAAGAGGGTGGTGTGAGGGTGTTGGTCATGTTTACTTACACGGGTCTCTGTTTATCACCCTACAGCACCTGATTTCACTATTATTACTATCTCTGATGCCAGTCTGTCTTGAAGGTGTTTGGCTTTGTGCTGTCAAAAAGGTTAAAATGAGCATCTTCTTTGGTTGATCTACTTCTACTTTCAGATATTCTGTTTCACAAATTTTACAATTCTGAATTGGAGTTCTGTTGTTAACAAAGATAACTCTTTCCTATTGTTGGTGAGATGCACCAAATCAGCAGAGCCACCCTATTAGGACTGATAGCATTCTTGATGAACCATTAAGTAGGTTTTGATTTGTCCAATCTATTTTCAGAGAGAAGCATAGAACCTGTTTTAGAGGTGGGAAGTGACGCAATGTGATGAGATCATATTAGTTTATCCTTCTGGAGTAACTCACTTTAGACCTTTTGCAACAGGGAGAAAAATCTACTTGCACAAAGAGGATTAACAGCAAGTGCTATTAGCAATAAGAGTAATTATGTTAATTTACTTACACCGTTGTACATTGGGTTTAGGACGATGTTCTTTATGAAAGTCTCTCATCTTCTAGGTTTAAGAGAATTGAATATCATAGCTATTTTGACAGGGAAGAAAATACAATAACAACTACTATGCCTCAGTCCCTAACAAGTTAGAGTTGGCTATATAAATTCTTGCTATCCATGTTTCTCCATTTAAAGTCATCTAGGTGAACATTACAAAAATAAAAATAAAAAGTACTAGAAACTCAATATTTTCTACTGACATAAAATCTTTTGATAGGGCTAAAAGAGTAGAAGCATAGGACCTAAAGTGAACGTACTAACATGTCTATAATATATTTCCAACTAGTTAGTATCATCTATATTGATCTTTTCTTCCCTTGTGCCTCATCTCTCATGAAGTCTGCATGGATTCCAAGAGCTTGTAGGTACTTTCATACAATTTCCTTCCATGTGATTTTAGGTCTCATCTTTTCCCTTTTTAACACCTTCATTCACCATGGTTTTGCACCTACAGACCGGTGCATCAAAGATTGACGCAAGACATGATCAAACCCTCCTAAGCGATCTTCTCTCAGTTATCCTCAGTATGCTACTTGCACCTTCTGGGGAACGTGGTCATTTTTAATCTTGTCAAGTCTTGTATGACGATGACCACAAATCCATCTTAGCCTCATCTTTGTGACACATCTTTTGGATGCATTGGACTTAGTGGTCCAACATATACTTTCATGTAATATTGTTTGTCTTATAACTTGTTCTATAGAACTTATTGTTCACCTTTGGTAGACATCCTTCTATTACATAACAACATGGTAGCACTTCCACATTGCAACCATCCGACTCTGATTCTATGTATATCTTCATCTATCTTTAGTTTTCTTGGAATGATGAACCTAGATTCTGAATTGTTTGCATTGAGGCACCACAATCACATCTAATTTCACCTCAATTTCACTCTTCTAATGCTCACTAAACTTGCAGTAGATGTATACAGTCTTACTTCTTCTTATCCTAAAAACCTTACCATGTCGAGTGCTTATCTATAGCTCAATCTTTTGGTTGGCACCCTCGTAGGTTTCGTCAATTAGAACAACATTGTCAACAAATATCATTGAGACTTATCTTGCATTGTGTTGAGTGGCTCATCCATAACTAGGATAAACAAGCACGAGTGCAATGCCGATCCCTTGGTGGGGCATCAAGTACATGTCTCTTTACCGATTAACCAATTTCTAAGGTTATGGAATTTTTTTGTCTCTCCTACTAATGTTCTCAGACCAGTGATGGCTCCTTCATACATGTCCTTTTTGACATTTGTATTTTGACTGAGAATAAAATACTTCACCTAGATTCTGAATTGTTTGCATTGAGGCACCACAATCATGTCTAATTTCACCTCAATTTCTCTCTTCTAATGCTGACTAAACTTGCAGTAGATGTATTCAGTCTTACTTCTCCTTATCCTAAAAACCTTACCATCTCGAGTGCTTATCTATAGCTCAAGCTTTTGGTTGGCACCCTTGCAGGTTTCGTCAATTAGCACAATAGTTAACAAATAGCATTAAGACCTTATCTTGTATTGTGTTGAGTGGCTCATCCATAACTAGGGTAAACAAGTACAAGCTCAATGCCAATCCCTGGTGTAAATCCTCAGTTATGGGAATTTTCTTGGTCTCCCCTATTAATGTTCTCACACTAGTGATGGCTCCTTCATACATGTCCTTTTTTGACATTTATATTTTGACTGAGAAAAAAATACTTAACCTATTTGACAGATTGACAACACTTCTCTAACTAAGGACCAGTTACTTTGAGTAAACTCTACGGTCAATAATTGCTAACAAAGTCCCCAGACTGTAAATACTATTAAGATGCCTTGTTTTATCAAAGATATAAATTTGACTTATCAAAAGAGAAAGAAAAGAATTCCAGAGTGGCCATATCAGTGTTACCACTAATACCCTGAGTAGAACGCAACCCCAGGAAGATGAAGACATCAAATATAGGAACAGTCATGTGCATGTGTGTTATTAACTATGTACTACTGCTTCAAACATGTGCACTTTTGATTGCTCAAAGTATAGAAATTTCTAGTGTTTCTTTCTGATAGTGCTGCTATTCATGGCTCCTGATAGTATCATTATAAAGTACTGCAGCCCTTTTCATCTCTAGCACTTTAGGTTCAGTATTGTACCGCTATGATCCATTAACATGTAAAGTTCTCCTTACATTAGAATTTCAGGTTTTGTTTATATGTATAAAAGAAAGTGTAAATGCAAGAAGTACAAGTAAGAAGGAAGACCAGGAGTTTTTCTGGGAATTTAACCCCTAGTCAGTAGACCTTAACTTGGCAATTGGATCCCTGCGTACAATCAAATTGGATTTGGTATCAATTGAGTAGATATGGCAGCTTTTGGGCATGATCTCTATCTATATTTCATAGTCAAGATGTGCTCACAGGATGAGGTCATCCCAAGCATTCTCGTAATTTCTTTTTAATGACTAATGTTACAATGTTAATATTATAGCCATAAGCTGAATCTGAAGAAGCCAAGGCATGCAGTATCTTAACCATAGATCTGAACACATCTAAAATTGTTGAAGTTCTTATCTCCTATTTTTTACTGTAGGTTATTGAAAAGGCTGTACCTGCGCTTGTGGATCTTGCGGAGATATCATCCCTTGGGGATCATAAGAAGCTTGGAGACTCTATTGTCAATGTTCTACAGGAATGTATTGAATCACAAGGGATAGGTCGTACTCAAATCAATAGCCATGTGAAAGAAGAAATTGAAGAACTACTGAATTCCAAACAGAGACTAAAATGGGAGAAAAATATGCCCAAAGAGGACCTTCATATCAAACAGGCAGCTGCACTGGTGGTAAAACTTGAAGGGAATTCCCTGTTTTCATCAGGAAATATTTCTGGGGCTGCAGCTAAATACTCAGAAGCATTGGCTTTATGCCCAATGAGGTCAAAGAAAGAGAGAGTGGTGCTCTACAGCAATCGCGCTCAATGTCATCTTTTGTTGCAGCAACCCTTGGCTGCTATAGGTGATGCTACTCGTGCATTGTGTCTTCATAATCCTGTGAACCGTCATGCCAAAAGCCTTTGGAGAAGAGCACAGGCATATGACATGCTTGGCTTAGCTAAGGAGAGCTTATTAGATGCTATTCTGTTTATAAATGAGTGTTCACAATCAAATGATCCTGATCTGTCTTTAAGGCAAAACAAGGTTCCTGATTATGCTGAACGTTTAGTAAAAAAGCAGATGCGTGCAGCTTGGTTATTTAGAGAAGCTGCTATTAAACATGGTGGAGTTCAATGTGAGGGTGATGCTGGAGACATGTGTGGCCAGGAAACTGATGATTCTGAATGGGAGACAGCAAGTGAAAGTGAAATAGGAAATGAGGAGAGAGATGAAGTCGGTGATGACATTTGTGGATGGGAAAATGAGGTTGAAAGGAAGGATAAGTACAAAAAGGCTTCAATCAAAGGTAATTTGATTCCTAATTTCTAATGGTTAACTGCCCCTATCACTGCTAAGCTTATAGAAATGGTGAATTATTCATCTTGAAAATATAAGCCATATCATGCGTATGTCAACTTGACTGAAGTTACAATTTTTGTCGTCTTTGCTTAATTAATCTTGTATTCGGTATATATTTTATTACAATTCAACCCCCCCCCCCCCCCAAAAAAAAAAAAAAAAAACTTGTATTCACTGAATTTGGGACTTTGCTAATGCGGTTCAGAGCTGCTCTTTTCTCCATCTTTATTTCATCATTCGTGATATGATTTTTGAAAGTGTATCTGTTCAAATAGGTTAGTTTTAGTCCATTATTTGCATTTCTGTAGCTTCAAATAATGACCATAGTACCACTATTTTTGGTTAGTGATTGAAATCTTGAACAAGGATATATAAAGTGGGAGAAATGAATAAGCAACTTTCTTAACTCCGTAATGTTGAAGCGTGTGACCATGTCATCTAAAAGCTTAAGTTGTTAAAGAGAGCACACTTTTATTAGTTAATTATATTCTCAACACGCCCCCTCATGTGCGGGCCTGATTCTTTTTCATGGGCCAAGCACGTGGAAATTCTTTTTTTGATATGGGTGACAGTGAGATCCAATCTCAGGACCTCTGCCTGCTCTATACCATGTTGAAGTGTGTGACCATCTCATCTAAAAGCTTAAGCTGTTAGAGAGAGCACACTTTTATTAGTTAATTATATTCTTAACACGTAAATCATGTTGCTTTTCCTCTGGCTAATTGCTGGACTACCTGCAGTCTTATCCATTGTGGTTACTTCCTGAAGAAAGGGTAGCAAGTTGGATATGAAGTAATTATCTAACGTATACAGCAAGTGATGCAACTATATGGTTTCTTTAAAATAGCGAAAGATTTGAATGATGAAGCAAATATCTAGTAAGGAGTTCTCTTGGACACTTCTATGAAATTCACAAATGATTAATAATTTAATTTCTAGCAGTGTCAAATGATTGTTTAACACTTTCTTCCAGGATTCTGTGTGTTATTTTCTACAGTATTAACTTAGGATTATCTAAATGCCATTGAGTTATACTGGTGATCCTTATCTAGACATTTTATTAAATGGTAATGCTCAATGGTTGGCATTGTTGGGTTCACTTTTAGTTGAGAGACCCCAGTTTTCTGCCTATGAGTTCTTGGTTGTTGGGTTTGTAGAGCAGAACGAGTGGTAAGACCATGGTCCATATCCATAACAGAGAGGCAATTTTAACTATATGCCCCTATTTCTTATCTTTCTTTGTTTCGTTTGTGTTTTTCTTTTATCTTTAAATTTGGTGATTCTTCTTTATCAAAATATATCAATGAATTGGGTGATCCTAAATTTCATAATGAACGCCATTAGACACTTGGAATGACGTGGAATTGTTGTCTAAACTTTTTTTTGTGTGTGAATAATACCTTCTCTTTGGGGGTCACAATATGTATAGTTTAGTATATCCGGCTCTCCTAGCATATGTTGACTTTCGGCAGAGCCCATTGGCAGCCCCTTAAAGCTGGCACCAACTTTCACTTAGACACCTCAAATAGGTCTAGTCCATTTTAAACACCAGTAGTAGGGCTCCGTTGTGTCATTTTGACACTTTTCTGACAATCAGCAAAAAATTAAGGAGAATGTAATACACTCGATGATGGTGTGGCAAACAACTAATCAAATGACTACATGTGACATTTTAAGTAAAGAAATGAAAAAACTATTTTAAAATCTATTTAATAAACAAAATAAAATAATGTTCAAAAAAAAATTAGTTTACCCAAACCCCTAAACTCTCTGTATCTCTTATAGAAAAAATCATTTGACAAAGAAGTACAAATCTTTAACATAAAAAATTGACTAATCATTAGAATCGAAAAATTGATGTTTTCATCTAATAATCAAAAAAATGAATTGGGTTAGAAAAAATGGAGTCTTTGATAGTATCTAAAGTGTTAATTCACCATCTTTCTTACTCTTTATGTCTTTTTTCTTCATTCCCACTTTAAATTTTTGTGTGTGTTTTACGAATCTATTATTTTTTTTAATTGTTTCAGATCTGTTCATTTTCTTTTCTGAGAACATATTTGAATAGGAAAATCCGACCTCCATTGAAGGAGTTTAAGCTTTGGGGAAATAGTGGGAGGTAGTGGCTTGAGAAATGGAGAAGAAGAGAAAAATAAAAGTAAAACTGGCTAAATATAAGCCTCTCACCGTGCCATTAATGAGTGTATCACACTCACTATGCCATGTCAGCAAAAAGTGTTAAAATGACACACGGGGCCCTACTACGGGTGTTTAAATGGCCAAGGCCTACTCAAAGTGTCTAAGTGAGAGTTGATGCCAACTTTAAGGGGCTGTCGATGCGTTCCGCCTTGAATTTCTGCATTAACTGCTTCCCACACGTCAACAACAACATAATACCCATTTTAAGGTCTGAGAAGGGTTGGATGGATGTATGCAGACCTTACCTACCTTTGCAAAGAAGAGACGTTATTTCCGATAGACCACCAAAAAAGCAGGAAAGTAAGAGAAAAAGAGACAACAAAATAACAATGCACAAAACAAGTGTAACAATTGGAGAGAAAAAAGAAAGTGGTCCAACACGTCCCAATAAGAATTTTATTATTTTCCTTTCTCTTATGTCGCTAAACATATGCATAAAATACCAAATGTATCCTTGCCATGGAGTCCTGATAAATCACATCAAAGCCTTTAAGAGCAAGGGGAAAATGAGAATGTAAAGATCAAAGAGTTCCTAAATATAAAATAGTCCCTATTTTTTTTTTTGGAATGACAAAAAAGGGAAGAGCACCTAACAAATTGGGATGGAAGGAATATAATACAAAGTTTTTGACTTACTTTTAATGGACATACCTAATCAAACTAAGATCCTAGGTGAGATGAGAGTTTCTAGTCTTATAGGCAAAGCAAGTTATTAGAATGCACATTAACTTCATAATTGTTTCCGATTTTTGTAGCATTTATTGTTCCTACTGAAAATGGTATACTCTTTTGTCGCTGTCTAGATGTGTTTCTGGATGTATGTTGTGGTTCATCCATCCTTAAACTTGACCCAATTTTACACTGATGCAGAGATAAAGCATGGATATAACGTGCAGCTTACTGAAGACAACGTGTAAATTTTCGCCAATTAGCCCTGTTCTGGAAAATTTAGCATCTATTAGCTTGAGAATCTAAGTGTCTCTCTTGCTGTATCTACTCTGCACAAAGGACAGAGATGTTCGTTCGTTGTTTTTGCTCGTCGTATTGCTGAATAACCCCCCTCCCAGCCACCCTCTTTTTACATATAGTTTAAATAGATCTAGAGGAAAAGAAATGAGTTGTTAGTGTGTTTATTTATCTTGTTTTCCTTTTTGGTTTTGGTTTGTTTCCAAGTCATTCTTTGAGAATATCGACAAAGTCGAAAGTGGTTTCTGTACATACACACTTTGGTACTTTTTTTAGTTGGCTAATTCTGGAAAAATACAGTTGTGAGTTTTTTTCATTAATGTGATTGCATCAAAAATGATTCTTTGGTATTTACTGTATGGACCAATAACTTACTAAAGCAATCAGCAGATGGCTATAAAAGCCTATTGTGTTGGCCAAGAGGCTCTGTTTGAAATGGACTACTCAGTTTAATGATGTTTCTTTCCTTGTTTACCTACAAATACTTTATACTTTTTTGGAACTGAGCTCTTAAGATTTTAATGATGTGCATGCTTTACTGTATATGAGTTATGTGCATACATTTTAAGTAATCAGCAGATGGCTATAAAAGCCTATTGTGTTGGCCAAGAGGCTCTGTTTGAAATGGACTACTCAGTTTAATGATGTTTCTTTCCTTGTTTACCTACAAATACTTTATACTTTTTTGGAACTGAGCTCTTAAGATTTTAATGATGTGCATGCTTTACTGTATATGAGTTATGTGCATACATTTTAAGTAATAAAATATCTAGTTAGAACATGCAAGATATTTGATCTCATCAATGGCTTTACCTACCTCTTTTCCATTCTTTAATGCTTTATTTGCCTAGTATGTATTTCTCTTCTTTCAAATCTATTGAAAGTTACTCCCTCTGTTTCTTTTTACGTGTGATAGTTTCCTCTTTGAGAGTCAAATGATATGAACTTTGACTAATATCTTAAGATGTATTTTTTATCGTATTGATATGACAAAGTTGTAATTTATAGTACTTTTTATATAATTTTTGAATATCTAAATTTTTATTTTAAAATATTGAATTAATGTAGTCTAATTTAGCTTTGAAAGTTAGTCAAATTGACTCTTGAAAATCGTACGTCACAACCAAAAAGGAAATGTGATCTCCCTGTTGGAGACTTCGACTTGTCCACTAGTCTGCAGATGATACGCGGCTGTTACCTTATGCTTCACTTCATACTTGGCTAGTAGTGCACTGAACAATCGATTACAAAAGTTAATCAAATCGACTCTTGAAAAGCGCAATGACAACCAAAAAAGAACTGAGGGAGTATGTTAAACCTTTTCTCCAAATGGAATCAACCAATCTCTTTAGCATAAAATGTCTTTTGAGCTAGCCAGGAGCGGATGTAGCATGTGGATATCGAATTTAGTTTAATTCAGTACTTTCCACGCCAAATAATAAATAGTTGGGCTAAATTCATAATTTAAAAAAATACAAATTTTGGATCCTCCTAATCAACATACACCAAAGTTGTGGTGAGTGATTGAGTGCTTGGAATGTGAGTGACATTTAATGTACTTGGTTAAATTTACTTTGACCCTAAGCTTACAAAGGCTTCGTGATAAAAGATACATGTGATCAGTATCCACAAAGTCATTTGTTACTCCCCCCATTACTTTTTACTTTTGTCATATTTCACGAGTTAATTTAACTAATTTTTAAAACTCAATTAAATTAAAATAATTTAATATTTTTAAATTTAAAATTTAGATATTTGAAAATTATGTAAAATATACTATAAGTTGTAATTCTTCTCATATTAATATTATGAATAATTATATTTAAATATTGATCGAAGTTTACGTAGTTCTCAAAAGACAAAATGTGACAAATAAAAAGAAACTGAAAATATAGTTGTCAATGTTTCATTTATATCTTTATCAAAGTGCATTTAAGTCTTCTTTATGACATAAAATATAGATGCTACTGCCTAGCTACCTTGTAACTATCGTGTCAAACATCTAAGAATATATATAAATGGAAATAGGGGAGCTTCCGGTTAATGTTAATTTACGGGAAAGCCCTCAGATTTCACATGTTACATTTATGCTTGCAAACAGTAATTGGTTTTGAAAATTTAAATTGATATTAGCTTTACATGTGTAAATTGCTTAAAGTTTTGGGGCCCACTCCAGTACTTTTTCCTTTTCAATTTATTTGTCTTGTTTTTTTTTTTATATTATATACTTAAAAATTACGAAAAAAGTATTATCCTATAAATTACAATAATTAACAACTTAAAATATATCTAAAAGATATTAAAGATGTGAATATTTTAATTTGCTTTATAGTTAGTACTTTCTCCATAACAATAAATTTATTTTACTTTATTTTTTAGTATGTTATATATTTAAAAATATGAAAAAAGTAGTACTATAAATTACATAATTAACAACTAAACTGGAATATTTTAATTTGCTTTATATTTAGTATTTCTCTGTTTAAATTTATTTGTTTTTTTCTTTTTTAGTATGTTAAATTTAAAAATTACATAGTACTATAGATTATAATAATTAACAACTAAAAATATTTTTAAAATATAATACAATTTGGTTGATTCTCTAAATTTCACTGATGTCATATAAATTGGAACAAGGAAAGTAACATATATTATTTGAAATTACGTAAAAAAAAATATAAAAATAACAATAATTAACAACTTAAAATATTTCTAAAGCATATAAAAATTGATTAACTCCCTTAATTTCATTTGTGCCACATAAATTAAATCAAACAAAATAATATATAGCACGGTCTCTTTTTGTATGCACTGCCTTTGGAGTTTCTTTTCACAATAAACTCCAAAAATGGACATGCTGGGGAAAATTTATTACTACAAAGTTGGGCTATTACCGAAAATAAAAATGTTGGGAAAATTTATTACTAAAATATTAGAATTTGTAAATAATTTTTGTTATTTTACATTACACTACACTATATAATAGAAGAGAATTGAGGATCTTACGGTCAATCGGTTAATTGACCGGCTTGCCCTTCTTCTTCAACTATAAGAGTAATTACTTTTATATGTTACATATTTTATAAAAATAATACTAAAAATCAACTTAAAATATTACAAATTTGGTTAACTGTTGAAATTTCACCCGTACTGCATAATTGGGATGGAGGAAATAACATATATTATTTGAAAATTACATTAAGAGGACTATAAATCACAATAATTAACAACTTAAAAAATTTGAAAAATATATTAAAATGTGATTAACTCTTGAATTTCACATGTGCCACATAAATTGGGACAAAGGTAGTAACATGTATTATTTGAAAATTACATTAAGAAACTATAAATAACAACTTAAAGTATTTAAAAACATATTAAAATTTTGAATAACTCTCAAAATTACACATATGCCACATAAATTGAGACAGTGGAAATGACATACATTATTTTAAAATTACGTTAATTAAGAGTACTATAAGCCACAGTTATTAATAATTTAAAATATTTAAAAAATCATAATAAAAATTCGAATAGGTTCAAAATTTCACATGTGCCTCATAAGTTGAGACAAAGTAATAACATATATTAAAATATTTAATATATATATATTAAAAAATTGATTCACTCTCCAAATTTTACATGTGCCACATAAATCACAATAATTAACAACTAAAAATATTTTTAAAAACATATTAAAAATCGATTAACTCTTAAAATATCATATGTGCCACATATATTATTTGAAAAGTATGTTAAAATATTACAAAAATAATTAACAACAAAAAATATTTAAAAATTTAGTTGACTCTCCTAATTTTATCTGTATCATATAAATTAAAACAAATAAAATAATATATATTGGGCCCGGGCTTGTGTATCTAGTCTAAGAATAAATATCAACCAGGAAAGTGAGAGTCAAAGTCAAGAGGTAAAGGCTAATAAAGAAGGTGTTTTAAGTTATTTTATGCATACCGTTAAGAGTATGATTTAGCGGTTAATAAAATTGAAAAGGATCGAAAAAGACTGGTTCAAATTAATATAGAAATAAAAAAAATGAAATACTTCATTTGTCTCAAAATATATATTGTGTTTTGCTTTTAAGAATCAAATTACAGATAAATTAAATTGATTCTCAAAAAGTAAAATTTGATAACTATTTCGAAATAAAAAGAGTAACAAATACCTCGTTAGTTGATTAATTATCCAATTATACATGTGCAATGACTCAAAATGGTCAATATGTCTTAGCATCAAATTGTCTAGCCATCGCTAAAAAAATCACTATTTTTTCATTGAAATTTTTCATTATGAAATGTTAAGCATTTTTATCTACAGATATTTTGATTGAATCAATTAGTAAAGAAAAAAATTAATGTTTTCACAATGAAAAATTAAGAAGCTTCTCAGTATTTTAACGATAGCCTAACTTTTGAACGACTAAGCAATTAGTAAGCTCCCACCCACCCCCAACCAATTAAGGTAAATTGTTCATTCATACATTCAACCACACCGAGATATTGGCCAATATATTTCCTGCAATGTAGTTTTTTAGTGAGCTGGTTTGATAAAAAATGAATGAAAAATTATAATTATAACACAAATTTCTTATTAATTTGTAATTGATAAAAGCTCTATTTCTTATAGTAAACGTGAAATTTCTTTCCACTTCAATTAATTTTGCTATAGCGAAATATTATTATAAAGAATATATCATATAATATAATATAAAAATTAATTTCTAAGCCGTTAAGAATGTATGTTATAGATATGTTTGACAACTTAGTTGATGAGAGCTTAGCTTTCAAATAGATATTGACGTACGGCATACCAAATATTTGTCTAGTCCATGGAACATTGATTTGTACTTATTCATAAATCAACTTTTGTCTCAAATATTATGGTTAAAAATTAAAATATCATAATGGTTAAAACAGCAGCACAAAATAGAGAAAAGGGCAATGACCCATGTTATGTGAATCACTTTTTTTTGTCATATAATAATTATGGAAAATATTAGCGCTTCTAGTTATTGATAAATTTTAATTTTAATTATTATAATTTTAACTAAATAGATTTAATTTTTAATTGATTGTAATTTATTTTTTATCAAACTCAGTTAATATTCAATTAATAATAAGATTTTTTTAATGTAAAGCTTCACAAATTTAACAAATTATTTAATATTATATTATTTAATTGTCAATGTGTTATGCTAAGTGTGTATTGGTACTTTATATTTGAAGTAATATCATTTTTAATATAGCCTAAAAATAAATTGCTTATGATTTAAATGTAAGTTTTTGTTTCAAATGTAATAATACTTTGTGAGGGTAGAGTTTTTAGAATATTTTTTCACGTAATTTGTTTTGCATTACATTTAGTAAAAGTGTCTTTGAAAAGTTTGAAGATTTTACCACCAAAGAATGCGGTATAATGGATGAGGTTGATCCTTAATTAGAAATCTCGGATTTGAATTTTGAGTATGAAATTTTGTTGATAGGAAACGCTTCTCCTTGAATGAAAATCCTACACGACGCAAATTCAAAATAGTCGAACTCCAATACGAGAAAAACTAGGCGAAAAATAATTACTATTTAAAAAAAAAGGATTTCCTATTTATTTCACGAAGTTTTCTTGATTTACAAAAGAAAATAAGTTAGCTAGAGCCTAGAACTATTATACCCCTCCCATCCGGCTTATGTGCTATTGCTTTTCATAACAATCGTTCTGACTCCTCTACGAGGGTTAGAATGATCCATGTATGTACTGGCTCTTTAGTTTCGACAATTTCATAAATAAATAAAATAGGTGACTTTTCTCAGAAAAAAAAAATCGAATGCAAAAATTGATTTAAATAGGACCCATTAATTCAATACAAGTATATTTTTTAAAAGTAAATTGAAGGAATTTTTTTATTTTTCATAATGATTAAAAAAGGAACAATTCTTCAACTTTTCATAATACGCTAGCACAGAGCCACTAGATCATCAATATCCTATAGAACCAAAAAAAAAATAAATATATATATATATATATATATATATCAGCATTTACGCCTAACGAGGCAATAGCCTTCTCCTTTTGGTCCCCCAATGTACCCATTTTATTTTATTAGGAAAATGGTACATTATAGCAAATTATTAATTTAAAATAAATATTATAGTTACAGTTTCATTTAATTCAAATTCATAGCAAACACTTTGTCATTCGCCTTTCTCCCCAGAATCTCGCTCGCCACTCTCTGGAATCTCGCTCGCCTCTCTCACTTTATACAAATACAAATGTATAAATTGTGTTTGTGTTTGTATAAAGCGAGAGAGAACTGTATATGCAAATACAAATATAAATACATATCTCTTTGTCATATACACTTATAATTATACAAATACAAATATTGCTCTGCCCGGTTCTCTTTTGCCTTTCTCTCTTTCTCGCTTTATACAAACACAAATTATACAAAATACAATGTATAATTTGTGTTTGTATAACTCGATTCAATTGTATACGAATTCAAATTTTATGCAGCTATATAATTACAAAGAACATATACATATACAAACATAATTTTCATAGACACGTACGGAAGTCCGATTTATACAAATCTTCGCGATTTATACAAATCAGATGCTGCCGCCTGTGATTTTATACAAGTCTGATGCTCTATAGCAAACTATGTTTGCTATGGAACGCAAATATCAAAACTGTAGCTATAGAGCGCTAACATGATTTTTATGTTTGCTATTCTTAAAATTTACTCTTTTATATTTTATTTGGTGTACGGAATAATTTCACGTTGAAAGTTTATATATATATATATACACATATAAATATGTATAAGATGTAGGAATTTTTACTGAATTTGTTTAAAGCAGATAATATTATATTATGCAAGAGTATTTTGAAGCTATTTTAATCCAATAATTTTATCCCTATTTTTTGTTTTCATATATTTTGTTACCTTTTGATCATATTTTATGATGCTTTTGCTGTTATGCATGAACATAATACTTTTTAAGAAAAAAAATTCATTTAAGTTTAAAGAGAAAAATATGTTTTTATTAAATTAACCTATTTAATGTAGTTTTTAGTTATATAAAAATTCTCTTATTTAAATAAGAATAAATTTTAAACCTAATATTTAATATTTTTTTATTATATAAAAAGATACTTATTTTCTAGTATAAATATAAAAATTTAAAATACCATAGAAGGACGATTAGTTAGGCAGATGTTCAATTTTTTTTTACTATGAATAGGAGGGAGTACTAAAATGTTACATCATATTCATCAAAACTTGTAAAACAAATTGATACTAAATGGTTTTGCTCAAGAAAGAGATTCCATCTTGAGCAATGAATTATTTTAGAGTAAATTTTAGGAATAACAAAGATAAAAATCATACTAGCGTTCTATAAATACAGCTTTGTTATTTGTACTCTATAGCCAAATTATGTTTGCTATGATATATCTCATTTGTATAAATCGCAGCGATTGTACAAAAATTGTGGTGATTTTGTATGAAAATTGCGTTTGTATATGTATATGTTCTCTATGTTAAGCTAGAGTGGCGAGTGAGATTGGGAGAGAGAGGAGAGAGGCAAGTAAGAGAGGGCAGAGAGTGGAGAGAGGTGAATTGTATATATATATATCAGTTAGATAATTGTATATATGTAACTACTCTGTATATGTACCAATGATTGTGTTTGTATATCTGCATAGAATTTGAATTCGTATACAATTGAATCGAGTTAAAACATTTGTATTTGTATATCAAATCTCTCTTGCGCTTTATACAAACACAAATTATTCATTGTATTTTGTATAATTTGTGTTTGTATAAAGCGAGAGAAAGAGAGAGAGAGAGAGACAAAACAGAACAGGGCAGGGGACGATTTGTATTTGTATAATTATAAGTGTATAGAATAGATAGATATGTATTTGTATTTGTATATACAGTCTCTCTCGCGTTATACAAACACAAACACAATTTATACATTTGTGTTTGTATAAAGTGAGAGAGGCGAGAGAGAGTGGCGAGTGAGATTCAGGGAGAGTGGTGAGCGAGATTCAGGGAGAGGGGAGAGAGGAGAATGGCAAGAGAGTTTGCTACGAATTGGAATTAAATGAAACTGTGGATATAACATTTATTTTGAATTAATACATTGCTATAATGCACAATTTTCCCATTATTTTACACTTTGCTATCGTTTGATTATAATTTTTTTTTACTTTTTTTATTTAAGCGAAGTTTGAATTGAAATTGAAAATGTATCCGACTATAATTTTTCAAAACACATTTCACTTTTTTTTTTAAAAAAAAAACATGAATTGATTTATACCTATAATTCTAAAATTTATCAAGAATATCCAACTGTTCCAAACAAACATATTTGACAATCCCAATTTATTCATATTGTTCGTTATCATTATCATCATCGACAACAACAATATATCCAGTGTAATTCTATAAGTGGAGTCTCAGGAGGATCAAGTGTATATAGACCTTACCACTATCTCATGGATGTATAAAGTGTTTTCGAGAGACCACGCCTCAAATGTAGCAAATCTAAGTACAAAGAATAAGAATACATAGTCACTAAACAAGGGAAGCAACACAAATCCTACAAGGAAGGAACAAGAACACAAAACAGTGTGATATTCAAAACATAATAAACAACAGACAATGATATATATCAAAAAGCAAGAACTACATTAATACAACGACGAACATCAACAAGCATAAACCCTCATAAAGCAAGATAACACTCCACGGCATACTAACATTCTACCCTAATACACGTCCTCCACACCCTCTTATATACAGTTATGTCCTCAAGTTGTGTCATGTCCCATCTAATCACCCCTCCCCAATACTTCTTCCACCTACCTATACCTCTCCTTGTACCTGCTATAACTAATCTCTCGCACCTCCTCATTAGGGTGTCTGCGCATCTCCTTTTCACGAAATCATCATTTTTATAATGTATTAGTTAGATAATATATTATCCTAAATTCAGTACACAAATATTATAATAACAACTGTTAATTCACAATTACTAGGTACTACAATTCGTCAAATTATAATTAATTATAAAAATCTATTAGTGAAAAGAAAAAGTTCTAAAGAAGTAGATTTTGGGGGGGGGGGGGGGGGAAATGGTACATAGAGATTAGTTTGGATCACAAATAGATGGGTTTTTATAAAAAATACATACAATTGGGCAAGTTTTAAAAATTTAAAGTAAGCCAACAGTTATATCTTGGGCCAAAAAGAAATCAGAAGCAGATTTTGGAATCGAAGCTAGCGTTTCACCATAGATTTTGGATCAGATTTGAAAATTTATCTTTAAATATTTATTTGCCTATGAAATTTGATCAAATTTAAAAATTTATCTTCAAGTATCTGTTTGATTATGAAATTTGATCAAATTACATAATCTAATCTGATCTTCAAATATTTTTGAGCATTTCTATTCACAAAACTTCAAATTTTTCGATTAAAATGTATGTCCATACACAATTTTACATTTCAAAAATCATATTTCAAGCACTCAAATTTACAAATTTCAACTTTTGAATTTATAGCCAAACAAAAATGAGATTTAATTTTCAAAATAGATTTCTTTTTTTAAAGAAAGTGTTTTTAAAATTTATGGAAAAATGGTAGCTTAGCGACTCCTATTGAAGGTTGTATGCTTGTCATTTTATATATTGATATTCTCTATAACGTGTATTAAAAGATGTTTATTCATACCAATTGATATTATAATCAAATTTTAAAAGTTGTGAGAGATCTTTATTTTAGGTTAGTGTGCATTAATATGAATAAAATTATCATTTAAGCTTTTTGTATATTAGGAGGCTCGAAACATCCTATTATCTTCTTCTAGAATTAGAGAAAAGATGATCTCTACTCTCAATGATCTCATTTTCAAGTAGCAAATCTTGAAAAGAAAATAATATATGAAATAAATTGGAAGTTTCTTGTTAAAAGCTATAAAGGGGCTAAGATAGCTAAGATCAATAGCTACATGAGGAGGAAATTTTCATAGAAACTTTACTCCTTACTTTATTATTATAGAAATAGTCATGAACAGACTAAATAGGGCATGCCACTGAATAACTAGATTCTCAATGCTAGCTATACTAATTATTTTAGTTCTCCTCAATTAAATTAATAAGATTAGAATTTTGGATTTTTATTTGTGCTGTAATGATAAATTGTAAAAAACCGTCTCAATTTTAAAATTTAAATATTAAAAAAGCGAAAGCTTTTATTTATATTTTATATTTCAAAAAAGTTATGTCCAATTTTCAAATGGCAATAACTTATTATTACTCTTATGGTCGGTAGAGAAAAAATAATTTCATCTTTCATTTGGTAAAAACAAATAATTTATGTAACATTAGCAAGAAAATACTTTTGGTGTGGAGCCTTGGGCCAAAAAAAAGTTCTACACGTACCATCTTCTGAGAAAATCCAAATTTCAATTCATATTAGAACAATATAAAAGAAAAAAATAAAGTAATATGTACACTATTACTTGTTGGGATTAAAATAACAAGGTATCGTACATGAGTTAATAAAGAAACATTAAATAATAATAATAATAAAGAGAAGCTAAGAATAGATTTATAATGTATTAATTGATTTGATAAATTAATTAATATACAAAACTATTTGAAAGAATAATGCTCTCCTGAACAAGACTTCCTTTGAGAATTACATTATGCATGTTTTTGTATTTTGTGTGAGAGTGTATAATTCAATTAATAGAAGTCCAAAACTCTTTCCTTAAAAAAAAAGGAATATTCAAATATGGAATGAATTTATATATATTTTTTAAAAATAAATAAATAATTATATTAATGTTTTGAATTTCATTTAGTAGTTCAAATATGATAAGAAAATCATAACAAATCATAATACTACTCACATAATATTTAATAAATCAAATAATTTAATAGATCCCTTAATATATATATATATACACTCATGTTCCAGCCTTAGAGGAAAGAGTTACCTTAGACTTATCATTGACACGAAATGGTAGGTATCATCCAAAATTAATTGAGATGTGCAAAAGTTGATTCGAACACCACAATCATTAAAAGAATAAAATAAAAATTCAATAAAAAAAGACATTAACAGCTTGTTTGTTATTACACGTTAGTTCGTAGTATAGCATATAATATATATTATATGTGAAAATAGTTGAATAGAAAAAATAATTTGTGTTCATATCTCTTATGCGTAAAAATAAATATCTCTTGTAAAAATGACAAAAAATTAAAATTTTTTTTATAAAGGATTACAAAATCAAATCTCCTACATATGTATTGTTTTGATGGTACTTTGATTTTCGTATTTGTTTGCAACAAGTTTTATAAATATGAAAAATAAATTAATCACAGGCAAAATCTAAAGAAATAAGAATATTTTGATCTTTATAAATACTCAAGAATTTATGAGATATTTTCAGATTTATTTGATCTACATTGATTTTGTGAATATTCCATAAATTTGTGGAATATTAAAGATGTCTCTTTAAAGGAATATAATACCCTTTATATATGTATAAACCATGATTAAGGATTAAGTAGCCTCCAAGAATCCTAATTGAAATCGAACACATCTTGTAGAATCCAATTAGAATTGAACACGTCTTGTAAATTCTCATAAAATTTCAATGTCTACAATATTACGTAGTTTTCTATTTAGATTGATTTGTCATGACTTCTTCATGTCTGTTATTACATTTTTCGTCAACCCAAGTCTATCGAAAAACATTTCCCTACCTTTATAGTAGGGATAAAGGAATAAAGTCCACATACACTTATTTAAATAAAATTCTATTATATTTAATAATCATTATATAATATCACACATTATCAATTTTTTTTTTAAAATAGGATAAAAGAAAAAATAGAATTATAAGAATAATAGATAAAAAATTAATCATGGGAAACACACCAAATCAATCCTTAAAATAGGAGTTCTCGTGGTTAATTAACAAGAGAAGAGAAATAGGTAACAACCATTAGTACTTTCACTTTTTGTCTCCATCATCTTCATCATATTCAATCTTCATCATCATCTACGTTTCTTCAATCTAGTAAGTATTTATTACTTGCACAATACTATTTCTCTTCTCCATTTTTTTCTCACTCTCCAACTATTCAGCAAGTTTGTTACTTCTCTTCTGTTTGTTGCAACAAATAAACAAAACTAGATTATTTTTTTTTGTGTATAAAAATTCTAGGGCTTGACCAGTAGTCTAATGGGTTTTTAGAGGTATTGCAAATCGTCAATTAGATAGCCTGAGTTCAAGATTTCAGGTCATCTATTTGCTACTCTTCTTTTCTAGATGTGGGTTTACCTTTTCTTGGAGTATTATAGAGTGAGTGTTTGTGAAATCTATGATTATATATCTGGTTTAAGGATAGTCAATTTGATAAGTACATGTGAATTAAAGAAGTTGGTGTTCTTGATTCTGTTTTATTTTAATATAATTAAATGTGGGTTAGTGTTTGATTTTGATTTGAAGTGACCCTTTTCAAAAATGAGAATTCTTTTATGTATACTGACTGAGGGCCAGCATATTTCTGATGTGTATTAAGAGGTGTATAAATAATGTTCTTGATTTCCTTTGTTATAGTTCTCCTTTGCCCTGAAAATTTAGAAACAGCCTCTTTACTTCCACGAGGTAATGGTAAGGTCTGCGTACACTCTACCCTCCTCAACTTTGTGGGATATCACTAGGTGTGTTGTTGTTGTTGCCCTGAAAATTCAAATTTTGTAGGATTTCCTTTTAACTGTTTGGAGTTCAATCTTTTTGTGGGACGTTGATAGCGAAATAAGCAGTATGATTAATGATACATTCGAAGGAGTAATGTTGTAATATAGGATCTTTGTTTTGTCGAACTTTGTCGACAATTTAATTAATGCGATGCGTTGTTGATAATTTATTTGTTTGTTTTGTTTACTCGACATTAATAAGTAATTTGTCGTTACGTGAAAGATTGTATCTTCATTTATTAGTTAGTGCTTTCTTACAGCAACAAAGTTGTTACTAAGTGGTGGAAACTGCACGCTAAGCTTTTCAATTTCAATATTTCATTGATAGTGTCAACAAGGATTGGGATAGGAGTTGATAGTGAAAGCTTAAAACATTCAAATTCTAGATTGTTTCCCAAAGAGTTATGGACTTCTTGACATTGAGAAAAAAATCCTTAGATACATAGAAATCGGGAGTCTCAAAGTTGAGACAACATCAATGAAGGAGAGGCAAGTAGATTTTGAAACCAAGTACTATTGATTCACATCATTCCCTTTTTAGAACTATTGATTGAGACTTGAGTTGTGTCAAGAATGAAACAAACAGCTGTTTTGTTCTATTCAGTTAATTGAATTAAGTGGTATTTTCTTTAGATCTAACAAGTCTCAACAACTCAATTTTGATACCAATGTCACCATCAGCTTAATGCCAGTAAAATCTCATCATTTTTGTAATTAAAACTCTCAAAGTTGTTTTGCTTTTGCTGCGTAGCTGCATTTTGGTTTCGTCGTCAAATGTCAACTCAAATATAAGGTATCATATTGTTGGGTCATTCTTGGATGGAGGAAGTTTCTAAGACCTACCCTATATGATGATGCCTAGTATGATGGGTGAATTATGGAGGAAAATCGTGCAGGAGTGGGGGAATGATTTTGATCATCTTATCCGGAGCTGTTCACCTGAGCTTATCCACTTAGGAATTGGATTGAGTGTTCGGTCCTCACACGGCGTCAAGACATGCACAAAATAAACAATTTACAAATATTATTTTGTCAATGTATGTGTGATCTGAAAACTATGAATTGTGATCTTGTTTTGAGATCAAGTTGGTATGATCTTGGTATTAACTATCAAGTGATCCACTACTTAGCACTGCGTGGTTACCATCAGTGTTCCATGTCTGGACTTCTATGTTCTGTATGTTATGTTCTAGGTGAATCAAATCATTCGACTAAATCATGTTTTTTAATTTACAACTACAGCTGCTGCTTTGAGACTGTGAACTCTGCTAGAGAAGTTTTGCGCCACATTTATGCATGGCATCTTGTGCAATGAGCTGAAGTTCATCCAGCAAATCCTCTTAAACGAAGTATGTTTTTGTATCGATTTCTCTAGTTGATGGGGTTGGTTAGATTTTTCGCCACTTCCAAAGGTAGCTTTCTATCACCATCTCCGAGTGATTTTTTTTCCTGCAGCGCATTAATGTGTACAACTAGCTAATTGAACCATTTTGTAAATATGAATGAAGTCCCATACAGATTTCATGAGTTACATGATCAGGACTTTTGATTATCTTGGAAATACATGCATCTTGTCATGTTTTCATTTGTCTGATCCATATGAGGTCATGATTGAAACTGTCCAACGCTAAGCAGATTGAGAAGAAGATAACCGATGGAAAATTCAAAAGTTACTATAGAAGACCGAATGAGTCCTAGTAACTTGTCCGTTAATTAGAAATTGCCTGTGAGTATATTTACGATAAGTTACCTGTGCGTATGTGTCTATGCTAAAGTGCACTTGGCTCCAGATATTGAAAGGGAGTAGCAAAGGTGAAATTCATTAGTAGAGACAAACAAACCTGTGGACTAGCTGCTGGGAAAGGGAGATCCAACAGATCAGACAGCAGAGCGTAAAGATAAGAGAGAAAATAAAGAATCAAGACAGAACTGAACAATCTAGGTGCTATTGAGCTAGCAATGAAATGTAAAGAATAGAGTAAAAGTAGGATGATGTTGGTTCTGCCAACAACGATTCAATTAGTAGGCAATGGTTACTGGCTTACTGGCGACTGCTCTATACTATAATTCTAATTATCTTAGATTCTGATTTCTGACTTTAACCTTCCATTGGCTCATGATGCTTTCAAAACAATCTCCATACTCCCTGACTACTGTTGCAGAAATTTGAACACTGATCCTCTTTTATATATCGGTAGCCACATTAAGAAAAGCCAAACACCAGTAAAACCCATAATTTTGAACCTTCATTTGGTAGTTAAAGAGTAAGATTGGATATAATACTTTTCCAATTGGATTATTACAGCTCAATGGATCACCACATACTCTTGAAGCAATGAATGGTTTAGTGAGTTAAAGTATATGATATGCTTTTCTATTTTCATTTCTGTATAGGATAATTGGGCCGAAATTATTTCTTTTTTTACCAGTGTACTTGTTAATACTTGTTTAGGTTATAATTGGCTAGGTTGGAGTTACCTATCTTGAAACTACAGGTAAAGAAAATTCTTTGTTCTGTTTATCTTAAAATAATGTTGTCACGGGTAACTTTTCTGATTTAAGTAATCGAAAGCCATGTCCCTGATGTGTAAGGCTTGATATGTTAGCCACCTTGGCACAGTAAGATACTCATGCATGTCAAAAAGCAAGCAAATGTAATGTTGCTCAGTAATAACTAGCCAGTAAGAGGATGATGGATATCAAAACATGCAAATTTCTGTATTTGGTGATCTTTGGATTATCCTTTGCATCTCTTTTGCTTTCTTATCTTCTTCTTCCCCTCCATCCTTTTAGAATTTTTCTAGGGGGGTGGGAGAGCTGCTGGAAGAATTAGTGAATAGGTGTTACTTTTGGTAGGAAAGACCAAGTATTAGTGAATAGGTGTTTCATTTGGTAGGAAAGATGAAGTATTAGTGAATAGGTGTTTCGTTTGGTAGGAAAGGTTCAGTATTAGTGAATAGGCGTTAAACTTATTGTGCTCCTTGATATGTTATCATTTTCATGCAGTGGTGGTTTCATATCTAGTTTTCCTGTATAATGACAGTGGTATGCTGAAACGGTGATATTATTTACTTTTCGTTCTGTTGTTCTTGAAGTATACATTTTCTTCATGTCCCACATTACTAATATACAAGCACTATTCCTACAGATATCAAGAGTTTTAGCTGCTAAAATCTGTTGGTTTGGGAGGTCTATTTTCAGACATGCCTTCTCTTCAGCTTCTGCAGTTGACTGAACATGGGCGAGGCCTTCTGGCTTCTAAAAGGTATAGAATATTTTCTCCATTTTGTGTTGCTAGTTCATATCTTTTTTGTTGTGTCAATGCATATCTAGTTTTGAAATACCAAAAATAATAGCTAAAAGAAAAGAACATTACCAAAAATTTCTGATTCTAGTGCACTGTTCTCTCTTTTCTTTTGATAAGCAATAAAACTTTATTTTCCCAAAACAGATTTGCACATAATAGAACTCTACAACGTTTCTTCCAACGAAGTTCATCCTGTGATCCTACAAATAAAATGAAATTTCTGTAATACTTATATTCTACCATAATCAATCAGATATATTTCTGCAAAGAGAAGGTAATCTCTGGTTAACAACAACGTTTTGCATTCTACATAGTACTATAGCATTTTATCTGATTGATTATGGTAGAATATTAATATTACAGAAATTTCTTATGCAAAATCTCCTAGACATGCTTTCCTTGGGAGAGTTTTTGGCAGAGTTCCAACAGAAAATCCTGATCTTCATGGATGCTCTGGATCAAACTAAATAGAATGAACCAATGTTTTAGAAGGAAAAAGTGCAAGTCCAGGCGAAGGCCTTTTGGAGTTTTTAGTAACATTTGGTTTAAAGAAATAAAAATGCAGACAGAGGAAACATTCAGGGAAGGAGAAAAAACATTCCCTAAAAGGAATCACTAATCCACATTTAATGTTTTATTAATGGGACGAGAGATACTATAAATTTGAACGAACACACTCAGGAGCGCCTAAAAAGTGAAAAGAGAAAACTACAAGAGTTAGAAGGATCTACAAGAGATATATATATCTATCACCAAAGAGTTAGAGGGATCTAGAAGAAATATATTTATCACCCAAACTAATGAACAGAAGAGTCAATCGTGAAACTGATGAGGATTAAGTGAACGTATGTATCTACGCAGAAAGGATGAGAGTGTATGTTATCTATGTGTAGTTTAATTTGAAGTTTTGATTGTAACCTATTTCTGGTTTTCCACTTCTTTGTGCTTGAAACCATACCTCTGAACTTCAAGTGACATTTGATGCAACATCATGTTCATATATTCTTGCATGCATCAATATCTTCCAACAGTGTTTTGGAAACTCTGCATCAATCAATTAATTCCTTTGCCTGTACCTGCAATGGTAATCTCAAATGTTTTTCTTAATTTACAGGAAAGCTCTGCTGCTTACGACAGGTATAATTGTTGCTGGCGGGGCAGCTGCAGCATACATGCAGTCACGGAGAACCTATAAGGAGCATGATTCTATGCAGTGTGATGGAGTGAATGATGGAATAATAGAGCCAAATAAGCAGATCGGAAAGGGTAATAATGTGAAAAAAAGCAGGCAAAAGAAAGGAGGTTTGAAGTCTGTAAAAGTTTTAGCAGCTATTCTTCTATCTCGAATGGGCAGAATGGGTACGAGAGATCTGTTGGCTCTGGTAGCCACAGTGGTGAGATTCTTTATTCAAAGCATTTATTTCTTGTCTAACTTAAAGCATATATTTACTGTTCAACCGCTCCTAGGATCTGATAATTTTGGAGCTCGTAGAAATGTGTAGGATGTATGCTGTAGTTTCCAGTGGAGAGAAAAACATAACATTGAGACTTATCAAAAGGAAACATAAGAAAAAGCTCAAGCATTTTAAAGATTTCAATAGTTAATATCATATGCAGATACTACTGCTGGATTTTGGTATTTATGCTTTGGAGGTTTGGCTTTAGAGCCTCTACTTTCTTACTGTCCTGCTATTGCTTATGCCTCCTTAAATGTCGTGTTTTTGCTTTCTTTGAGCCGAGGGTCTTTCGTAAGTAGTCTCTCTACCTTGTCAGGTAGAGAGACAAGGTCTGCATACACTCTACCCTTCCCAGACTCCACTTGTGGGACTATACTGGGTATGTTGTTGTTGTTGAGGTTTGGCTTTAGAATCAGAGGGATATTGGATTGTGAAATCATGAACATCTGACCTTTTTTCTTGCTTTTAATTTGCATTTTGGTCTAAAGGTGAAAGTTGGGACAAAAGTTATCAGAAGTACCTATCTTTGCACAATGCTAATTTCGTGCAAATGTGCTTGGTGAATTTCTATTCAAGCTGCTTCTTATATAGGATTTAAGATCTGAAAATTGAAGTTAAGTGAGCTGGGTTGAAAAGTGGCTTAGAATTTTCAAAATGCCAACTGAATGATTGTTGTATTACTTCCTTGGTCATTTGAATTCAGCAATCAAGATCAGATAATTGATGTGACTTCTAAAAAGCGCTTGATGTTTACCACTTACCATTTATTTCTTTACTTTCTGAGTGTAGGCATGTTTAATTTACTTAAACAAGTTCATTTTCTTATATTTGGTTGGCATGCAATCTTTGTGGATTCTTCCATCTACCATTTCTTGTATATATCAACTTTTTTTAATAAGTAATAAGAAAGTATTATTGATATAAATGAACTAAGGAAATGCTGTGGCAAAAATACATCCAAAAGAGTACTTTACAATGTGTAAAAAGAACTAAGAAAATCTTTATGATTGACTCTCTTATAGACATACCAATCATTAAGCATCTATAAAGTTTACATGGTTGGCTTGCGATTTCTTTTGGGCATCTTATCAAATTATGTATACCTTGGAGCAAAATCGCTATTTTGTCTCACAAAATTGGTAATAGCTGTCAAGGAAGCCGGTGGAACTGGCTTCAGTTGAGAAACTTCTAATTAAACAGAAAATTTAATGGGGAGGGGGAGGGGGCATTGATGTGAAATTGTGGGCAAGAGTGGTTGGATCGTATATATAGTTGTGCATTATTTTTAGGTGTGTATGTTTTTATGTGAGTGCATATGGATTGAACAATTTATTTGTGTCTTGAGTTGAATTGCATGGGTCTAAACATTTATCTTGTGATCTTCCTGATAAATAAGAACATTTATGAAAGGATATATTTCTACAGTGATGAAGAGATTGAAAGAGATTTTGCCTCAGGTATCCTGAAATATTCCTATTATTAACTCATATAAAAATCGACTTGATATAATAGAAGGAATCAGTATCTGCACATGGAACGACCTGCACTTGAAATTCAACATGAGCTTGGATAGCTGAATGTTGGGTATCCTTGGTTAGAAGTTGAGGAACTTCTATTGTCAAATCTCTAGTTTCTCAATGCAAATGTGTGTTCCATGTTTTTTTCAATTGCAATTAAAGGTGGCAAATTGAGTAGTTTGTGTCATTGCATGTGAAATTTGAGTGTTTTGGTGGTCATAACACGAGGACAACCGATAATGCTGTTATGCAGGGTTCTACCAGAACCACTGAAAAGTGGGATTGTATAACCGTTCCCAGTAAAAGCTGTTAAATATTTTTCCTTATTTGGCCAGGCTTGCATTGTCAGTAACCAAAACTGTTGTTTTTTGCTTTGTTTGCAGGTGTTACGAACTGCTGTAAGCAACCGATTGGCAAAAGTGCAGGGGTTTCTTTTTCGTGCTGCCTTCCTCCGGCGTGTGCCAATGTTTTTCCGCCTCATACTTGAAAATATTTTGTTGTGTTTCCTCCAGTCAGCCTTGCACTCGACCTCTAAATATATAACTGGGACCTTGAGTTTACGCTTCCGGAATATTTTAACAAGGCTTATTCATGCACAATATTTTCAGGTAGAGATTAACTCGTGACATCTTCCGACAGCTTCTTTTGTGTATCATGTTGGTCTTTGGGTCACCGAGATGCTATCTATCATTTAAAATGAGCTTGCGCCAGAGCAGCCTTGACAGAAACCCTAGTTTATACATCACAATTAAGTATAGTATTGCACGGTTTGTACTCAAAATCACCTTGATGGCTTCCTATTGGCACATATGTATAATTGCATAATGGTCATACAAAATTTTCAGTAATTTGGTTTGCCAAACACTTGTGATGATGTGTCTAGATAGGAACTAAATGATGGAAGTTTGTCTACTATCATAGTTTAACAAATCTTTGTGATGGCTATTAGGATATGGTGTACTATAAACTGTCCCATGTTGATGGCCGGATAACAAATCCAGAACAGAGAATTGCAAGTGACGTTCCCAGGTTCTCTAGAGAGCTGAGTGATCTTGTACAAGAGGATCTCATAGCTGTCACTGATGGGCTTCTATATACTTGGCGCCTGTGTTCGTATGCAAGTCCGAAGTATCTTTTCTGGATTTTGGTAATTGTTTTGTTTAATTGTTCCAACTCTTCAACCTTTAACTTATGATGGTTGAGCTCTTCAAATGCCTATTTATGTTTACTTCCTAGTTTTCGCTCCAAAGTTACAATTCGGAACTCTTTTGTCTAGTGGGTTCTCTTATTTGGTGTTATTTTCCAGGCCTATGTTCTGGGTGCAGGGCTTACTATTAGAAATTTCTCACCTCCATTTGGGAAACTAATGTCAAAAGAACAGCAACTGGAAGGGGAATACAGACAACTTCACTCACGATTAAGGACTCATGCAGAAAGCATAGCATTTTATGGTGGTGAAACCAGAGAAGATTTCCACATTCAACAGAAGTTTAAGACTCTAGTTCGGCATATGAAGGCCGTTCTTCATGAGCACTGGTGGTTTGGGATGATTCAGGATTTCTTGCACAAGTATCTTGGTGCTACAGTTGCTGTTGTCTTGATTATTGAGCCCTTCTTCTCTGGCAATTTGAGACCTGATGCATCCACATTGGGACGAGCGGAGATGTTGAGTAACTTGAGATATCACACCAGTGTCATAATATCCTTATTCCAGGCATTGGGAACCCTTGCGATAAGTTCAAGACGACTCAATCGTCTAAGGTATTGCTTTATTGCCTTTAATATGAAGGATCAGTATACCTTGCACATGCTCCTCATTATATTTAGCCTGGTTCTAGATAAACGCTTTCTGCATCTGTTGCTACTGTATCGCTTCAGCCACAATGTAGCTCCCGTTTCCGCAAAATTATCGAAAGGAGGCCGATGGTTCTGTGTCTTTCTTGAAATTAACAGTGGTTACAGAACCAGGCATGGCTATAACCCAGTAAAATAAGGACAGAACAACAGGGACATGGCTAAGATAAACTTTCCAGCTCTTTTATTACTCCTCTGTGATAGATTGATAACATGGAACTTATATAAGAAGTGAAACTCTCATCAGCAGTAAACTGAACAACAGATCAATGAAAGAATTGGCTAGATTTGTTTCCAACGATTCGATGGAGATTTACTAGGATATCAATTTGTGAATACTATCTCTTGGCTGCAAGTCTTTGGCAGTAATCACTAGAAGATACTAATTTTGCTTCATTATTTTTGTTAAGAAAATTGACCTTGCTGCTTGAATCAACCCAAATGCTAGTTAAAGTGGTGCAGATCCAATGTTAATAAGAAGACTATAGCCTATAACTTATCCCATGTGGGATTGTAGCAGCTCTTCCTCTCCCGTCCATGCCTAAGATTGGACATTTGGAGCGTGAAGCAATATCCTATATTGGGTGGCCTAACATAAGGGATGGGTTTGACTCTACCTCAAAAACTAGCTAAGTGGTGAGGACCGTAGAAGATCTTATACTGGTGTAGGTTCATACATTTAACCATATTTTAGATTGTAAAAGGTTTGAGCTATATATGACACAATCATATTGGCATACTAGAGTTGTACTACACATTTTCACTTGCATTTCTACTGTGTACTTGAAATATTCCAGTTGCATTTTCTAAATCGGTTTTGGCACTTGCAGTGGGTATGCCGATCGTATTCATGAGCTCATGGTTATTTCTAGAGATTTAGGTGGACGTAATGCCTCTTCCATACAATCTAACGGGAGTAGTAATTATGTCACTGAGGCAAATTACATTGAGTTCGATGGGGTTAAGGTGATAAACAATCTATTTGTTTTGATTTTACCACCATTTGTATTTGGGTTCTGATCCTAGGTCTTTGGTGCTTTCAGGTTGTTACTCCAACTGGTAATGTGTTGGTAGAGGACTTGAGCCTAAAGGTTGAATCAGGGTCTAATCTTTTGATAACAGGTACATTAAGTTTTTCTATATTTTCTTTTGATTGACCTGTCTTTGTTTTTCTGAGCTGGAATGGTGCTTTCGGTTCAGTTGTGTCAGATTTACTAAAGGTTCTCATGTAGTCATTAGGTCGTATTCTGAAATATCCTCAGCTGTAACTGGAAGTGAAGCGTCAATTATCTGTTTAGTCAGGAAAAAAGTGGATGGGTATCCATTGCTCTATGTCATTTTTTCAACTATTCTTAATGTGGATAGGCCACAGCAAGAAATTCCACGAGTTTCAAGCAAATTGATGGAGAACACACACATGAATATGTTGAAAGCATGGAATAGATGGGACAAGACCATGTAGAAAAGTGATGATACAAAAATCAAGTAATAGAATGGTTGATTCCTTGAAATTACTATTTGATAGCCTTCAACTAGATTGTCAAGAAGGAAGGGAGAAATCAAGTAACTGATGCAAATTACTCCTAGCTAACAAGTAAAAGGACTTGGTACCAACTAATAACATTCTAATACAAGATTTAGTCCTAGGGAGAAACATGAATTGAGGCGAGCCTCATTTCTCCCACTCCACATCAATATGATATGTGACATCATTGTCAATCTCCCATTACCTTGAATTAAAGATTCCATATACTTGAAACATCCTCTCTTGGAGATGACTTGAGCATCAAGCCTCATTTCTACGTCGACATCATGCGTAGCCTCATTGAACTTACACTCCAAGCATTTAGTCTCGGTCTTGCTCAACTTGAACCCTTTAGACTCCAGGGTTTGTCTCCAAACTTTTATCCTATCGTTAACTCCGCCATGAGTCTCGTCAATCAGTACTATATCACGTGCGAATAACATACACCATGGCCCCTCACCTTGGATATGCCGTGTTAGTACATCCATAACCTGTGTGAAAAGAAACGAGCTAAGATTTGACCCTTGTTGCAATCCCATCATGATTGGGAAGTGCTTCGAGTCTCCTCCCATTGTCATCACCCTGGTCTTGGCTTCATCTTACATGTCCTCACTCACCCTAATGTAAACTACAGATACACCCCTAGCCTCCAAGCATCTCCATAAAACCTCCCTTGAGACTTTGTCGTAAGCCCTCTCACCATATATAAATCCCTCTTCCTTCCTATACTACTCCACTAGTTTCCTCTCTATGTGGATGGCTTCTATGGTAGATCGCCCCGGCATGAATCTGAACTAGTTCACAAAAATAGACACGCCCCTTTTCACCCTCATCTCCACCCTCTCTCACACTTCTATTGAATGACTTAGCAACTTGTTACCTCTATAATTGTTGTAATTCTGAATATCACCCTTGCTCTTGTACATTGGAATCATCGTACTCGACCTCCATTCTTCGAAGCATTTTCACTGTCCTAAAATGACACGAAACTACCCAGTTAGCCAATCCAAACCTTCCCTGCCTATGCTCTTCCAAAACTCCACCAGAGTCTCGCCTGGTTCGGTCGCTCTTCCCCTACTCATCGTATGAATAACACACTTAAGCTCGTCAACCTTTATAGACTTGCTATACCCGAGTGGAAGTAAAACCATAACCATAAGAAAAGAAGAAAAATATTTACTTGGGGAATATTATGCTTGAGTATGTCCTCAAGTTTGAGGGGATTAATTGAAGTCTACAAAGTTCCCTAAATAGGAGAACTACATAATTACAAGCATATAATCCTAATCTTATGCACAAATATAGGGAATAGAGATACTAATTGTCATGTTGGAACAGGTTGAGCAAACTTCTAGCTGTTCCTATGGTTCATATACTAGTTATGTGGGGATTATAATGCAGGGATGGTTTATGCAGGGGATTAATAATGTAGGAGTTGTTATGAGGTGATTAACAATGAGGAGATTGTTATACATAGTTTTTTAACTACTTTCAAAAGGCATTTTCGTCTTTAAATAGTTCAATTCCCGCATAGCTAATACACGTATTCTAATTTCATATTCTATTCTTTGCATAAAATTATGCATAGTTTTCCACATAACTTTTTTTTTGAGAATGCAACAAGTTTTCCACTTAACTTAACACGGGTGATATTTTATACTGTTAGACAAACGTTGCATTGGTTATGCATAAATTATTTTTCCCTTATGCAGTCAACTAGACACTATATTATCTTATACGAGATTTTATGCTTGCTTTGCTTATTTCAAACTATCAACTGAACGATCCCTTAGTTGTTCAAGTGTTATGTTGTAGCACAGTGAACAAAATATTGACATCTGGTTCTTCACTATAATTTTTTTTTGGATATATGGGAACATAGAATATAATTCTCACTGGTTCGTTTTGAAGGTCCAAATGGTAGCGGCAAAAGCTCACTTTTTCGAGTCCTTGGAGGTCTTTGGCCACTTGTTTCTGGCTATATTGTAAAACCTGGAATTGGTTCTGATCTGAATAAGGAGATCTTTTATGTGCCCCAACGTCCATATACAGCTATTGGAACACTGCGTGATCAGATTATATATCCTTTGACTGCTGATCAAGAGGTTGAACCACTCACACGAAGTGGCATGGTTGAACTTCTTAAAAATGTAAGTTCCTATAATTAATCCCCGGAAAATCTGCATTTTGCTCTATGACCAATCTCATGTATTTAAGGCTTGGAATTTATAATGTCATTCATTTTGTGTGACGCGTTGAATTCTACATTGTCATACTAGGTTGATCTTGAGTATCTTCTGGATCGCTATCCTCCTGAAAAGGAGGTAAACTGGGGTGAAGAATTATCTCTGGGAGAGCAGCAAAGATTGGGGATGGCTAGACTTTTCTACCATAAACCAAAATTTGCCATTCTGGATGAATGTACAAGTGCTGTGACAACTGATATGGAGGAACGCTTTTGTTCAAAAGTAAGAGCGATGGGCACATCATGTATCACTATATCTCACCGCCCTGCATTGGTTGCATTTCATGATGTCGTCTTGTCCTTGGATGGTGAAGGAGGCTGGAGGGTTCACTATAAGAGGTACAAAGCTAAGGTAACTAACTGTTCCACACACACTCTGCTAATACAGATACTTATTAGTTGCTGTTCAACAAAATCTCCAGGGCAGAGGCTCCTAGTCTCACTGATTCTCAGTTAAATAAGAACCAGCATAATGAGACCGATCGTCAAAGTGATGCAATGACGGTGCAGCGTGCATTTGCTACTGCAAAAAAGGTTTGGATGCTCATGCTGTTCAAACTTGTTCTCAGAGACGTCTTCTCTTGCTCCAACTAACTCTTCTCTTTGGCATCATCAACAGGGCACAAAATTCTCCAAGTCTGAGGCTGAATTGTATTTTTCAGAGTTGATATCGTCATCTCCATCTGAAGCTGATGAGTCCCCCTTGCATGTCTTCCCACATCTTAAGAGTGTTCCCAGGAATCTTCCACAGAGAATTGCTGCCATGTCTAAAGTTCTGGTGAGTGTTGTAGTGCTATGACATCAAACTTGGTCTTTTTAGTTGGTTAGTTTCTAATTTCCTCTCACAGTGGTTGTTTTTCTTTTCTTTGGTTGTGAAATTGAAACAAAGGAAATTCTATATACTTTAAAGACAACATATCTTATTTAATGTGACTTACATGTAACATTTACTGGTTTAGATTTAAAAAACATTGGGAAAAGAAATTCTATGGTTGAAAAATAGTAAGGCAGGTTTGAACTGAAAAACAATCTGGCGTAGTTTAGGTAGATAGCTATATATTCTGTCTCAATATAGATGTTACTATATCTACTCTTGTCTGGGTCCTAAAGTCAAGATAGGATATTTTGAAAAAAATTGCATCTTAAAAATTAGGAATATCCATTGTTTGGTATTGTGAAAACGAGGAGCTTTTGGCAGTAACATGTAAAGTGGAGCAGCATTTTCTTTTTGATGAGGAGCTGATCACCATATCTGTGTGGAGGCAGTCAATATTATTGAGAACCATCTTTTTCGCTTGCTTCATATGGCTCTAGTGCTTGTTTTAGGTACCCAGACTGCTAGATAAGCAGGGGGCACAGTTCCTCGCAGTCGCTTTGCTTGTGGTGTCCAGAACGTGGGTTTCTGATCGCATTGCCTCTTTAAATGGTACTTCTTCTCTGTTCTTTTAAATGTTATTCTTCTTCATCTGGAATGAAGGATTTTATTGTATTATTTATAACAAAGACATCTGCTTACGTAGGAACAACTGTGAAATTTGTCCTGGAGCAAGATAAGGCGGCATTCCTACGTTTGATTTTTATTAGTGTCCTTCAGAGTGCTGCGTCCTCCTTTATTGCTCCGTCTCTGAGGTGAATTTATATGTTGAAAGAGTATACACCATTCCTTACTTTAAACATGCGTAGCATCTGCAAATTAAAAATAATATATACCTGGAAGAAAGAGACTAAGTCTTACTTAGGTAACTTGGTTTCTCTTCCCTGACCAGAAAAAACTCAATTCTGTATTCAGTTATTACAAAGAGCTAATAGGCTCCCTTCGAAGTGACACACAGAGGAAAGTTATCTTGGATATGTATATCGATTACATGGACATCCAATTTTTGTCTACAAGATTAAAACATATACTTTTTTCAGCCAGTAGGATTGACTTTCAATGTTCATTTTGATGAATGATTGCACAAAAAGAACACGCAGACACTAATTATGAGGTTTAGACAGAGTACATCTTAAACTTACTACACTCCTAGATTCAAATGCTTTAGTAACTTATGTCTACTTTTTGTTCTATAGTATGTTTGTAGTGACATATCTTTGATAAGGTTATACATATAGTTTAAAATGGAAATTTTAGAGGCAATTCTGTGGGGTTTCTTTCCAACATTATCCTGGAACCTTCTTTTCTTGACACTGAGTTAATAGTTGTGGACAACTAGATACCACCATAGTCCATAGCCATTGACAGTAAGATCTATTTGCTAATTCAGGATCCTAGAAGGTTGGAGGTCTGTATATCTTTAGGTATGATAGGGGCCTCTAAAGGAACTTTTGTGGTTGGGTAGGTTTAAGTTTCACAAGGTTGCTCTGCTTTGGCAGCCTATTGGGTGGGCAAACTGTGTACTATCGTTTTATTTAGCGTGGTTATTGTTTATTATCTCCTAATGAATCTTGTCGTGTTAGACTGTTGTATTTCATATTGGAATTTAAATGTGTTTTCTTTGTTGACCTTTGTCCTTTCTTCTTTGAGATTAATAAAAATTTATCCTGCTTCCATACAGGCACTTGACGCAGACATTGGCTCTTGGATGGAGGATTCGTTTGACCAAGCACTTGTTGAAGAATTACTTGAGAAATAATGCATATTATAAGGTACCTATATTATTCAACAAGAAAAATATTTACTAAAAATCCCCTTTTCAGTTCTGTCAAGTTACACTGTTACTTGAATATCCATCACTGTGTTCAACTCGTAAGTTTTTTTTTTTAGATGTGTTGTTCAGAAAATCCCATGTTCACCCGTGACATTGTGAAAGTTTTAGCCATTTGAAATGTTTTGGTCCTGTTGTATTTCCGAGCACCAGCTTGATCAAACAAATGGATTAGTTTTTATGCTACTCTATTCATCCTAAATTTTGGTCTAAATCTCACTTTTAGAGGTCAAATGGGGCTTTGACCAAAGTATTTTCATTACTAGGTTTCTTAGTTTTTATGGAAATGGAACTACATGAAATATTCTACATTGTGAAAGGTCTAGATTTTCTTTACGTTTATGAATTAATCTGAAAAATGCATTTGGAAATCCAATTTGACTATTGAAAATTCAACATGGACAAAAGCTTTTGGTACATTTATCATCCATTTTGGTCCTATTGTAGTCTTTCGTTTGGTGGAGTAGTAGGTCAACTTCTTTGGTCATAATCCCTTGTCCGTCATCCTTGATTCAAGAATAACTAATGCCGTAGTTCCTTCACTTTTCAGTAGAAGTCTGATGTACTGTTCAAATATCTTGCAAATGTAATGTTGAAGGATTGTTTGTAGGTATTTAACATGTCGGGTGTCAACTTGGATGCTGATCAGAGATTAACTCAAGATCTGGAGAAGCTAACTGCTGACTTGTCTAGTCTGGTAACTGGAATGGTGAAGCCAACTGTTGACATTCTATGGTAAGTTTTTTTTGTGGCTGTTAAGCTAATGTTTTAACAATATGATTTCTGGTTTTATAGAGGTACTACTGAAAATGCAGGTTCACATGGAGAATGAAACTGCTAACTGGCCAGAGGGGAGTTGCTATATTATATGCTTACATGTTATTTGGTCTGGGTTTCCTGAGATGTGTTACTCCTGACTTTGGTGACCTGGCAAGTCGAGAACAGCAGCTTGAAGGAACTTTCAGGTTACCTGATGTTTTAGTTACTGCTTATCTTATTGTGTTTGGATAGGCTACTGTTACACCTGAGTATCTGTTGTCAGGTTCATGCATGAAAGGTTGCGAACACATGCTGAATCTGTTGCTTTCTTTGGAGGTGGTGCTCGTGAAAAAGAGGTAGTAATATCTTTTTTGCAACAATATTTTTATCAGCAGTGAGACCTTTCAGAAATTAGATCTATCATGTCTGGATTTATGGGTAGTACAAGAAGAATATTTTTTCTATTCAATAGAATTTTTTTCTTTTTAATAGAGAAAGGTGCCACAGGCATTGAAGTGTGCAAGACATGTATTGGCTTTGGCCTTTGGGTATCTATCCAGTACCTATCATGGAGATTGTAGTAGTACTTTGTTGTTTTTGTTCTAGACTTGCAAAGTCCAAAACAAAAGAATATGCCAAAAGTAATCGATGTGACCATCCAGACATCTTTGTTTTGTCCAAGAAAAGGTTTTTTCTTCTAAAAGTTAGGTTGATGATCTTTTTCCCTTTTCAAGTAAAATTTAGTGGTTGTTTTGTTGGGTAGTGAGGAGATGTAATCTCCGCATGCAATTCAAAATTAACTGATGCAATGTTTGGTTGTTACTTTTTGCGGGATGGAAATGGAACAAGAATGCGAGTACTTTTAGTAATTTAAGGATTAAAAAAACTTAAATGGCAAAATGTCCCTCATTATAGTAAGCAAAATAAACATTTAAAAAGTAAAGCACATTCAAATTATGATACTTTCTTATCAAAAACAATTATGCATGGAATACTATTTCGTAGTATATCAAACTGCACATTTAACAGGGAGTAATCTCTGCATTACAATCCCTTTATAACTGCCCGTGTTGGTGGGATGTTGCTGGTTCTCGATAGAATAGTCGAGATGCGCATGAATCCCGTCACCTCTGTTATGTCCAAGAAAATGTGATTCTTATAAAAAATTGAGTACCTATCTTGAAGCATGAATAGATATCTCAATTCCAGCCAATGATTTTCTGTTCTTTTGCTTCTGCATAATTTACTGTATATTGGGATATCTGCATCTTCTGTTTTCCCATTGTTTAGCCACTACCTACTCTACGTGTAATTCCATGGGCAATATATAGCATCCTAATGAACTTAGAGAAGATATGTTGTCTTAATGGTATGTATAAGCAAAATCTGCATTAAATGGTCTTTGAGATGGATAACAAAGGGTAATAGCTTTACTGCCTCCAAATTTTGCATACGTAACAGCCTAACCCAGTCAATTTCCTTCATTACTTGGCCTCTTATGTGTAAGCCGTATATCGAAGAAGGTTGTTTTCGTAGATAATTGCATGTGTTTTACTGGCCTTTTCTTGTAATTGGTTGTGGAAAATGCAGTTCCATCTGGTAAAGCATAGTAAATTTAGGTTCCAACATAATTGATGGTTTGTGGAAAATGCAGTTCCAACTACTGCAAAATGCTCATAGGCCAGGGAACATATGAATAAACTAATGGATAGTTGTCTGTAACAATGACACCTTTCCACTTGTCCTTGTTTCTTTCGAGTAATCTTTGTCTCAGGTTGGTTGTAACTTCAGTGTGATGCAATGGAGCACGTCAATGGTGAATAAAAAAGAGAGATTTGTGGAAAGAATTGACATTTAATTTGCTATTTGAAGTTGTGCTATTCATAACCAGAATGAAAAGAAAAATAACTTGTCAATTCACCACTTTGTAGACATCGACCTAATGGGGCCATGCTCCTTTAGCAAAATACTGGATATGATTGTGTGAGTCAAACATGTTGGGGAGCTTCCTTTTTCTGCCTTGATAAAGTACTATATCCTTATGCCATATAAATAGCTATAGATGTTGTAATGAATGTTGTTAAAACAAGAAGTTGAGGAAGCAACAGGCTTTTTAAAGTGGAGCACATAATCTAAAGAAAATATAAAAATTAATACCTAATATATATGGGTTTAGTAGCAACATTAAAACTGCTATTAGTATTACTAACTTCAGCATTTTGGGGTATAGGTCTAACCTCCTCAACTCCCCTTTTCTGGCATGCTATTGTTATAAAAATCTCTCAATAGCGGGAATGGGAGATAGCGTCCAGTATACAACAGTGACATATTAATCCCAATAGCTCCAATTAAATATCATTAAAACGTAGTTAATTTAGCCTACAATAATATAAATTCAATTGCAATTGGTTTCCATTTGTCAATTAATCAGCTACAAAAGAATAAATCACATCATCAATTTCATTGATAATTGCTTTAGAACTTTGCTAATTGTTAAGAGTGTCCCGCATTAGTTGGTTGAGAGAGCTGGCTGTTGCTTCCTTATATAATCCTGGACAATTCTCACCTTATGAGCTAGTTTTTGTGATTGAATCAGTGTTGTCAAAGGCGAGCTCAAGCCTTGAAGCGAGGCTCAAAACGTGTTGAGCTCTTTGCCTCGCTTAATGTGCGCTTCAATGTTGTCATCAAGGTTTTAAGGCATTCATTTCCTTGCCAATGAGCCTCTTTTGAAGAGACGATACTAAACAATTGATATTTCACATTATTGTATTTTTTTTTCAATTTCTTTGTTCATATATTTGTCATTCATGCGTATAATTATATTTATTGGACTGAATATATATCTTTGTATTTTTTCTCTCGTTGCGCCTTTTTTCATTAAAACTCACTCTTTATGTGTGCTTTGCACTTAAAACCCTAGTGTCCTTCCTAGATTACATAGAAAACATCTTGGTACTAGTGTCCTTCCTTTCTACTGAAGGACTTCTTGGGTTAGGCATGCTTTTTTGATTACTAACCAGGTGAAACATTGCACTTTTGTGGGAATTAAACCTCTCCAAATATTCTTCCATTGATATTGAGCACTTCCAGATCTCCCATGTCTCCCTATCTTATAGGCACTGTTAACTGTGAACTTGCCCTCTTTGTTGTGTTTCCAGATACCTGTCTGTTGCATTTGCGTCAAGGCTAGTACCCCCCAATTTTTCCAATAATGAGGCCACTCTCTCTATTTCCCAATCATTCAAAAGTCTTCTGAAGGATAAGTTCCATCCTTGTGTAGACTAGCAATCACCTACCTTGGCATCAGGATTGGTGCAAATGGAGAAGAGGTCTGGAAATGATTCACTCAAAGGGGTCTGATCAATCCAACCATCTCTCCAAAATTTGAAGCTGTTGCCGCTTCCCACTTAGACTCAGATTTTCTTCCATAAAGCTCCATAATACTCTAATTGTTCTCCATACTGCCCATCCATTATATTGTCCAATTCTTGATGTCCAAATCTAGACGTATAGACTATAGAGGGGGAGGGGGTGACATTGAGGCAATTAACAGTTGTCTCCTTATATTGTTTTGAGTAATCCTCACCCTAGGTGTTAGATTTTGGGATTGACTTAGGCGTAAGATATATTCTTTACACTATTTTTTAGCCTTAATTTGTTAAGAGTCATTTTTTATTTTCAAAATAATCAACATTTGAATCAAAATGGAGAAATTAGAGATATAGAGACAGTGTTGCTAAAAGCACCCTTAGGCCCTGAAGCGAGGCTCAAAACGTGTTGAGCACTTGGCCTTGTTTAATGTGCACTCTAATGTCGTCATTAAAGTTCTAAGGCATACTTTTCTTCACCAATGAGCCTCTTCTGAAGGGGTGATACTAAACAATTGATATTTCATTTTATCATATTTTTTTTCACTTTCTTTGTTCATATATTTGTCATTCATGTTTTATTTGTCTTGAACTAAACATATATATTTGTATTTGTTTCTCCTTCTGCGCCTTTTTTCATTAGCCCACGCTTTATTTGCGCTTTGCGCTTAAAACTCCAACGGACCTTAGACTTTTTTGTGCTTTTTGCTTTTGATAACACCGATCAGAGATAGACAAGGAAAGAAGAGTATAAAATTGCAGCAAGAGAGATTAGGAGAGAAAGAACTATCCTGAGAAACAGGAAAAAAAGGGAGAGAGAGAGAGAGAGGAGAAGAAGGAAAGCTCCAAAACAGTAGTAGAATAGGCTTCATCGCAGTAGAGAAGTAGGATTAATAGAAGAAGAATCATTGAAGAAAGATGCTAAAGAGAACAAAGAAACTTACTTGCTGGGATGGAACTTATTTATCTTTTTACCGTCTTTTAAAGTCAACACCAAATAAGAGACCTGCTTCTCACTTATAATGCTTTGCACCCGGTGCTTGATGCATTGGGCTTCTCCGGAGTTGCATTGCTTCACCCATGAGAGGCAACAACCCCTTGCTTTGCATCTCACGATTGGTTTAAGCAATGAAATGACCTCTTTTAATAACACATGTTGTTCTTGGAATATTTTTCTTTAGCTCTAACTGGTAAGGATTAATAGAAGATTCTTGATTTTGTTATGTCCTTTACTGTTTTCTTTTTTATCCAGTTTTCTCTAGCACGATACTGATACATGTTATGCATGGCAGATGGTTGAAGCAAGGTTTAAAGAACTTCTTCACCACTCTTCTTTGCTTCTTAAGAAGAAATGGTTATTTGGCATAATAGATGAGTTCATCACGAAGCAGCTTCCTCACAATGTTACTTGGGGATTGAGCCTGTTGTATGCTATGGAGCACAGGGGTGACCGGGCTTTGACTTCAACTCAAGGTGATACCCAGCCAACTATGAATTTGTGTATTTTTATGCTGTTAATATTTTTGTGAAAAATTACCAATTCTTTTTTACTGTCCCTTTTCTTAGGTGAACTCGCTCATGCACTTCGATTTTTAGCATCTGTTGTGTCTCAAAGCTTTTTAGCTTTTGGTGACATTCTTGAGCTCCACAAAAAATTTGTTGAGCTTTCTGGTGGTATCAATAGAATTTTTGAGCTGGAAGAGTTTCTAGATGCTGCTCAATATGGTGGGTGTGATTTGACTTTTAATTTTCTCTGGTTTCTGTCACTTCCAACTCTCAAATGCTCTTCTCTGGTTATAAGTTTCAATGGTATTTGTGCAACACTTAATGGTTAAGCTCCAAGCCTTATGCTGTAAACCTTTGAGTTGATAGGCCCGTTTGAGTCCATTGCAATAGTATTGTAGATGTCACGGTTTTGAGTGTGAAGGAGAGGTGAGCATGAACTTGGTAAAGAAATTGAAGATAGATAAATCCAATGGGAAGTTTTTTCTTTTGTTAAAAGCTTATTTGGATGGTTAATGCTAGTGGATATGCGGAAAACACTTAGTTTTGGCTGATGAATTCTTGGGATGAAGTGTTCGTCTTGAAGACGCTACAACTAGGTTATGCTAATGAATGACCAGCCAATTTGTTCTGAGGCTTTTGACATAGTGGCGTACATAGTTGCTAGACTACGTAACTTGGATTCCATGGGAACCATCTTTTATAAATAAAAAGAGCTCTTTCTAGCCACACCAGAAATATGTATCTCCAGTAAATTATAATCGTTACCAATCATAATTATTTGTCTGAATATTTTACCATCTTTCTTTACTTTTTCCTTTGACAACACTCATGTTTCCCAGTTCTTCTATGATCCTCTCTTTCTGTCAACGCCATCTAATTATCTTTCTTCTTGATTCTTGAGTATAAAATTAAAACATTGCTAAGGATAATCGCTAGCATTGCCAGACAAATTAGAGGGAACAAATGTGCATCTGTAATTATTACATGTAGCACGCATAGGAACTAGGGCTCAAATTCTAGGGTCAATTTTGATTTTGAATGGTTAGAACTTCACATTTACCAGAAATTGTTGGGAATTTCTGCTTATATATATGGGAAATTTGGTACAAAGTAGGTTGACATTTAGCTATAATATTGGCAACAACCTCTCTACCTTCACAAGGTAGGGGCAAGGTCTGCGTACACATTACCCTCCCCAGAGCCTACTTGTGGGATTACACTGGGTATGTTTGTTGTATTGGAATAGCAAAATCAAATAGCTGAAGCTAAATTTGTTTCCGACAAAATTACCTCATGTTTTTGTATTGTTGGGTTTATTTATCCCCTCTAGATTCCCCTGATTCATTTCTGAACTATGTCAACTCCCTGACTCAACTAACAATGTAAAGGAGAGCTGAACTTTTGCTACTAAGCTTTTGTAACTATTATGCATCTACTTGATGCCTGCAATAGAACTAATTACTTCATCCAAAAAAAAGAAAAATTCCTGATATCCGCCAGTGCTGAAAACAGCCTAAAACCATTCAGTTCTAACATCACATCATAGTGATCTTTCCTTATCAAATTGCTTTTGGCTGGATTTTTTTTAATACTAATCTGCAGATGTTAGTATCATTATATGGAACTGATGTTTCTTTTATGCATGCAGATGTACCTGAAGGTGTTAGTTCATCGCCATCCTCTGAGGATGTAATTTCTTTCTCTGAAGTGGACATCATTACACCAGGACAAAAAATCTTGGCTAGGAAGCTAACATGTGATATAATGAAGGGGAAAAGCCTTCTTGTAACTGGTTAGTGTCCAGATGACCTCTACTTATACTTTATTATATAGTGATATTTACTTGCTAATTACTACCTTTCTGAAGGCCCTAATGGAAGTGGAAAGAGTTCAATCTTCAGAGTCCTTCGTGGTTTATGGCCGGTTGTGAGTGGAAAACTAGTTAAACCATGCCAGCCACTTAACTCAGAATTAGGCAGTGGCATCTTCTATGTACCCCAACGACCATATACGTGCTTAGGAACTCTACGGGATCAAATTATATATCCTCTCTCACACGAAGTGGCTGAGAAAAGGGTACAGGCTATGCGAGAAGGTAAATTTTTTGGCTATAGTACATTCCTCAGTTTTTTTATGAGTTGGCTTGATTGTAGACTGTTACAATTTGTACTTGAGGTTAGGTAGTTAAAAATCATACAGCTTTCTCAGGAAATAGAGCTTTCTAACAGGCGCCAGTTGTGTGTGATTATTAGATTAACTTTAACCTATGAAGGGTGATACAGTAATTTATTTTGAATTGGAGTTTCTTTGAATCACTGATATTACCTATTTTATATTCAAAATGAAAATACAAGTGCCGAGGGTTATTCCAATTTCCAGGTTTATGAATACAAATTTGTAGTGAGCTTTGTGAAGGGATATAACGTTATTTCTTTAAAGAGGAAGATTAGAAGATACAGATGTCATACTTAGCTTTACTTTAGTAGTTGAAAAAACCTATGGTTTGTAAATGCTTACTCTCAGAGGTTATATTATCATGTGCAAAACCTTCAGAAATAGAGATTGTTCTGAACCATCCAAGCTTGTTCGTCATGTTTGTTTTTTGAATCTGGTAACATTTTGTACTAATATCAGTACTACCTGGAAAACCATTTTTACAAAAAGTAAGAATAAAATTTAGACTGAACTTACAATCCTATACAGACCCCAAAACATCTAGGATAGTTACAGTATCATCAGAAAAACCCTTTGTACACCAAAAGCAGAATAACTATATACAATTAAGCTCAACTTTCTGTATATTACTGCTCCTATTTCCAAAACGTGTGGCATTCTTTTCTTTCCATATTGTCTACCAAATACATGGTGGAATAATCCTCCATCTATCCCTGTTTCTTGCATCAACTCCAGCTTCCTCCCAGCTGAAAAGAGTGTCATAAAGTACTAGGCATTGTCCATGAGATATCTCTGAGATTGAAAAAAATCTTTCACAGCTGATCAGTTACCGGACAATGTAGAAACAAAAAATATCTTGAACATAGGGGTATATCCCCTCTTTGCCTCTCATTATCAAGGGTAAGAACAGCCTCATTGGCTAAGAGCCAAGTGAAACATGCTACTCTATGAGGCACTCTGATCTTCCTAATATGCTTCCATGGCCAGTTTGTAATCTGTGGCTCAACCTGATTTAAGATGTTATACCCATCCCTCGCCTTGTACACTCCTTTGCTATGTCCCTTCCACTATAAGCAGTCCACTCCAATTTTTAATCCTTGAAATGCCTCCAAAAACTTGTAAAATTCAGTCAATATTGTGATCTCCCAATCATTTGAAGGTTTTCCTCTTCGTGACATTGTTTGAAAAATCTACCTGGGAAGAATTCGTTGGTGAGCTACCAATGAAGTAAGCAACTCTTAAGAAAAGAGTGCAAGGTGTAATTGAAAATTAAGCTAATTTAATCATCACGGACCCTCGTGCCAAATATATAATATTCATACGAAGAAAAAATCTTATATTATTGTTACAAGCTATGTTGCACGAGCACAAAGACACCAGTTTTTCAATGTAGAGTCAAACTGAGACATGGAAACTTTGAGATTTAGGGGCATGACACCATAAATACAATCTTATATGAAATCAAATTTGCCAAGCAGATAATTATAACAAATTAATTCATCAATTTAGCCGGCATTACTTTTTTTTTTTTTGGCTTGGTTGGTCATAAGCTGCATAATCACAAGAGAAATTTCCAAAGTAAACAAAAAGCCAAATATAATATGACTAAGACGGTCAATGTTAACCCATGCATGAGGTAGACCCTTTGCCTTCTGCTTTTTTTGGGTTTCGATTGCGTGGTAGTATGATCCTCTTTACTAGGTCATGCATTTTGATATTGGGACTTAATGTTATTCTTAAACTCCAAATTTATTCAATTGGGCTGCAAAGTATGGTAGTCATTCTGTTGGCCTTCTAGGAGTTCAAGTCTTGAAGGCACTAGTCCAAGAATAAAAAGTTTTAAACAGAATCATCAAAATATAAAAGGATGGCATTCTACTCACCTTTAACAGGACCATAAATCATGACTATGTTTACATAAGCTTCCAGTATCAGGTCATATATCTGGCGTCTCTGCTTAATAGATAATGCAAATAATAAAAAGTTGATCAACAGAAAGGCGAGAGAGACAAAAAGCACAAATTTCTGTAAAACATATTAACGTACCAGTAAAAATTTCAATATTTGGAAAATGTTTTATGATGTCTGTTTAATGTCTTTTGTTAGTGTTCAAGTAGTCATTGATTTAGCAGTTACAGGTGTTGATGCCAGCATAATTGTCTTATCTTTTGAATACCAGGTCTGAGACATCTAGGGTCTTCTAACATTTTGGATTCTCATCTGCAATCAATTCTCGAGGATGTTAAATTAGTCTACCTTTTGGAAAGAGAAGGTGGCTGGGATGCCAACCAGAACTGGGAGGACATCCTATCTCTTGGAGAACAACAACGATTAGGAATGGTGAGCTCAAAAAGTGCCTGATTGCTTCTTGACCCAAAAACTTTGGTTAGAAATGTAATTCATATTTTGTTTCTTTACTGCTAACTGATTTGGCATTTCTACAAGGCACGCTTATTTTTTCACAAGCCACGGTTTGGAATCCTTGACGAATGTACAAAGTAAGTAAACAAGCTCAGATCTCAATTAATATATAGAAGCTTTTCTATGGCCTCGTATACCTGACCCTGCTATTTCCTCTTCTATTTGCAGTGCTACTAGTGTTGATGTTGAAGAACACCTTTATAGGCTTGCTAAGGATGCTGGCATTACTGTTGTTACATCCTCACAGGTTTGCATCCATATCTCATATTGTCATCGGTATTTCTTATGGCCATCAAACCCATATCTTATCCAACTTTTTTCTTGCTATGTTTTTTCTCAGCGCCCTGCTTTAATACCTTTCCATTCTGTGGAATTACGGTTGATTGATGGTGAAGGCAAGTGGCAGCTGCGTTCAATTAAGATGGATGAGGAGGGAGAAGGCGAACCAAATGAATATACACAACAATTGTGACTACGATGATGTATTCCAATGTTGTGAAAACGTTCATAGAGGCAAATAATTAATGAATTATGAATGTAATACATTGCAGTTAGATTGAGGCTAGGAAACTATACAGTTTTAGGGTATACAAAAACTATTTAAGTTGTTCTTGTAATATTTCATATAGTTAACTGTGTATAGCGCCTTGTTCCCATCGTTGTAAAAGGTTTAGGCATAACCTTTCCAGTCAGCCCCCCATGAATAAAAATAGCAGGTAGAACTGAGGCTGACAGATTTACTTATATTTATCTTCTACATTTTACATTACATATTATGATGATATTTTTCAGTTTTAGGTATACCAAAAACTAAATGATATTATTTTTATCTGTTCTAAAAACAATGTTATACATTTATATTTAAGGATTTGATTGCTGTAAACCTAAATCGTTTCGAGTAAATGATATATCAAAAGACTCGAACACCGACAGGAGCTGAATTCTAAGAGTTAGAGAATATCTAGAGGAGAGTTGAGTTGATCAGAATTAAATTTTTTTTTAACTCGTTGAGGTAGATGAGCTGTTGCTAATGTATATGAATGTATATAAATCACTGAATCATATTTATACATCATCGATACATAGTTATACATCATAAATGCACATTACACAATATTTATACAGTATCAATACATTATATATATACATATGACCATTTTCGTTGATATTTTTTTTGTCTATACATTTATGTAAGAAGTCTGGATTAAAAATGGATAAATTAAAGACAAGTCTCCAAAGTATCTAAAAAGCGGATGTTTAAAAAAAAAAAGAAAAAGAAGCCTGCATTAAAAATAGATAAATTAAAGACAAGTCTCCAAAATATCTAAAAAGCTCCCAATGTTTTTTTTTAAAAAAAGATAAATTAAAGACAAGTCTCAAAATATCTAAAAATCGGATGTTTAAAAAAGAAAAGAGAAAATGGCCAAAAGCCCCCCCAATCTATATTCGAATTTCTAACTACACACTTTAATTTCATGAGAGTCCTATTACTCCCTGAAGTGTTTAAAACTGAAATTATTACCTCCCTGAATGCTTAGCTGACAAAGAGAGTGCATTTCACTCTCTGTGAGAGAGTGAGCAGAAAAAACAAATATTAAAACTTTATTTTTAATCTCTTTTATAAATATATGTATTTTTATTTTTTTCTTATTTATTGTCTTTCTTTTCCATAGCAACAAAGACCAAATTCCTCCACCATTCACCATCTCTAAGTCATCATAGTCACCACCATCTTCACCGGATTCACCATTGTTGATTTCACACAAGCTTTTAACCTCTCATGTAAAAAACTTTTAAAAACCAATTAAATCAATTGAAGATAAAATAACATGTATTTTTATCATCCAAAAGAGAGATTTGGATCAGATTTGAAAGAACAAATCAAATTGGGTTTACATCAAATTCAATTGAACTCCCAAATGAGAATGCTTTTCTTTTTTATTTATAGATCCTTTAATTATCAATCTCAAATTTCAATCAATCTAACTATGAGAGGATTGTACTTGTTTCAGTTGACCTCCATTAATGGCATTGCAACTGCCTTGGTCGTTCTCCCTCTTTCCTTCGCTCACTTATTTTAGTTATTTTTCAGTCCCCCCTATCTTCGCTACTCGACTGGCCGGCGAAATGCTACACCAATCGCCACCATTGTCGCCGCCTCCGGTGAAACCCAAACCACCAGCAAAAAGCCATTCTTCCCTCCCCTCTCCTCTCATCTCTCTCTCGTTCCGAGACAGCCACCATGAAGACCTACCTTTGTTCTCACAGCAAGGTTGACTACAACAACAACAACAAAACCTTGCGGCTACACTGCTCCTACCAGCAAACTCCAGCGAAGCAAGTGAAACCTTGATGAAGCAGCGATATGCACAGATCCTTTTAGTTTGTTTTTCAAGTTCTCCGACAAGCAAAATTCGAATATCGCTTGACGAGCTCCGCTATCACTATTCATCTTTGTTCCTCACAATTCAATAGGAATTTGAAAGAATTGGGGAAGAAATTACTTTAGGGATTTGAAGAAATTGGGAGAGTATAGGAGAAAGTGGAAAGGAATTATAAAAATTGAAAAAAAAAATTTAAATTAATCAGATTTCCACCTGTCAAACGCGTGAAGTTCACAGGTCAAGATAGATGTGGTTGTGACTTTTTAAGGGTGTAATTATTTCAGTTTTAAACAGTTCAGGTGGGTGATAGGACTCCCGTAAAGTTAAAGTGTGTAGTTGAAATTCCGGATATATATTAGGGGGGCTTTTGGCCATTTTATAGATAAATTAAAGACAAGTCTCTAAAATATCTAAAAAGCTCCCAATGTTTAAAAAAATAGATAAATTATAGACAAGTCTCCAAAATATCTAAAAAGCTCCCAAATGTTAGAATTTTTTTTTAGATAAATTAAAGACAAGTTTCCAAAATATCTAAAAAGCTCCCAATGTTTTAATAAATAAATAAATTAAAGACAAGTCTCCAAAATATCTAAAAATCGGATGTTTAAAAAAGAAAAAGAAGCTTGCATTAAATATAGATAAATTAAAGACAAGTCTCCAAAATATCTAAAAAGCTCCCAAATTTTTTTAAAAATAGATAAATTAAAGACAAGTCACCAAAATATCTAAAAAGCTCCCAAATGTTTGAATTTTTTTTAGATAAATTAAAGACAAGTTTCCAAATATCTAAAAAGCTCCCAATGTTTGGAAAAAAAAAGAGTGGACCATTATGGATCGGAAAATTGAACCCGACGTGAATCGAACACGCAACCTTCTGATCTGGAGTCAGACGCGCTACCATTGCGCCACGGATCCTTCTTGTTTATTTTTGCCACGGTTTTATAAAATACTCTAAGAAATTTCATAAATATGATTTAGTTATTTTTTTAATTATAAAATAAAAAACTCAAACTTGTAAAATTGTACGTGATAATTTATTAATGTAAGTACTGTCAAAATTGACTATATATTATTTGAAATTAAGGAGTTTTGTTCCCGTTAAACTTTTGATATCATATTACAACCTGATTTGTTATAAGAAAGTTGTATAATTTGAACCATTTTTTCTGGATGAATAATTAGGAAAAGCAGAGTTGACTGACTTCATATTGGAGCTTCATTAAACGGCAAGTATACTTATTAATTTAAGATGAAAGTAAATAATTTTTTCAGTGGATGGTACACTCAAATTGTCAATTTTCATCTGGTCCTCCTTTTTATAAATTGTTAAAAATAGTTCCATCAACTTATTAATTACTTTTTCACTTTTAAACTTCTTTTCCCTTTAAATTAAAAGGAGATGTGATCTGCAAAATCTTATAAAATAATTATAAAGTAGTTAAAAAAACAATAAGAAAATTACCTTGAGTACAAAATGAAGTGCCTAACTAATTAAGTATTTAAAATTAAATAAACGTATGGGCAACATTGTTTTGGAGATTAAGTTGACAAACAGGATATGCATTAAGGCTAATTAATTAATGTATCTTTTTCCACTTTATCTTTACGGCTGTTAATTGTCATATATTATATTATAATCTTTCTTTGTTGAATCCAAAGGGTTTGGATTGCTACACTGCCTATTTATTAGTATTCAACAACTTTATTAGCTTTTGTCTAAGTGATTCTTTGTAACAATCGAAGGACGTTATGAGAGAGGAGTTGTTTGGATGATAAACATTTTACATTTTTAATTTTAAAGTTATGGGTTCGAACACTAATAAAGCAAAAAGGATGACAATTTGTTAGAATCAAGCGCTTACCATCATGTCAAAAGTTATACGCTGATAACAAAGGCACAACTTTATTTCTTAACTAAGTCCACCAAGCAAGCGTCATGTTCGATCATGACTCCACCCGAGCCACCCTAACCCCTCGTGGGCCTTATTATAGGCAGGATATTGACATTATGCAACAGAATTTTTCGGAAGGGTTAAATGAAAAATCACATGAAGTTCTGAGTTGTCAAGCCAAAATCTTTATTTATTTTTTTCCTTTTGCAATAACATCTTTTAACTTAAAATGTGATCTTTGAGAACATATCCTCTTTTCATTTTTTTGTGGCGAAAATAATTCTTTAGAATTACGTACCAATTGAATAGAAGAAAATAACATTATCAAATTTTTTATGTGTAAACATAATTCTTTTTGATAAAAATAACATAAAACTAAAACAAGTTTGTAAAAGGACTATATCTCACCCTCTTGTCTGATAAATTAGTGCTAAGTAGGGGTGTCAATGAGACGGTTCGGTCAGTTATTTTTAAAAAAATATACCATCTCAATTTTTTTGGGTATTTTTAAAATGTATAATCAAAATTAGATTTTTTAAAACCATCCCAATCATATCGATTTCTCTTGTGTATCAGTACGGTTCGATTAATTTTTTTTATTTTTTATTTTACTTTTAAAGTATCACCTCAAAATATACTATTATTAAAATATTTCTTTCGCAAGTATGTTCTTGAAGAAACACTTCAATTCTTCACCAAGATGTCAAGAATGTAAAACCTTGTTACCGTATTGTTTGATCTTAAACATTTAATATGAGTGGTATTGTTTGATAGAGTCTATTATAGTATCTACTATCTAGGACCTATGTTATATTTATATTTGAAAAATGTTATATAATATATTTATATATTAAATTCAACATATTGTTAATTTATAAAATATATTTACATACATGTAAGGTTATTCGGTTCGATTCAATTTTTTTAAAATTCTTATTATAAATTAAAAAGATCATTTCAATTGTTTGAGACAATTATACACTTAAATAAAAATCCATAATTTTATTTTTAAAATGATCTAAATTAATTCGATACGATTAAGTTCCATCAATTCGATCGATCTTTTATATTCTTTTGACCGGGCTAAGCAAATATTGTAGTCACTTAAAAAGAGTGGTAAAGGAATTCACAAAGTTCACTAGTATCCAATATCCTGTAAGATAGTAAGTTGAAGCATTTGTTAAATTTATATTTTTGTTCTATATATGACTATAGTGTGCTTTCTCTTTTTTGATTAATATACTGATTTTTATTTAATATTAGATTTAATTTCATTGATCTACTTGCCAACTAGTTGATTTTCTTAACACATGGATTTGTATCTATGCAAATCAATTTTGTGCATTTAAATGAGTTGTGAAGGAGTCAGAATCTTATCAATGGTTCTATGATAGTGTTTAGGATATTCTTAATCTTTGTTTATTTTAATGAACATCCCATGAATAAGTATACATTTGTTTATGCCATATTTGGGCCCCGTTTGGCCATGAATTCTAATCAGGTTAATTTGAAGTTGAAATTTTGTTTAATCATATGTAACTTTAATTTCAAAAGTCATTTTTTTCTTCATAAATACGAAAATCTCATAATTCGCGAAAATTATTAAAACTTTTCCTTTTTTTTATAATCTTATTAAATACGTAAATCATAGTTCATAAAAAAGTATCGAAATATTCTAAGGCACTGCATTAACAATCACATATCTCAGTGTTTATTATATAAATAAATATTTAAAATTATATGTTATTACAAACTTTCACATATCCATAATTTTACAAGGATCCATTAGTCCAATAAATCAACAATAGCAGTTACTAGTTATTCCTAATTAATGTAATTCTCCTACATGATACAAACAATCTATTCACGTTAATAGCATCAGCTTTTTTTTTTATTTCAAAATTTAAAATTATTGATCTTTTTTTATATATAAAATATAAATTTATGATTCAAATTTATATTTTAAAAAAAATTAAAATCACAAACTTAAAATTGAAATTCTACCTTTTAGTAGGATATGAGATTTGAAACCGAAATTTTAAATATAATTGAAATTAATGTCTTGTTCAAATATTATAAACAAATAATACTAATTTTAAATTAAAATTAAACTCCAAATTACATTGTCAAACGCCTACTACTAAGATAATTATATGTTTCATATGCATTGTATATATATTCAAAAACAACATTTTAGTGTTAGGATTAGCTTTACAAAAGTGGATTACATTTATACAAGCCATTTAGCATGGATCACCATTTAATTTATGTGGGTAATGACATCCAAGCACATTAGTGAGAAATATTTTTTTAACAGCAATCAGATTGCATTATATGCTTCTAGTAACTGTTAATTAACTTGGACCACATTAATAGTGAAAATTAGGGCGGAGAGAAGTATTGAAAACACCCCTAAACTTCGGTCGAATTATTAGTTTTATCCTTGAACTATTGACAGTCTTAAAAACATCCCTTTACTTGACTAACTAAACTTAAATACACCCCCGATCTTTCAACATGAGTGAAAGACACCCCTAAATTCTCGCCACGTTTAGAAGTGTTTCAACACTTCTCATGACTTTTTATTAAGAGCTTCATGCTCCTTCAAGAGTTTGAGACACTTGCTATGTCATATGACAGATCTGAGGTGTATCGAGGGTATATCTAAGTTTAGTTAGTCAAATAGAGGGGTGTGGTTTTAGGGCTATCAATAGTTCGAGGATAAAACTAATAATTTGCGCCAAGTTCAGGGGTATTTTCAATACTTCTCTCATTAGAGTGTGTTGGTTACGAAGGAAAATATTATTTTTTTTTTAAATGAGTTGATTTTTATTAGTTTTTGATGTTTGGTAAATAAGTAATAATGTTATATTAAAAATATCTTGTATAATTTCGACAAATATTATGGGGTAAAATGGAGAGTATGCAGGAGTGTGGGAGATGAGGTCAATTCTTACGTTCAGGGATTCAAAATTTCTATTTCTACATAAAAGAAAAATTACTTATATATTTAATGTAATCTTTTATCGAATAAGTTCAGGTGAACAACTTAATGCCCTCTTCTTAGATGTGTTTGGAACCTAAAGGATGTGTGGAAACTAAAAAGTGACTGCAATAACGTGTGAAATTCTTTTGACAAAATTTATATATAGCGCATTAAGTTAATGTGCTATACCAATTACATAGACGACCAAGTCCTTAATGGATGTTAAGGCCTACAGACTTATATAGCGCACTAAATTAAGGGTGTTATATGAGTCATTAAGATTATTTACCTTAGTTCATCTTTTTCATCTTCAAACTTTCTCTCTTCCTCCGTACTTTGTTGAAAGATTAATCATGTCTCAAGAGTTCGGAACGTTTAAGTTTTTTATGGAACCCAATATTTATTTTTATAGAGATCCTCGTAACATTAAGATATCAAGGACCAGGTCTTTAATGTTGGGTTAATGAATCAAAATAAAAAGTCATATTATATATCAAGAAGATCAAATTAGGTAAGAAGGTAAAATATGTGGTGTCTTTTTTTTAAATCATCTTTGCCGTATGATGACTTGTCCCTTATATTTATACTAAAATTATTTACATAGGAATAAGATATGTAAATATAGCTTGATAAAATTGAACCATTTATACCTCTTTTGACTTAAGACACAACGAGCCAAGGGATCTTCACGTACAAAGTCGATGACAAATTATATTTATACTTATCTTATGTAAATATTGATTTCTCTTATACAAAAAAATGCATACCTACTATTCAAAGCATCCAAAACTTCGAAATCCTGGAACCGTAATTTTTGTGTTTCATTAAGTTTTCTTGTGGATCAACTTGAGCTACATATGCAATTCTAATAAGGTCATCCTTTTAAAGAGGAAACTTAATTAAGCTATACCTAAAATGTCTGAACCTACGCTCTAACCAATTTAAATTTGAGCGAGTTATATTTTCATGGGTTAAACTTAACAGCGTTCCTATTTCCATATCAACCCGGCCACTACCCTAGTTTAATTTTCACATCTAAATGTATTCCACATCATTACCTATCCTAAGAATCCTTTCCTTCATTTTTTTTAACCTTTCAAGAGTCCAAAGAGTTTTTTAAAGAAATTTTCACAAAGGCAATCTTTTATATGGTTCTCAAAGGATTCACTTTAGCTCCATCAAATATTCTTTACAAGGCTAGCACTAATCCTTATTTGTTGGGTGCTTTTCTTTCTTTTATATTTTATTACTCCATTATTATATATAACAATAATCCTACCTAGCTAGCGAATTACACCACTTTCTTTCCACTAAACCAAGGTGAAGCTAACATAATTTTCAACTATAAATACCTCACTAACTAAATGCTTCCCATCACCAAAACAAACCATCCAAAATAACCCCAAAAAAAGAACAATCATAATTTTTCATGGAGAAATTTAATACTCTAGATGTTACATCTATTACTTGTGAAATACAAATCATAAGAGGGAGGAACATAGAACAAATAAGTTCATTAGGAAAAAGCAACTTGTTTGTTAGATGTTATCTTCCAACAGGAAACAACAACCAAAGAGTTAAGCTAAACACTCAAGAGATCTCATCAAAATCAAAATTGTTTTGGGATGAATCTTTCTCATTGGATTGCATGGGAACTCAAGACTCCATTAACATGATGAAGCAAGGAACAATCATTTTCGAGCTACGATCAAGAAAGTATCTTCCAATTTTAGGGAAAAATATTGGTGGCTCACAACTCTTAGGGAGAGTTGAAATTCCATGGAAAAGAGTATTTGAGTCAAGAGAAATGGAGATAGAGGTGTGGGCAATATTCATGACTACTTGTAAGAATATCAATGAAGATGTGAAACCTCCAGCAGTGAAGATAGCAATGAAGATTAAAGAAAATGAGACAACAAAAATTAATAAGTGGAGAAGATCATGGGATGATGAGTCGTGTGGTTGCAAGGGTTATTGTGGATGTAATAGTAATAGTATTTTTAGTGCTGATGATTATGAAATATTTGCACTTGGAGCTGCTTTAGATGTGCTTTAGTTTAAGGCCAAAAATGGGCAAAGCACTAAGGTGTTCTCCTAGATTAATAGATTAATTTGTTGAGTGACATTCTTGGATGAATTAGTTGGTTTTGATAGAATACAAAGATTTTTATGTTTGTAGAAAAATAGTTTTTATGAGTTTACTTCAGTTTCCTTAAAGTGAATCTTGACTTCACTTTTTCAATTTCAGCAACACAATTTGAGGGTCTGTTTGGTACGAAGGAGAATATTTTCAATGAAAATACTTCCCTAGAAAAGGCTTTCTTGTCTTACTTTTCTAGTATTTGATAAGTGAGTTAAAAATGTTATCTCAAAAGCATTTATACATAATCTAGCAATTTCGAGACCACAAAATTCACTATGACTCCTTAAGAAAATGTAATCCCCTCACTATAAGGTTATGGATTAGATAGCTTCCTCCCAAGATAAAATGGATATACATGTTAAAAGAAGTAGTTGCACTTCAAACTTCAATAACTTCAGTAAACTCAAAAGTCAGCAACTAATCACACGAAAATTCGATATTTGTATTTCGTAAGAAAATATATACAAAAGAAGAAGTAAATTCGATGCAGAAATTGAGGAAAAAACCTCATTATTTATAGCCAACGATCTAGGTTGAAGAGGTGCAAACTCAACTGTTCAGAACATGTTAATATGTGTTGAGAGGAAATGTCTATTAGGAAGGAACAAGTTCTTTCTGAATATTTTCCGTGAATTTTAAAAATTAATTTCACAAATTAATTAATAAATAAAATTCTGCAAATTAATATCAATATCATAAAAAGATGGTTAATGAGAATGATAAATAATTTTTGTCTACAAAACTATTAATGAATCATTCAATGCTAGAATTGGGCGAGCGACGACAAACCCCCCTTTGCCTCATCTAAGGCCAAGGGGGAAATAAAGTTGTCAAACATAATATAGGAAAGGTTTGTCTTTCGCCAGATATTATAGAGGTCGACGCAAAAAAACCCTATTTTAATAGCTAAAAAGAGTATTTCTTATTAAATACACAAAAGTTCTCATGGGTTAAACTTGATACAGCCCCTAGTTCCATATCAACCCCTAAGCCCTAATTTCCACATCTACATGTATTCCACATCATTACTTATCCTAAAAATTGTTTCACACATTTTTTAACCTTTCAAGAGTCCAAAGAGTCTTTTAAGAAATTTTCACAAAGGCAATCTTTTATATGATTCTCAAAGGATTCACTAATCCTCATTTGGTGGATGGTTTTTCTTTCTCTTATATTTTATTATATAATTATATAAGAATAATCCTAGCTAGCTAGCTAATTACAACACTTAAAATGAATATAAGTCACATGTTAAGTTGTAATGCCATATTTTAACATCAGTTTGGAGATTCAATCAACCCACTAAGCTCCTAATTGACACATCAACATGCATTCAACCTCAATAGTCAATACTTATCCCAAGAGTTGTTTCATGCCGTTTTAAAACCTTTCAAGATATTGAAGAGTTTTTTGTAAAAAATTTTACAAAGGCAATCTCATCAAATCCTTTCATAGATTAGCACTAATTCTCATTGGGTGGGTGGTTTTCTTTTTAACTTTTATTTTATAAAAACATAATCCTAGTTAGCTTGCTTCTTGACACTTTCCTTCCATTGTCCAAAGTAGATTAATCAAGCATTTTCCAAACTATAAATACCCCCCACTAACTAAATGTTTCCCATCACCAAAACAAACTAAACCATCTCTCAAGAAAACAAAACCAACCCCATCAAACAAAAATTCTAAAAATTTTTCTCATGGAGAAAACTCATGATTTTTCATCTATAATAAGTTGTGAAATACAAATCATACAAGCAAGAAACATAGAACAAATTATAAGTTCACTAGGAAAAAGCAACTTGTTTGTTAGATGTTATCTTCCAACAGGAAACAACAACCAAAGAGTTAAGCTAAACACTCAAGAGATCTCATCAAAATCAAACTTGTTTTGGGATGAATCTTTCTCATTGGATTGCATGGGAACTCAAGACTCCATTAACATGATGAAGCAAGGAACAATCATTTTCGAGCTACGATCAAGAAAGTATCTTCCAATTTTAGGGAAAAATATTGGTGTCTCACAACTCTTAGGGAGAGTTGAAATTCCATGGAAAAGAGTATTTGAGTCAAGAGATATGGAGATAGAGGAGTGGGCAATATTCATGACTACTTGTAAGAATATCAATGAAGATGTGAAACCTCCAGCAGTGAAGATAGCAATGAAGATTAAAGAAAATGAGACAACAAAAATTAATAAGTGGAGAAGATCATGGGATGATGAGTCGTGTGGTTGCAAGGGTTATTGTGGATGTAATAGTAATAGTATTTTTAGTGCTGATGATTATGAAATATTTGCACTTGGAGCTGCTTTAGATGTGCTTTAGTTTAAGGCCAAAAATGGGCAAAGCACTAAGGTGTTCTCCTAGCTAAAAGTGAATCTTGACTTCTCGTTTTCAATTTCAGCAACACAATTAAATTATAAGCAACAAACTCCTCAAGAAAAAGAGTACTTTGGGAAGGCTGTATATATATATATATATATATATTCATAAGCAGAAAATATGGGCTGTGTATGGGAGTAGTAATGTTGATGATATATATTTCACACTTAGGTGGTGTTGGTCAAAATTTGTTTCTTTAGGAAATAAATCAAGAATCGGATTTCTAAGTAGTTTAGGATTCCTTACTAGTTTAGGATTTGTTATTTATGGTATTTACTTATTTATGTTTAATTAGGATTTGTTAGTTTTATAGGTTCCTAGTTCTAGTTTACTTTGGTTGTTACTACTATAAATAGGGGTGCCTTATTACATATTTTCAATGTAGTGAGATATACATTCAATGTGGAGAGATACATTTAATGTGTAGAGAGATATATTCAATGTACAAAAATACAAGAGTTATTGAATAAAACTTCCTACATTATCATTGTTGGGTCTTTCACTTGTGCATATATTATTACCTTGATTAATTTTATTTCCTTCAAATTGGTATCAGAGCTTGTGTGAGATCCTTTTAAAAGCCTTGTGCGGGATCCTGATAAAAGCCTTGTGTGAGATCCTATTAAAGCCTCATGTGAGATCTGACATATACAAAAGAATATGAGTATTCCATATTTACCTGAATGTCCCATTTTTTTGTTTGATGGCAAAAATAATTTTGAGAGTTGGTATCAACAGATGAAGAATTTTTTCAAAACTGTTGGATTATGGTCCATTATTGATATTGGATTTGTGGATGTCCCAGATGGCACAACATTGGCGGGTAAATTTGCAATACAAATGGTGAAAAGTAGAAAATTGGATTATAAAGCATGATTTTACCTTGATATAAAGGTCGAATTGCATGTATATAATAAAATTATACGTGCTACGTCAGCAAAGGAGACTTGGACAATTTTAACAAATGCATATAGACGTGTTACAAATGTGAAGAGAGAATTTTCAAGAACTTTGGGAACAGTTTGAGTTGGCTCAAATAAAACCAACAGAATCAATCAAAGATTTTTTTTACAAGAATTAAAGAAATTGTCGATGGTCTGAGGATCAATGGAAAAATATTAGAAGAAGTTAAAGTTGTTGAAAAGATATTAAATTCTCTAAGTTTAGAGTTTCAGACCAAGAAGACAGATATTGAGTCTACTCGAAATCTGAACATCTTAAGACTTGGAGATCTAGAAGATGAATTTGTCATATATGAGATGTATCTTAATCAACAAACAGATGTGATAGACGAGGAGGTATTCCAAGGAAAAGATGATCAATCAAAAGAAAAAGAAGAGTCATCTCTGATAGAAATAAATGAAAAAGGCCAAAGAAAGGATGATTAATTAAAAGAAAAAGAAGAATCATCAAATCTGATAGAAATATATGAAGAAGATTAGAGTTTAAAATTATGGAGAAAGGAAGGGAAGGTAGAGATAATTCGCATTAAGGTATAGATGCCTTTAATTGCAAAGAGGACTCCAATAGTAGTCAACCTAATAAATCAATAATTTTTGGAATGACTAAAAAAGATAATTTGGTTGAAACTGATGTTCCTTCAATAGAGGCTAGTAATTTAAGTCGTGAGACATGTAGTAGACATGAATGGTCTAAACAAAGTGAAGCTATTGGAAAAGAAATTGAAATACATACTATTGTCTCACAAGAAAAATTGTTTGAAGCTTTTGAAGATGAAGCTAGTAACAAAAGAAGTAAAAGTGTTCACGAAAAGCAAGTTATTGATGATCAACCCAAAATTGAAGCAAAAATAATTGAAGTTCTAGATCCACAATTAAAGTGCATGACTATGAATAGTCAAGATACAATCAACTCTGAATTATTATTTAAAATTATAGATTTTAAAGAGCATGAAAAATTATTTATTGATGATCATACTCTACCACGTACACAATCAACTGAAGTTGAATGGACATGCAAGACCAAGTACAAATCAATTGATGAAGCAAACAATTTTAAGACAAGAATAGTTATTCAAGAATACAAGAAAAGAAAAAAACATGATGATGATATTGTTAAAAGATTAAATATGAAAGAAAGTCAAGAAGAAAGTCAAATTGATCTTGAATTCTGTTGAAGAGAGATTGAAGTTGACCAAAGATGTCACGCACGATTTTGTTGATTCTACATATTTCAGAAAGTTGAAGAAGATGCTAGGCATGGTCACATTTGAAGATCTTGGTTTAAGGGATGCTATGTAGGAAATAAACCAAGAATTGGATTCCTAAGTAGTTTAGGATTCCTTACTAGTTTAGGATTTGTTATTTATGGTATTTACTTATTTATGTTTAATTAGGATTTGTTAGTTTTATAGGTTCCTAGTCCTAGTTTACTTTGGTTGTTAGTACTATAAATAGGGGTACCTTATTACATATTTTCAATGTAATAAAATATACATTCAATGTGGAGAGATACATTCAATGTGTACAGAGATACACTCAATGTACAAAAATACAAGAGATATTGAGTTATTGAATGAAGCCTCCTACAAAATCATTGTTGGTCTTTCACTTGTGCATATATTATTACCTTGGGTAATTTTATTTGCTTCATTTTTGAAAATATTTTATCTATGAAAATAACTTTTATGTGGAAATAGAAAAGTAAGTTCTACAAATGACATTTTATAATTTGATTGTGTCCTCGATCTCCACCCTCCAACTCACCTCATCTTCACCTCCACATAGCTCATACCCCCCATAGTATTTATTTGGATTATATATAAATGTTTTTAAGATAATATCTTTTATGTATATACCGAACATAAGAAAATAAATAAGAAACCCGCTTAATTATTTTCCTAGAAAACATATTTCAAGAAAATATTTTCTTTCCTACCAAACAGATATAGATTTGCAATCCTCTCATTTGAACAAATAAATACAAGATTAAATCCAAAAGAGGTGAATTGAACTCATGAATGATCTCCCCGAGAGATATTCGAAAGAGGAGATCCAATATAGAGATAAATGGGTTAAACCTACAAATTAAAACTTATCAAAAGTGTTCATCCATCAATATATTGTCTTAGCAAATAATCTTCATCCTATTTTATTATATTACTAGGGTTAACTAAGATAAGAAAAGATATAAATGCTTTTAATTATTCATGCATTATATCAGTGGCAAAATTAAAATTTTCGTTTAGAGTATTCAAGATTTTACATATATATATATATATATATATATATATATATATATATATATATATATATATGTATGTATTTTGAAAATTAATTTTTGACTTATATACTTTGTATAATTTTCTATATATATAATATAATTTTTTAATGAAAGATGTTCGACTTACCACCCTCTGCTATACATGGCTACCCACCGCATTATACTATAACCAAAAGGACCTTAAAATATAATATTGAGCTTTAATTTCTTGTGAAGTTTATTAATTTTTATAGTCTCTTGACCCTAATCTAAAGTATTCAAGTACAAGTAGTTGTGACTAACATTTTAAAGGATCTATACCCTGAATTTTGATGTGAGGAAATGTATCTCTGAACCCATCAGAACTTTTCGGGATCGTTTGGTAAAATATATAAGAATAATGTTAAATAATATGTACTAATAATTCTTGCACTAATTATATATAGATAATTTTCGTATACATTGTTTAGTTTGGTGTATTAAAAATAGCATGCAATGCATCAAAATTTTTATTTACAAAGATATCCTTCACAATTATAATGAAAAATATGTAAAAGATTTTGAGGGGCAATGAAGTTTGCTAATACATGCATTAAAATCTCTTGCATTACTAATACTTAAAAATTCATGATATTAATAATACACATGTTAATACACAATAGAATATATGACTAACACTTACGTTAGTTATACATAACATGAAAAAATGTATCAAATAAAATATCACTAATACATAAAATTAATTAATATATGCATTAATTTTACTAATATATACACTCTACCAAACGACCCTTTAAAGAATGTGTCACTGTCTTTTTGACAATCTTATAATGTCTCTTTTCCGTACGATTAAAAGATTTCGTATAAAACTCTTTTATTGACCAAATGACTTTATATTATATTATAATGAATATAAGTCCTATGTTAAATTACAATGCCATATTTTAACAGCAGTTTGGAGATTCAAATCAGCCCACTAAACTCCTAATTGACACATCAACATGCATTCAACCACAATACTTATCCCCAAGAGTTGTTTTTAACCTTTCATGATATTGAAGAGCTTTTTTTATTACTTTTTTTACAAAGGCAATCTTCCTCAAAGGATTCTCATCAAATCCTTTCATAGATTAGCACTAATCCTCATTGGGTTGGTGGTTTTTTTTTAACTTTTATTTTATAAAAACATAATCCTAGTTAGCTAGCCACTTGCCAAAGTAAATTAAGCATTTTCCAAACCATAAATACCCCCCACTAACTAAATGTTTCCCATCACCAAAACAAACTAAACCATCTCTCAAGAAAACAAAACCAACCCCATCAAACAAAAATTCTAATTTTTTTTTCTCATGGAGAATACTCAAGATTTTTCATCAATTAATTGTGAAATACAAATCATAAAAGCAAGAAACATAGAACAACTAAGTTCATTAGGAAAAAGCAACTTGTTTGTTAGATGTTATCTTCCAATAGGAAACAACAACCAAAGAGTTAAGCTAAACACTCAAGAGATCTCATCAAAATCAAACTTGTTTTGGGATGAATCTTTTTCATTGGATTGCATGGGAACTCAAGACTCCATTAACATGATGAAACAAGGAACAATCATTTTCGAGCTACGATCAAGAAAATATATTGGTGGCTCACAAGTCTTGGGGAGAGTTGAAATTCCATGGAAAAGAGTATTTGAGTCCAGAGAAATGGAGATAGAGGAGTGGGCAATATTCATGTCTACTTCAAAGAATATTAATGAAGATGTGAAACCTCTAGCAGTGAAGATAGCAATAAAGGTTAAAGTAAATGAGACAACAAAAAATAATAAGTTGAGAAGATCATGGGATGAGTCATGTGGTTGCAAGGGTTATTGTGGATGTAATAGCGATAGTATTTTTAGTGCTGATGATTATGAAATATTTGCACTTGGAGTTGCTTTAGATGCCCCTTAATTCAAGGCCAAAAAGGACAAAGCACTAAGCTAGGTCCTCTCCAGGATTAGATTTTTTTTATAAAGTACAGAAACCCAATCATTTGGGCGCTAATTACATTCTATTCCGAAAGTTTCCCAAATTAAAATAATTTTGGATTTTTCATAACTTACGGATACATTGCGCCTTCGCCCGATACATAGCAAACGATACATAAGTTATGTATCAATGTATAAGTTATATATCAAATACATAACTACAAAACCAGAATCATACTGATTTGCATTTGAAATAATTGGGGTTATGAATCAACAATAACATTTGTACCAGATACAATATTGTACACAATAACACAAACAAAGTTATAATGTATTTGATAGAAGTGGGGTGGTGTATCCGAATGTTAAGAGAGAGAAGGAAAAAGGGAATTTTATAATTAATGCAAATGGTAGAAACTTTTAAAGATTATGTTAACTTAAGCTGTGTAATTAGTAATTTTTCCTAATTTTTTTAGTCCTAGTGGCTAATTTTTCTAGTGAATACATTCATTACATTTTGTAGTTTCGAGAAATTCCATGGTATATGATGACTTCTTTTTAATTAAATAAATCAATACCTAACCCAAATGACAAAATTGTTCAATAACTAAAAAAAGTTTATTCATTTTTCAAGAATAGGTGTTATTCTATTTGTTAAAGAAATCAGAATTTTTGACCAAAATAAGCCATTATTTAAACCAATTCACCAAAATAATACATTTTAATTTTTTTTTACAAAACTAGTATAAACGTATTTCATAGTAACGTTTTAGGACATATTTTATTTTAAAAAAAAATTAACGACGTTAAGTGAATATACGTTACTGCCAGTAACGAATTTAGATTAAAACGTAACAGGCGCTCACATCTCTCACCAAACGATGTCGTTTGCTTTTATTGCCTTCAATATCCATTACCTTTCAAACTTACTGAAAGGTAAAACCCTTTCAAAGCTACTGCTGTAAAACTCTTACCCTGCGATTCAGAAATTTCCTAGCCCTCACAACTCCATTCCCAATCATCGCCGATAATTTATGGATGAAGAGAAGGTGTCAAAGAACAAAAACGCAGAAAGACAATGAATTGATCAAAACTCATTTCGTGGAGAAACGGTAGCTCTTATACTTCAAAGTCAATTTTGGGGCTTTCTTGTTTTAACGAGTTTCACGACAAATTACAGCTATAAATATTCAAAAAGCTTGGAACCAAGTTAATATTTTTGTGTTTGAGGTATGTTTTTTTCCTTATAAAATAGTAGAAGGAATGCTTGGATTTTAAATTTTTTTATCTTCTCATGTTTATATCGTTTTTGTTACATAGAATAATGCTAAATAGATAGATTCAGTCAAGCAATTTGGATTCTTGTATGTTGTGTTTTCATTTAGAGGATTCATACATGTTGTTGGTGCAAAGAGAAACGATGAAAAAAATGTTTACAGGAAAATGGAAGGGAAGGCTATAACTATGAGATTGGCGTGCAATCGGCCTCTACAAACTAGCTAATCATTGTTTCTTGTTTCTATTTTTCTAAAAAAAAAAAGAAGAAGAAGAAGAAGAAAGAAAGTGAAAGACAAGTTTCTATTACTATAAGTGCATTTAGGTTAATATTTAAGTTTACTTTCATTTGTGTTTTCCATTTTAATAGGTACTTATATGGCTGGTTATAATGCATACCAACTAGATCCCGGTCCACTTGAACAATCTGTATTAACTCAACAACTTACCCATAGGTCATGGGATATATGGATGGAAGTGTTAATATGATTTTGAATACGAGGAGGTGTGATGGAAAGTTTTGGGATCTCGTAAAGAAATATCCCATCCATCCAAGTCTTAGAAGTGATTAAATTATCAGGATTATATGGTGTTTATAGATCAAATCGGCCTATTGTTGATCGTAGTTTGATCACTTCACTAGTAGAGAGATGGCGTCTTGAGACTCATACGTTTCACTTTAGGACGGGTGAAGCAACAATCACCTTGCAAGATGTAGAAGTGTTGTATGGCTTACCTGTGAATGGTGATCCAGTACTTGGTAACGAGTCGACGAGGACCATAGGTGATTGGCAAAACATTTGTCAAAGATTATTAGGTTTTATTCCACGCCCTCAAGACTTCAACCGTAGTAGCCTTAAGGTAACTGCACTTAATGCGCACATGCTAGAGCAACTACAGTTACCTGACAACACAAGATATGATCAATCAAACATCTAGATGTTACATGTTTTGGATGATTGCTGGCATGATGATGGCAGATACATCCGCCAGTTATTTAAAGCTTATGTACCTTCCTATGCTCGAGGACGTCAATGTAATTAGATCTTATAGTTGGGGTAGTGCGACGTTAGCATGGTTGTATCACTTTCTCTGTAAGGCTTCACAGGGTAACAAAAATGAGATAGCTGGATTTCTACCACTACTCCAGATATACTTAATAACTACATCAATTATTTATTAATATTTCTTCTAGTTTATAATCTCATAATTATACATTTATATGTTATGTTTAGATTTGGGCATGGGAGAGAGTTACTGTCCTCAGACCTCAGGTAATAGTACAAAGGGACATCAAAAATATTTTTCTTGCTGGTTTACCTAGAGGTCCACGTGCTACTAGATGGTTTGCACATTTTAGTTAGACCGATACTACTAAGCACGCGTTGAAAGTTTTTAGGGATGCACTTGATTCCATGACAAAGGATCAGGTATGCTGTTATATCGATTTTGTTTAATCTTTTATGTATATATTGTAGTTGAAACTTATTTGTTTTCTCTTCATGTAGTTTATTTCGGAACCATATTCTGATGATTTAATTGAGAGCCTTCCTGACTATTGTTGCATGGGACGAGACATATGGCGGGTTAGAGCTCCAATTTTTTGTTGGGATGTCGTCGAGGTTCACTTGGCTGATCAAGTTGTGAGGCAATTTGGATTGAAACAAACGATACCAACTCCATTTCTATTTGACGCCACACATTTTCACCATGATCGTAGGGGAAGACCAAATACAAATTAGGAGTTGGAGCATGCACAACGGCTGCCTTTTTGGAACCAACGGCTTCAGTATATTTGTGATGCACCGATCAATCGTGAACCACTTCAATACGATGACCCTTACCTTATTTGGTTCAGACGTATTACTCGTCTTGTTATCGGTAATCCTACTCAGCGTCCTCAACAACAAGAAGGTTATGTGCCAAATTCAACGGCATATGAAGCAATGGTATGTATTCGATTATGTGTGTTCGTGATTTGTCTTTTGAGGATATACCAATGGAAGGGTAAATATTACTTCTTCTCGAAAATTTTGACTTGGAAAATTGTTACATATGTTTTTTCTTGGAAAATATTACATAAGTGCTTCAGGTTGGTCTTTGTTTGAGCATCTGTTAGAAAAAGAATTGAAATTTTAAGAATGTAAATTTTTCCATTCTTCTGTTTCCATTCTTGAAGAAAGTCTCATTCTATTTGCTTTCCATTTTTCAGTAACATTAACTAGTAATTGCCTATGTGATCATTCTAGTCTTAATATTATTGTTTTATAGCTTGTATTCACTAAGACCACTTTGCGCAGGTACGTCATATTCATTCCATGGTTGATAAAGCAAAAGCACTTGGTGACCAACCATCAATGGAGGATTTATACATATTTTGTGCAATGGTGCGGAATGAAGGAGAAAGATGCTTGACATATGTGCACGAGGCTGCTAGGATTAATGTACAAGCCGATTATAGAAGAGATGAGGTACATGTTGATCATTTACATCCCCCTATTCACAGGCGAGGAAAAGGTGGTATTGCTGGTAGGAGGTCTCGTGCGGTTGAGAAAGCACGAGTAACTGTTGAAATGGACGAATCAATCTCAGAAGATGATCACACAACTTGTGATATTGGTTCCATTTCAAGAGGCCACACTCAGGAATTCACTCCCGGAGCATCAGGTATGGCATATCAACCAATAAATACTGAAATTGTTCCATACACGACGTCACAAATATCAAGAAATCCAAGTCTTTCGTTACTTGAGAATGTATTTGGTGGTTCTCGGCCTTTACATTTTGAGAATGCCCTTAACTTTACCTCATCACCTGTGCTGTCAATGTCCATTGAGACCCCTGATTCTGTTAATAATTTAGAGGGCTCCAACATTGATATAGAAGGTAATGAGTTGGATGATTCCAACGATGAAGTGGAGAATGCAAGTGAAGGTGGTGAACCAGTGAAGGAGAAGCGTACGATTTTTCCTAAGCGTTGTGGGATTGGTACTTTTAACATCTTTATATTATTTTTTGACATAACTGCTCCTCTTTTTAGTTGAATAATTCAAAATTACCCTTGCTTGTTAGGGAGTCATTATCTTTACCAGCACGACAAAATGAAAAAAGCAAAGAGTAACAAAAACTGAGGCCAAGAACTCCCTGGCAAGGTCAAGAACTATAATGGAGAGGTTTCATGTATTGCTTCAGTATCCAGTATTACAATTTGCAGGTTAGAACTAAAACTTGGAACTTGAGAGCAGTGAACTAAATGTGCTAATCTTTGTTGAGAGGCTTAATCTGAAGTTTCACATTACACTATACAATGATTCTGATGCCAATAGAAAATAGAAAGAACTTCTAGTATCTTTTATTTTTCATTTACTTTGTATGATGGCCTGAGATAAATTTAAATAGAGAAATGTTGGTCAGTGAGGATTCTATAGCTGATACAAATTGCCTGCATAGAGGAGCAGTTGGAGCTGTCGCAGAGAGGGTGTCAATTGCATGTGCTAGAACTGTTGTGGGAAAGGATAATGAACTCTTTCTTGGAGAATTGAGAATGACATATACTCACTCTTTCTGAGAACTCATTCATCAGTGGAGAATTCTCAGAGGAGATAATATAAGCTCACTCATCATTGTTTTGCATGGTTGATTCACTTTCTCAATACTTTTATATCATGCTTCCCTTTTTTCCCACTCAGGTCATGATTATCAGAGGAAAAGATAAAGGTGAGATTATTTTTGCTTCAAGCGTGTCGTACGTTCTCAAAACTGTGTAATTGTCGAGGGGAAAAACCTGGTTAGAAATTTTGTGACACTTACTTTATATCTTTAAGCATATCTTGTCGTGATTCTTCTTTCTATAAACATTTCTTGTCATATTACTCTCTTTTATGATCCAGTTGGTTTTCCAGGAGTTTTAGCTTTTAACTAGTATCTTTTATTTTTCATTTACTTTATATGATGGCATAAGATAAATTTAAATGGAGAAACATAGTCAGTGATGATTCATATAACCGCGCGGACTGGATGAAGAATCTTGAAGTTGGTGTTTCTCAATGTTGATGGTGTTCTTTGTTGAACTTTCATATGATTAAGGACTAAGGTTGCAGCATGTGCTAAGCACTTTGTGGGAGATGGTGGCACGAAGAATGGTAATGATGAAAGCAAAATTATAATCAGCTCAAATGATTTATTTGACATCCACACGCCTGCAAGTGAAAGCCAATTTTGTATCTTATAATCTTTAGGTGCAAGTGTATTGAAATTTTGCTTACCAGTAATATTCTGAAGTCAATTTTTTATGATTAATAAAATATTAGTATTTTAATTATAAAAGATTGATAAATAACAGTATAACAAAAAAGATTGATTGTTATTTGAGTTACATTACAATTGATAACTAAAAAGAAATTAACACAACTAGACATTGATCCACTATTAGACATCGACCCACAACTGAAAATTAACATAACTGCACTAATAAAAGAAAATTCACTTAAATTTAATTACGATCTGGACATCTACGCCTATCATGTCCTGCCTGCCTACATAATCCACAAGCTCGCTCATACACGGCAGCACCACGATCCATTTCATTAGGTATTCTAGTTGTCCTTGATCGATTGGGACGGCGAGATAATTCATTACTTCTCATTCTAAAACTAGGAGATGGCAAATACGCCTCATGACCAACCGATGAGAATGACCTAGAATATGTTGCAACATAATTCTGTATTGTGAAATGCTCGCTAACAAAATTTCTAGCTAGCCCTCCCATTCTATCAGTTACCTTCATGACATGTGAACATGGGAAGTGCAAATTAACCCATTTTCCACAATCGCATTTTTTTTCATTCAGTGAACACAATGAGGATTACCACCAATCCCATCAATTTGTATAGATCTAATCTCGTATACCCCTGCGGGTATATTCCAATCATAAACAAAGTGCCTTTTTGAACTTTCATAATTCTTCTCCCACTTCATTTTGAACCTTTCGATCCACAATTCATTTTGTTCTACAAGTTGGTGCGCAATTTGAGACCTACGGGTATATCGTTCCACAGTTTGCTCCAATGAAAGCCTTACCATAGCAGTAACAGGCAAACCTTGTGCTTTTTTCAACACTCCATTGAACGACTCTGAAAGATTTGTTGTCAACACTCCCCATCTTTTTCCATCATCATGGCTAACAGTCCATTTGTCCAAGGGAATTTCCATGATGTATTCATAAGCTTCTACATTTTCTTCTTTAATTTGCCATATCAAGGATTCAAACTTCCTTACTTGATGGGCTGAAGCTGCCCTCCTCATCAATCTACTGAGGTCCTTGTTTGGAAATTTAGATTGGAAGTTGCTCTTAAGATGTCTTATGCAAAATCGATGGAAGGCTCGAGGCTCTTGAAATCGCCGCAACTCCTGTAAACTAGTCAAGATTCCTTTTGCCTGTCACGACCCAAGCCTAGGGCCTAGATGTGACCGGCGAATGGGGAACCCGAAGGAACCCCAAACAAGCCTCATAGCGTATCATTACACATCCTTGGTCGCGGAAGCAATTAAATGACCATAAGCGATAAGCATAATCAAGGGGGAAATCCGGACTAAGGGAGCAAGAAATAAAAAAAAAAAAAAGAAGAAATGATACATAAATACCATAGATGAATCAAGCTCAAGCATAATACACAACTTGTCCAACACCACCTCTAAACATGAGTACTTAGCGGGGGCCAAGACAAACTACCGGGCTCACCCTCATAGTCAAAACATAACTAGAAAGGAAAAGTTTTATACATATCAAAAGATCATGAGCAACGTCCCCGAAATGGAGGACTCACCAATAACCACTATAGAAAATCGTACTAGCCACGCGGAGGAGGATGGTCAAGCGGTGCTCCGGTCCCTACATGGTGACATCATGTAGGCATAGAGTATGCGTTAGTACATTTGAATGTACTAAGTATATGGGATGCAATGCAATGCTACATTAGATGGACATCATAGGAAAAATGCGTAATCATACCCAATAGATAGCATATTAATGAAATGATATGTATAATGATGCTTACATAAAAATCATATTTAGTGGGACGTAGTACATGTGTGGCGAGTGACCATCAATATAGTATTTCCAAGGCCTACCACCCCCTTGGAGAGGCGAAAGAGGTACAAACCCCTCAATATGGTTACACGGGCCTACCACCCCCCGAGCTAGGGACCAAGGTACAAACCCCTCGATACGGTTATACGGGCCTACTACCCCCCGTACTAGGCAACCAAGGTACCAACCCCTCGATACGGTTATACGGGCCTACTACCCCCCGTACTAGGCAACCAAGGTACCAACCCCTCGATACGGTTATACGGGCCTACTACCCCCCGTACTAGGCTTGGTCGACTCACAACACTTATATAGAGAAAATCATATACATGTGTCCATTTCATCATCATTTCAGTAATTACATAACCATCCGACTCATAGGACGTACCTTGGACCTTCCCTTTCCTAAGAATTCTATAAATGGGCATTTTATCAAACACAAGGTGGGCAATTGTTCATGTAAATGAAATCATGTATTTCAAGAATACTAAGTCCAACCAATTCCAAAATCCATATAAATCAGCCCACCAACAACATACATATATATATCAACCTTCATAATTTGATCATGGAAGCATGTAAACCATAAACATCACATAATAATTCCATTTCATGATAATATGCAAAATGGACCATAATAGGGTGTGTAGTAGTAATTCCATAATTCAAGAGTTCATAAATAATCATAAGGACCCATAAACTTGAAGTAGAAATAGAGGATAAATGGTTGGACTTGTGGAAAGGAAGGTTTCCACAATCAAACCCACATACCTCAACTTTGGAGAATCCTTGATGAAGATTGGAATGGAGAATCGAAGCTTGAGATTGAGTCTTGAATCCGGAATTAGAGCTTGAGATGTTTGAATTTGGTTGAAGATCTTGGTGGAATTTTTGGAGAGGGCTTAGAGAGTGTTTTTGGAGTTAAGAAAAATGACTAAGTATGGGACATATCCCCTTTTTATAAAAAACGTCTCCAACCCGCCTAAAAAAAAGCTCACTGGAAATTGCAAATCTGCACAGACAGGTTTTACGAAAATGGTCATAACTCCCTCATCCTAACTCGGACTAAGGTGAAACCAAGTGCGTTGGAAAGCTAACTCAAAGAGCTTTAATTTGATAGGTTACAGCCCTTCCAGTTCCTTGTGTGCTAAAAGATATGCCCCTTTAAAGTTGACCCTCCAAATCGCAATTTTTGCGATTTTCGAATTTTGATACGGTTGCTCTAAAATTCGGGTTAGACCCATTTCCCACTCAATTTGACCCCACGATTAAGAATATGAAGTCGAATTTCCAAAATCATGCACGGATTTTGAGATATATGGAAATTACAATTATAGGTGTTTTCGAAGCACATTTTCGGGCATTTTTGGGGTCGTTTCATTGCCCTATCAGATATAATACATATATCTTCTCTACCTTTTATCACATGTGCGCTCAAATTTCTAAAAAATCACTTCCATGCCTCTTTCGACTCTTTGTCTACAATTGCAAACGCTAGAGGAAGAATGTTATCATTTCCATCAATTCCAACAACAATTAATAATTTCATCTCATATTTTCCATACATATGAGTTCCATCTACTGAAATAACAGGGCGACATGTTTGGAATCCATCAATACATGGCTTAAAAGCCAAAAATTCAAATTTAAAAGTTTTTACCTCTGATGAACTCATAGACTCTTCGTGTCTCCATTCCATAACTGTTCCATGGTTAAAGTGTTGAAAAGGTGCAAAAAACTTAGGTAGGCCACTAAATGATTTCTCAAAGTCACCATACACCAATTCAAATGCGCGTTAACGTCCAAGCCATGCTTTTCTGTATGTCACTTGATGGCCAAATTTTTCGTGAACCTTTGAAATAACATCTACCACCAAGTACTTAGGATTTTTTTTATTTGATTTAGAAACAGAGATGCAATCAAATTGGTATTTAGGTTGGCGTGGCCTCTAGAAAGCCCTTCAGTCTCACATCTATGGTTTTCGATATATTTTCCTATCTTCCAAAGGTTATCTGCAACTTTTCGGCCACGAAGAAACCACAAACAACCCAATAAATTATAAAACTTGCATCTCACAACCCATAGACTCTTGGTTGACGTTACCACCTTGAACTCTTTATTTTTGTGTAAACTCCAAATCGTTACAGCCCGTTTCAACTTTTCCTTACTACTAAAAAACATACCTTTTTAAAAGTTTTTTTTAGCTTCCTCAGACCAAACTGAACAATATTCCATCTCAGATTCACATGTAGACATGAAAATGTCTTCCTCATTCTCCAATGTCCTGAAATAGGGTATATCATGGTTTTGCATTTCAGACACACCATGTACATGATTATGAAGATTTACACTAGTATCATTTGAGAAAAATTCATAATATCATCGATATCTTCATCAGGTTCACTCTCATCACCATCTTCTAAAGGTTCATCTTCCTCCGAACTTTCATCACTAATTTCAGCATTTACATCATTATATAGATCAACATTGGTCTCATTATCTCTGTGAAAAAATATACATGAGTTATATTCTAGCAAGATTATGAATAGAGAAGCTTGTTTTAAAAGCGGTAATTTGTACTCTAAAAGGTTATTTATTCAATTAATAAGAGATAATTTATGTATACTAATAATAAAAAATTATCTTATTAAATAGTTACACTAAAATTCAGTAAAATATAGATTTATTGTTTTACCTGGCCTCATATTCCCCCTTGCTATTATCAATATGCATTTGACTACTTGAGCCTTCATCAAATGATCGATGGTCATGCATCGACAATTGTTGAAATGATGGTTGAACAATCGGTTCTGCAAAATGAGGTTGACTGACCGTGGCAAATCCATAATTTTGAGCCAATAGGTTCATGTGATAACCATGATGACCACTAGCTTGAAATACATCATTTTGATTTGTTGGTTTAGTCATTATATACATCTCCAAAACATTTATGTCAATCTTATCCGCAAATTTTTTAGGTATGAAAAAGAATTGTAACAAAGATTGATCATTCTCAATTTTAAACTCAATGAACCTTGTATTGTTACCTTGAATTGAACATGGATATTTTCCAGAAATATCCATTTGAATATTTTCACTATTTGTTCACATTTTCTCATGCAACAATCTAACCAATTCAACATAGTTAGTTGAGGTAGACATGCTAATAATCGTTCTAGCACATTCGCTATACCTGAATCCATTCATATCAGTAATTATTTCGCCACCCCAATACCAAGCAACCATCACATTATGTTCAAAGTTTGCCATTTTTATCCTACACATAAAAATAAGACATTTTCTTTAATAATATTAATAAATCAAAAAAATAATTTTAAAGCTATAGTAAGAACTTAATTAACATAATATGATATATTAACTTGACTTATTTAATTCATACCTGATGAAGTTTTCTGAATATTATTTCAACAATGGACCACACAAGTAAAAGCTTTGTTGAATATTGTTGGAATATGCAGAACATTCCTTACAACATTATTTTATAATCACATGTGGTCAGTTTGAAAAATGAAGGAATATGACTTTAACAGAGTATTGTAACTGACAGTCACGTTAACGTGACTGTCAGTAACGTTTTATGGCCAAATTTGCAGGATTCGATTCTTAATTTGTAGGATACAACGACATGTGATTGGGTTCTTAAGAAACGTTACTATGAGTAACGTTTTAGATGTAAAACGTTACTCATAGTAACGTTTTAGGTTACTTTGCAGGATTCGATGACCCGTGATGGGATTCTTAAGAAACGTTACTCAGAGTAACGTTTTAAGTGTAAAACGTACTTGTGAGTGTAACGTATTATAAAACGTTACTCACAGTCACGTATTAGCCTAAAAACGTTACTCAGAGTTACGTTTCTTAACTTAACGCCATCTGCCACATTATTTTACACAATCAATTTTTTAAAAATAAAATATGCCCTAAAACGTTACTATGAAATACGTTTATACTATTTTTGTAAAAAAATTTAAAAACGTATTATTTTGGTGAATTGATTTAAATAATGGCTTAGTTTGGTCAAAAATTCAAGAAATCGATATAGAAAAAAGTAACTTATATATCTTTTAGATTGTGATATGAGCAGATTATAGTTTCATGAGCTAATTTCGTCATTTTTGACTTAACTATTAAAACTAGCCGAGTTGCCACTAAGAACATGATGTTCCTATTTATATCAACAAATCAAAGTAAAAACTAAAGTGGCCTAAAACCTCTAATAACATGTTACGATTCAAAATCGTAGGTCATGATTGGCATCTGAAGAGCCAATATCCTAGTTATACCCTATTTTCTATGGAAATCCATATTACAGGATTACTAAGTTACCCACTTCCCAAATAGACTGCCAAGAAACACTACTAGACTCTGAATACATACGTTGAGTCATATTCCAAAATAAACAAAAAAATTTAATCATATTAAATATTTATATCAAATTACATGAATTTACTATGATTAAGCAAAAAAAAAAAGAAGGTAAGAATACATATCACTATATTTACCATAGTTAAGTAATATAAAAGTATGATATAGATAACACATGTTATATATATATACATATATATACTAGTTTTTCGACACATGCGTTTCACGTGTAAATAGGCACAGTTATGTATTGGCTGTGTAAAATAATTTCAGCATAATCAGAAAATTTTTTTACTATATATTTATATATAAAAGAATAAAGTGCATATTTTTGTGATAGATTAACATGAATTATCGTATAATGACTTGTTTTTCAAGGTCAGTAACATCAGAATCATTAAAGATAAAGAATATTTTTTTTATCAGATGCGTATTATTTTTACTAATTTTGCTTTAATGAGAACTTAAATGTAATAAAATATATCTTATCTAATATTTTTATATAAATGAAGTTCGTGGTGTATCTTCTTATCGACAGAATAAATTCACATCTACCACAAATCAACACACCAAAAATATAGATAGAATTTAAACTAAAAATAACTGAACTTTTTAAACATTTTTGAAAAATCATTTTGACTAATTTTTGAAGAAAAATTGTATTCGATCAACTCAATATTTTAACCTTAAATTTAGATATCCAAAGCTACAGAAAAAAATAAAATCATAAATTACAATTTTTCTCATACATATATGATAAGTTGAGAAGAGGATATATCCTTGACCTCACCATGCATCTTTATCCTTGTCCATCACTTTAGACCTTACTAAATTTAAGTATTTTCCTTTCCAATTCAAAATATCTGCCTTATATTAAAGAAAGAAATAAAAGAGACAATAACAATTGGTGATATGAATGTTGTGCAAACATATAATGTTGTGAGTTGTACTATAACTAATTTTCACATATAATAAATATTGTGTCAAATGTATGTCTAATACTTGTTCCATTTAAAAAAGAATGACCTAGTTTGACTTTCAAAAAAGAAAAGAGGTCATTTTTTTAAAAATGGACTAAAAAAATCAGTAGTTCATTTTTTTAAAATGGAGAAAGTATTATCAAAGATTGAGGTTGAACAAAATAATTATGACAGTAAAATATGAATGAAAGTATATTTGCTTATCCAAACCAAATGAAGGTCAATTTGATCTACTTCCCCTAAAGAGGAAAAATAAGTGACATTTAGGATGTATTGTTTGAAATGAAGGACAATTCTTTTTTTATGAAAATAAGTGTATTTCTTACTTATTTTCTTGTGTTCGACACGCAAGTAAATATATTATTCTAAAATATTTTTATATATCTATGAAAAGAATATGGGAGGTGGTGGTGGGGTCACGGGGGAGTGGGTTGGTGGAAAATTGGGAATATATAGGACTATAGGGGCCGGGTGAAGATAAGGTTTGTTGGAGGTGTGAGGAGGCCACGATGAATTTGTAATGCTACTTGTAGAACTTGCTTTACTTATTTCAATTAGGCAAGTCATTTTCATTATATTTAAGGAACAAGATTTCCTAGAAAAAATATTTTCCTACAATTTTGATCAAACAAACATGAAAAAAATCATATTACTGCAAAACACACCCTTACAAACTACTGCAATTTCATTATCTATAACCATTTTGTATCACTTTGTTATCAAGCAAATGCATATAAAAAAATCAAGTTATAATTAGTAATACACCATATAACTAATATTCATTAATGAAGTAGTTACTAAAATTTAGATCCCTAACAATAACACATGGTTCATGTGTATTCAAATTCAGACCAAAGAACATTCATGTGTATACAATTGACACAATTCCTTATAAAACTTGTCAACTTTCTCTAACGCTTTCATTGCAACATGTTTGTGTTTTTTCTCTAGTCCCTTAAATTATTTTTGTGCTTCAACATCGTTAATTTACATTCATGACTCTTTTTTTCTATCACATAGTATTGTATTTTTTTTTTATTGAGAATGCTATAGTAAGTGATCATTTTGAGTACATAACAAAAAAATAATGTTAAATACAAAAAGTCAAATTTTATAATTTCAACTTTTCAAGAGAAAACGTTTTGATAAGATTGAACATAAACAAAAATAGAATTACTATGGGAGACTTGTCTAAAATATTTTAGATAAAAACACTCATTTCTTCAATAAAGCATACAACACAAGTAGTGTTTAGATTTTGCACCAAAATTCATTTGACAATGCCCTTTAGGATTTAAAAATTTGTAAATGATCTGATCTGTTATGATTCTTATGATTCATGTGATTCAGTTTTCATTCCTTAAAATGGAGTTCAATGCGATTATGTTATTGTTTTCAGTGTCTTTAGTAGACCGATCGATTAGTGATTGATAGTCCATAAAATTGTACAGTTTGACTTTGTCCCATACTAAAAGTGCAGAATTTTACCTAATGATCTCATGCCACCTCAATCTCCTCTTCTTGATCAAACACTGTATATTTTTTCCAATGTTCTATATCTTCCTCTACACTTCACCCATATTTTAAAAAAATAGTTTAAAACTCAATTAACACTTCAAAAAAAAAGTGTAGAGAGCAAATTAGTATGTATTTGGGTCAGTTAACAAATGAAGAAATAAAAAGTATAGAAAGTAGATTAGTACTTGGTTTGGGGTTTGTTTGTAGCCTTTTTATTTTTAAGACAGCCCTTCATATGATGTAGCGTTTGGTTTTTCTGGTATAAGTAGTTGGCAAGAGGAACATTACATTAGGGTTCTCTTCCTTGTGTGGTACCTTAAATTTCGTTGAACTTCGAACATATTAAACTATTGCAAACCACACATGACATTTTTAAGAGAAGAAGCATAGAAAACTTAGAAAATTGAAGTGTAAAAATGAGAGGAAACAACTCTATTTATAGCTAACAAATGGTAGTATGAATATGTAGTAATTGTTCCTTATCAGAAAAGTCACAACTCTTTGGAAAAATCACTGCTTATTGGAAAAGTCACAACCCTTTAGAAAAGTCACAACCCTTCAAAAAAATCACAACTTATTGGAAAAGTCACAACCCTTAGGAAAAGTCACAACACTTTGGAAAAGTCACAACTCATCGAAGAAGTCACAACTCTTCGAAAAAGTCACAACTCATTGGAAGAGTCACAACTCAGGAGAAAAGTCACAACCCTTCAATGTGAAAATGTGTCTACTTTTAATATAAAATAATTAAATAAATAAACTAAATTGAGTGTTTTTAGTTGGGGGTATTATAGTAATTTAACATTCAAGTTTGGAAGTTCATGCTTTTAAGGTAGTATAAGTATATATATATAAAAAAAAAATTAATAATAATTGAGTGATACAAATTTAATGTTCAAGGCAAGTATTATGCATATGTTATAATTTCTTTTTTCCTCTAAACCTACTCATTTTAACATGATTTTTTTTTATAAAGCAAATCAACAGTTGTTGTAATGGTCCAAGTGACCCACATTATAGGTGATAAATATAGTGAAAACTACATAAATGGGCAATAAAATAAAAAATAATTACATATTCATACTCAAATTTAAAGTAATTCAAGAAATGCCCATTTTCTTATAAATAATTACAGCTCATACCCTATTCATTAAGGCTGATAATTTTCGCTTAACTGATACTAAATGAGTATCAAATATTGTATTGGTATCATTAAAGCTGATAATTTCGCTTAACTGATATTAAATCAATATATATATATATATATATATATATTGTATTGGTATCATTAAGGTTTATTGTTCAGAAATTACTCATTAGTCAATGATACTATAAGAGTATATGTATATTGTTGTGGTATCGTTAAGGTTTCTTGTTCAAAATTACTCATTAGTCAATGATACTATAAGAGTATATGTATATTGTTGTGGTATCATTAAGGTTTCTTGTTCACAAATTACTCATTAGTCAATGATACTATAAGAGTATATGTATATTGTTGTGGTATCATTAAGGTTTTTTGTTCAGAAATTACTCATTAGTCAATGATACTATAAGAGTATGTATGTGTGTGTGTATATATGGTATCATTAAGGTTTCTTGTTCAGAAATTACTCATAAGTCAATGATACTATAAGAGTATATATATACTCTTATTGAATCATTGACTAATGACAACAAGAAACCTTAATGATACCATTACAGTATATATATACTGATTTAGTATCAATTAAGCGAAATTATCAGTCTTAATAATACCAATATAGTATAACTGATTTAGAATCAGTTACGCGAAATTAGTTGGGGGTATATAGTGCAATTATTTAGTGGGATATGAATGTAAACTGGTATATGTTTGTAATTATTTTGCTTTTATGGGGTATTTGCTTAATTTCCCCAAAAACACACATACTGTAAATTGTAGGTCCTAAAGAGAACTGGAAAAAAGGTGTCTAAATTAATTTTTAAAAAGAAGAAAATTTTAAACAAAATGTATGTACAATGTATATGAAATATGTAATGTATAATACATAGTATAAATTGTATATGTAATGTATAATGAATTAGTTTGATAGTCCTAAACTTCAAACTAATATTTCTAAAGTTTGAAGTATCAATCTTAACTTTAAATTCAAATTTTTGATTGAAAATTTTCTCAGTCCTAGACACATTTTATATCTTATTCGCCGCTTGGGATATTGATTCTATGATTCTACCTAATTAAGGATAAATAAAGTTCAGCAAACTAAGGGTCGTTTGATCAGGTGAGATAGAAATTATAATTTAAAATCATGATATGAAATTAAATTTTATTTGGACATATAATTTGAATTTTAAGTTATATGTTTTACTCATAATGATAAAATTCTCATAATTTGAAAAATCCATCAAAATTGTCCCCAATTATTTATATAATATTATAAAATAAGCAAAAGTTCATAACAAAAGTATAGTACACTATCATAAAGTTATCCTAAAAAGATACAACACTTATTGATCAAACTTTAGTTCAATAAAAAAGTAAAATTGAACATGAGTTTTAGTGTACTACTCTTTAATATAATACTTTCACATAGTATGGACAATCTCCTCACATTGAGCATGCATTTCTACTTGAAGTAATAAGTAATATAGAAAGAGAAAAATGAAAAAAATTGAGAAGCATTTGAGCATGACAAGTTATTTAAAAACATTTGAGGTGTAGAGAGGCAAAAATGTAATTTTACTCTACTTAAAGTAGAAGAAAGACCATTATTTAAGACTTTTTTATGAGGGACAAAAATCTAGACTATAACATTTGAGGGACACGTTATATAATTTCCTGAATTAAAAGTACTTTTAATCATCTTTGGTAGATTATTTATTTGAATAATAAAAAGAAAAAAAACCAGCAATTGTTCTAAAACTTTAAAATAGTGCGACAAGAATAAGCATAGTGTAGGGACAAAAAGGACAATGAATCATCTCCTAAGTTGTAGTTAGCAATTATATACTATTATTTGCCCACACATTAATTTGGTCCCCATTTTTTCATTGATTCTTGAATTGAGCCCAACCATAGTTTGGTACAATAAAGTTGTGCCCAAACCTTAATACAACTTTGGATCGTTTGGTTGGTGAATAAGAATAATAATTGAAAGAAGATTGAATCGGATTATTCATGTGGTTTAATCAAGATTTATGTAAATAAAATTAGTGTATATATTTAATATTTCCAAAATAAAAAGGAGGACAACAACGGTAGGACTATTGTACCACTTTAGACGTTAAGCAAGCGTTTAGATATGTGATTTCAAATCACGAGATGAGATGAGATTTTTTTTAAAATTTAATTTAAGAAATTTCATATTATGATTTCATATTTCTTAAATATAAAAATTGACCCACAAGTTTATATTTGTAAAAAAAAATTCACCATTTTATATTTGTATTTTTTTGCACGTCTATCAAAAAAGTGATGAAACATTCAAAAAAAATATGAACATGATGATATAGTTATTAATGATATTGACCAACAAATGGAGAAATAAATATAGTACACTATAACTCATGCTCAATTTTTTTTTAATTGAACTAAAGTTCAATAAATACTGTATTTTTAAGAAAAATTTTGTGATAGTGCATTACACTTTTGTTATGAACTTTGCTTATTTGGTAAGCTTGTATAAAGAATTAGGGTAATTTTGATAGTTTTCACAACTTATAGGATTTTATGTTTATGAGCAAAAAATACAGCTTAAAAATTCAAATTGTTTGTCCAAACAAAATTTCAATTTTCATCTCACATGACCAAATAGGGCCTTAGAATGATACTTTTCTGTCTATCCAAAAACAAAAGACCCCCCCCACCCCCCCCCCCCAATCCTCTCCTTGAAAGTAGTTTAAGAAAAACAAAAAATTGAATAAAATTCAACTATCAAATATTGAGAACGATATTCTAAAACAAGATATGATCATAGACTGTGATTTTTAGGATATGGTAGTTTGTTTTTATGTGTGATTACTCTATCTGACCAGTGAAACAAATTTAATGATTTTACAAATTGTCTTGCTAAATTCCACCATGCAGCGGCCATCGCCTACCCTAATGCTCCTACTCCGGACCTTACTGCTGGCTTTGAGCTTTTTTGTGCGTTGATATCAGAGTCTAAGGTTTTATTTATTTCCTAGTCATTTCATATTGTTGAAAGTACTATCGCAAACTTTCCTACCAAGGGACACTGGAATGGAATCAAATAGGCCAATCCTATTGGTTACGCTAATGCAAGATATATTTGATCCACATAAAGCTCGATCTCAAACAAACTACGTGTTCACATGTTGGGATATTGTCATATCTTGGCAATCTACAAAATAGTCTATTATGGCTACTTCATTTAATCATGGTCAGATAATAACTATTCATGAAGCAACCCGAGAATAAGTGTGGTTGAGGTCAATGATACATCTTATTCAATGATACTCAAGATCTAATATAAAGATAATGCAGCATGCATGCATAGTCCAATTAAAGTGAGGATTCATAAAAAGAGACATAGAATGCAACACACTTCACTGAGACTTTTCTTCACACATGATCTCTAAAGAATGTTGATATCAACGTGCAACAAATTCATTCCAATGATAATATGATTGATTTATTCAGCATACCTCTACCAAGTGCAACTTTCAAGAAGATATGCACAAGATTGAGATGCGAAAATTCAAGTTTTTGAATTGATTTCATTAGGTGAAATTAATGCGAGTTGTACTCTTTTACCCTTACTAGATTTTGTCCCACTGAATTTTCCTTCTAAAGTTTTTAATGAGACAATCAAAATACATATTATTAGATATGTATACTTTTTTTTCTTTACTAGAATTTTTTCTAGTAAAATTTTTAGTGAGACACATTATCTTCTGATAAATAAAGATTCAAGAAAAAATGTTATAAATATTTTATGTCTTATAGTGAATGTCTATTTCGTTTCTTTGAAGAAAAGTTAGGGTCTATATTTATAAAAGATCCAAAAAATTGGTCATTTTTTAATTTTATTTAAAAATCAGTATAGGATCATTAATTTTTTTAATTCAACTTGAAATTGTATTTTGAATTTTAAAAATAATGCATACCAACATATTTTTTAATTCATTTTGACTTTTTTTAAAGTTATATTTAAATATGAACACTATTTCAAATACTCCATATTTACAAAAAATATGATAAAGTACAATTTAAGTCTCAACCCCACTCCATAACTTTAAAAAAAAATGAATATAAGGTCGTTTCGATGGAAATAAATTATTCCAAGATTAATTATTCTGAGATAACTTATCTCATCATGTATATGAGATATCTTATCCCATCATTATGGTATAAATGGTGGATAAATTATCCTAAAAATGACAACCAAACAAGACACCAAAATGTTTTCTCATGACTATTTATTTTTATCTCTCACACCAAACGACCCCGATTCAATTGCCAAACACCTCTTAATAGAATCATTTATGTCATTTTCTCAATAAATTTTTCTGAGCTGTTACTATGCACGTGCCATACTTTACCATAACAAAATGGGCCCCACAATCCACAATTTCAAATCTCTAAAAACCAAACTTTGCTCTATTTTATTCAAATTTGAAATTTTGTTTTTTAAGATAAAGTAAACTCAAATACTTCCCATTTTCAAAAAAACTCTACTCTTTCAGCTACTTTGAGACACTCAAAAAAAAAATGGAGAGAGCAACACCTGTACGGAAGCCTAATACCTCTGCCGCCGATCTACTCACCTGGTCGGAAGTTCCGCCGGCGAACAACTCAGCTGCTGCCTCAGGCAATGCATCTCGCTCCGGCGCTCGTTCTCATCAGGTGAAGTATATTGTGAGCTGTGTTGTTTGGTTTTATGATTTGTTTAGTGTTTAATTTATTTGTTTTTTGTATTGTAGCCTTCTGATGGAATTAGTAAGGTGCTGTTTGGAGGTCAAATTACTGAAGAGGAAGCCGAGAGCTTGAACAAACGGTATGTTCGTGATCTAGAAAAAAATAAATTGTTTTTTCAATTTGTTTTACTTATCATCACATTTTACTTTGCCTTTAATAATTTTTTTTTAGAAAAATATATGCAGGGTGTGTTTCTAAATATGATTTGTTGTGATGCTTGTTGTTTTGATTACGAAGTTCAGATCTTCACCTGAATTGTTCGAAATTTTCTCTTTTATTTGTGAAGCTTCTATAATTTCTTAGATCTGGTTATGCAATTTCTTTTTTTCCTTTTTGGTTTGTTTGGTAGGAAGGAAAATGTTTTCACTCGTTTGCTGGAGTTTGGTAAATATTGTCACAAAGAGCATTTATGTATAAAAGGGGGAAAGAAAAGATCTGAGCATATATACTGTGACACTGGACCCCTATTCCAACATAGACACGATCTGGACCCCGACTCTGAACCGGACAACCAATCCCAGTCACGACGTGGGACCTGTTGTTGACTCGGTTACTAACCCCGACCCTGATTCGAATCGAGATCGGAGACTTGACCCTTTGCCAGGACATGACCCTGACCCCATCTGGGTCAAGGTTGCTCTTGACTTGGGATTTCAGGTCAGGGTGGGGTCCTGGGTATGGGTCAAGCGTTGAGGTCAAGTGTTTGGTCTTAGGTCGAGGTCCGAAGTTTATTTTTGGGGTTGTGAATCAAGTCTCGGGTTGAGGTCTTGGGTTAGAGTATAGGGAGTTGTGTCCTTGGTTGGGAGTCAGGTCCTGGGTCTAGGTTGGGTGGTGAGGTTGGAGAGAGTTTTGAAAAAATATTTTTCTTACTTTGTATTGAAAAAAGTCATATTCCTTAAATTGGAGGAAAGTAAATTCGTTTGGAAAACATTTAAGCAAATTAAACATAAAAATAATTTTTTAAAAATTTGAAAAATATTTTCCTTCGTTCCAAACACACCCTTAACCTTCCTGTTATTGTCTGTTGCTTTTCCTTGTTGAGCTGCTCTGGGTTTTGGTTTACATGTGTGATAACGTGGATAAATAAGTTTATTACGTGTATTATATTTTTGGATCCAGCTAATGTTTGTTGAAAAAGCCTCTAATTATTTCTTGTGAGAATTTGAAGTTAGATATGCTGATGTTGATGTCATAGGGGTTGTAGTGTTTGCCCTCATTTTTAGTTTTCCATTTCATACTTAATACAGATTTCGCATTATAATTTTCTCTTAAATATACTGGTTTTTTTACATTATCAGTAGTAATGTAAAAATTTTTGAATCCCCTTATTTAGTAGTAGTTCACTTGAGCAGAAACCTTCTTTGATATTGTTGCTCTAATAGTATGTTTTCTGTTGACAAAGGCCCCATAAGACTTGAGCTACAGTATGATTTGTTCATTTCAATCTACTGCTCTAGATGCTTATCAAATGAATCGTACATGCAAAATCTACTGATGAGTATATCAACTAAAATGGTTTCACTAATAAGTGATGAGAGTATATTTTTTTCTATAGACTGATTTCGTTTGAACTGTGATTGACATCAGCAAGAGCATGTGCTCTTGAGATCATTATAGTGTTAGAATGGTAATAGTCTTGGTGAAACGTGTTCCTTAGAATATAAATGAATATATCATATTCATTATCACTCCCTTCCACATTCCATTTCCAAAGAACATAAATCAGAAATTCTTTGTGATATCCAAGACTTGCATTGCTGCTACTAATATTTTTAGTAGACTGGTAAGAAAATGCACCAGCCTCTGCATTCTGCATGTTAGGTATCTTGAACTCCATGTCCTTTCCTTAGATTCTTTGCTGATCATGATTTAACATTCAGAGATCAGTGGTGAGGTACTGTCGCGGAGTTTCAGCCAATGGAAGTAATCCCATTAACTTATGAAATTGAAGACATGCTATTTTCTTGTATGGTCACCCGAAATATTGCAGCCATTGTAGAAAATTAGCTCTATGCTATATACATTCTTGCTTTTAGGCGGGGGAGAGTATTTAGCTGATGTGAAAATGAAAAACATGCAACCTAAGTGAAGCCTTTCTATCAAAAGACTCAGAAAGTTGAGAGGTTCCAATGTTTGGACATATTGAATACATTTTTTGGGTTTTAACTTGTACTTTTCATTGAAATCAAGAGGTTCCAGTGTTTGGACAAGAAAAGAAATAGTCCAGTGACCTTAATGGTTTTGAAGTAAATGTTCTCTGGTCCTAACGCTGCTTGAAACATGCTGTCTTCAGGAAACCATGCTCAGGGTACAAACTGAAAGAGATGAATGGCAGCAAAATCTTTTCTGCTGATGGCGAAGATGATGCATCTGAATCAGGAGCTGTTAATGGTAACTTCAACAACAGGACATCTGTCCGCATTGTTCAGGTACTATTTATTTCATTATATGGTAAAATTATGTTTTACAGGACTTGCTGTGTGAGCATGCTACAAAATCAGGAAACTAGTAAATGGCAACTTCGTCATCTGAAGTTTTGTATTTCATTGTAGCAAGCTGCAAATGGGATAAGCCAGATATCATTCAGTACTGAAGAAAGGATCTCTCCAAAGAAACCTATCACTCTTACAGAAGTTGCAAAGCAGAGAGAGTTGAGTGGAACACTAGAAAGTGAATCAGATAGCAACATGAAGAAGCAGCTATCAGATGCAAAGAGCAAGGAACTCAGTGGAAATGACATATTTGGCCCTCCCGCAGAAATTCCTTCGAGATCTTTGGCTGCTGCCCGATCCATTGAGTCAAAAGAAAGCAAAGACATGGGTGAACCTGCTCCACGAGTTGTACGCACATCTGTCAAGGTTTCTAATGTGAGTTGAATACTAGACTTGTTTTCTTATTCCCATTTCTGTCTACAGACTTGTTATGTGTTCTCATGTGGCTGTGCTATTTTGTAGCCTGCTGGTGGTCAAAGCAATATTTTGTTTGGTGACGAGCCTGTTTTCAACACAGTGAAGAAAATACATAACCAGAAGTTTGCAGAGTTGACGGGCAACGACATTTTCAAGGGAGATGTTCCTCCTGGATCTGCAGAAAAGCCACTGAGCAGAGCAAAGCTGAGAGAAATGAGTGGAAATGATATTTTTTCTGATGAAAAAGTTGAATCCAGAGATTATTTTGGTGGGGTTCGCAAACCACCAGGCGGAGAAAGCAGCATCGCGCTGGTTTAGATAAATGCCATCAAACTGCTGTTATGTTTGACATGTAGTGTTCCTGCAACATTTCACTTCTAATGTTTCATGGGATTTAGAACTGAGGGTTGTAGATTATATGTGTTTAACCATGTTGAACGGACAACTTCTAAACTATAATTCACATCAACTTGGAGGATTTGCCTAACATAGTATTTTTATGATATTGGTCTTTATGTTTGTTTTAATATGGTATTGCACATCACACATAAAACTGTTCACTATGGGTGTATAGGGTAAAGATGGTCCTGTTTAGGTGGACAAATGATACCGTAACACGCGGCTCTAGTTGACTTGAGCAAGAATGAAAGAGCATAAAAGCTTATGTGATTGTGCTTGCTCCGAAGTTGGAGCTATGCTTATTTAGCAGGCAAAACCAGGAGAAGTGAAGGAGAAAACAAAACGTAACACCTGAATGTTTTAGTTCATATATATAATGCAAACCCAAACTCAGAGAGTACACACCACACATCACAGAAGCAAATTCAAACTTCAGAAAATAGGAAAGAGTTTTATTATCTTAAGGTTTCAGCACATGTAATTCAAGCATCTCCGTGCCCAATCAAAGCCAGAAGCATTTTCTCGTAGTCTCCTGAAGTGTCTGCAGCAATTGCACGGTCCAATGTAACACTGTTCCTCCTATGGTACTCTTCTTTGATACGCTCCATGTCAACTTCAGCTCGAGTGGCAACAACTCTAGTAAGATCCCATTCGTCTGTGCCCAGTTTCTTGATAGCCAATCGAAGAACTTTCTCAAAGTATTTCTCTGGGGTTTTCAAGCATTCTATTGCTGCTCTGAGTAATTTCAGGTACTCATCATCATCATCAGCTTCCAGATCCTGCATCGTTGTGCAGTACAATGAACAGTTATATTTGGGATGAGGTGCAAAGAAAGAATCAACACAGATATCGAAGCAATGAGTCAAAATGGCAGTACTAGTTAAGAGCTTTTTTCTTTAGAATAATATGAAATCTAGTATAGAATTTCAAAGACGGAATAGCAAATAGATCCCTTTTAAACAATAGTAAGTAAGATAATTTCAAGTCTTTCTAATGTTTGAGTCTTACCTTGATGATTTCATGGCCTTGGTGATCATTGTAGTGGTTGAACGTTGCACTCAGCTGTGCTTTACTCCTTGTAGAAATAATTCGGATGATCTCCTCGTCATTGTAAGCCTTGTCAGAGATCTTCTCATGCAGTATATTTGCTTCCTTTCTTGCCAATGTCATGTTCACCTCATTTCCCTCATATCTGAATGCAGTTATAAGAGGAACCAAAAGCTGTTCGGGAATTAGTTTACTACAATATGACCAGCTTAACGATAGTGATTGAAAGATTTATTTGTTGCATGTATTCTCAGTATTCAATGGAGCAAAGACAGACAACACAAAAATCTAACTTTAAGGTGATTATCTAACTATTTACACTGTTATCCTTAAAACCTTTTCTTTTATGTTTTTCGGACCTAACCCCAATTTCCCCTGGCTCAAGAGCCCAAAAGTGATCCTTTTCCACTCCGCTCCCTTGGTGAGGTGAACCCCCAACATTATGGCTGGAGGTGGATGGTCGTAACCGAGGCTATCCATCCCTAATCACCCTTTATCATTCATCTTAAACACCCCAAAGGTGGCAAATAGGTGTAAGTGCAACAGCTTACATGGTAGAAAGAATCATTCTTAAGAAATCACAGTAAGAAAAAAGAAGAGTTAATGAGCTTTACTAGGCAAAGAGATCTACTGGTCCTAGAATAACTAAATAGTCAAACTAATCGCTCCAATGAAAATAAAGAAGCCCCAAAAATTGCCCATACCTAGACTCATGGTAGAGCTTCATTTCATCCAAATTCTCGGCTAGTCATTTCAGAATTGTCTATACATTTAGAGAAACAACAAAGTGGCAGACACTTTAGTAAACTTCGGCTGACTATAGGTTTTCCTCTACTGCTGATCTAATGACAAAGTTGACTAGCACTAGAATAACAATGAATTAAATGTGGCACTGCAGATCTTATATGCGAAGTACCTTACGGAAATCCCCATTTGTGTGATAAGCAACATCTTCTTCAAGTGATTTCTTGTATCGAGCATGGTAGGCTTGCCTCGCCTTAAAAAGATCATCAGAAGACCTGGTACAAGCAATTTCCATGATAACCCAATTGCTAGCAGTCAGACGCTTGGTAGCTTCATTAACCAAGAAGGCGTCACGCTCAGCAGGACTCAAAGTCCAGAGGAGCACTACACGCTGCAATGCAACGTGAATCAAATTATATATTAGTCAAAGCAATCTTTGGCTTATGTTACTTGTGATTAACCATGTAGATATGGTCCAGAGAAATTGAAGAAAGTATATATGAACAAAAGAAAAGCATTCTATACAGCGCAATGATTGATAAAACGGGGTACTCCAACATAATTTGGAACAAGAATGAAAAATTGAGACAAAATTAACCTGAAAATCACTTGTCAGTTCAGAATCCAAGTCCTTGAGAAGATCCTCTCCATAAGCAGCAGCATAAGAATCTCGGATTAACTTGCGCTGTGCTGCATTCCTATGTGCCAGAATCTGAATAATAAGATCTTCATTTGTTCCCCATCCTGCAAATGCTTAACTATGAGTCTTCTGTGGAATACAAAATTTATCTTCCCCTTTTCAAGCCCAAACAACAACAAAAAACACGGTGTAGTCCCATAATTGGGGTCTGAGGAGGGTGGAGTGTATGCTGACCTTACCTCTTAGAGAGGCTGTTTCCAAAAGACCCTCGGCTCAAGTAACGCACATCAGAGTAAGAGGACATAGAAAATTATAGGGAAAGCATAACCAAGAGCATTCAAAAAACAAAAGCAATAACAGTAACCAACTAATGTGATAATAGAAGCACGATAAATAATGAGTAACAAATATCGTAAGACAGACAACTATGAGAAAATGCTACTACTACTGGTATGAATGGGGAAATAGGTACAATGAAACCAAACTACCACCAATCCTATCCCACTTGGAAACAAGACAACATTCAACTACCTACTAACCTTCTACCCTAATCCGTGACCTCCATAACCTTCAATCTAGAATCATATCGTTACAAAGCTGAAGTTGCGTCATGTTTTGTCTTATCACCCCTCCCAACACTTTCTCGGCCTTCCTCTACCTCTCCTAAAACCCACCACGGCCAACCTCTCACATCTTCTTTCTAGGTCTCTGTGCGCCTCCTCTTCACATATCATGTCTGAACCCTCTCAGTCTCACTTTCCTCATCTTGCCCATGACGAAGGCCAATCCCACGTTATATTGGATATCTTCATTCTTAATCTTATCTCTCCTACATATCAACATCCACCTTAACATGAGAGTGCTTATCTAGCCAACACTCCACCCCATACATCCATAATCAGCCTAACCACCACCGAGAAATCAAAATAAGCATGTCTAATGAGCTCTTCCCAAATAAAAAAAAAACTCACCTCTTTTAACCAACCAAATAATTAGAGTAAATCCTTTTTGTCAACAAATTAGAATCTAGACCAACAATGTATTTGGACAATGCCTACACAGAATCATAAGGAAACGTCTGCTACATATGCCTACAGACAAAGATCACTAATTTCCTCCAATTATGAATCAAATAAAAAATCACACATCATTTTACCTAACCGAGGCGTATTCAAGATTTAGAGTCAGTAGGTGCAGTCAATTATCTACGAACATTTTGAAACAATTTTGGAATAACCACACAACTACATTACTATGATTAAGGACTAGATCCTTCAGATCACAAAAACCCCATCAAGAACAATAACTAAACTACAGTAAGGAAAAGTAAAAATCAACTGATCATTCAAGAAAATAGCAAATACAAATATAAAAAAGAAATCTTGCAATAAAATCAGGTAATACAAAATCCATCCAAAGGGGATCTGAAAATCCATCCAAAAAATTCAGAAAAAAAAAGGTCAAACCTTTAAAAGCTTTTTTGAGTTGTTCAGCATCTTCATAAGGATCTGGAACTGATGCTGGAACTTTAAGACTAGACATTTTTTTTTCTTGAGAATGTGTTGTATGTTCTTGAGATATTATGAGTCAAAACTATAGAATACGTACAATTTCAAGAATATACGTGGGGACATAAAAGGTGGATTTAGACAATTTTTGCGATCGCAAAAGTCATTGGGATTCACGCTTTTATTATTTTTGTAACGTAACATGACTTTTATGACTACACACTATTGTAACGCTACTGCCTGCCACGTATCCAAATTTTGGCTTGTAATGGCGGAGAGTTTTAGGACTTAGGAGGATTAGGTAACTTGTAACCTCACCAAATATATAAATTATTACTCCCTCCGTTTCATTTTATGTTACACTTTTCAAATTTCGAAATTCAAATAAGTTTATTTTTTATCTAAATTTTTCATAGATCTTTTAAACATTTGGAACTATCAATTATTGTGGCTTATAATACTTTTTAAGTAGTTTACAAATATAAAAATGTCATTTCAAAAAATTTGAAGACTCCATGGACAAATTCCCTATCAGACTTAAGTTGTTTAACACTCGAAAAAGGAAAAGTGCCACATAAATTGGGACAGAGGGAGAGGAAGTAATTAATATTTTCCTAATCTTTCTCCGGAAAACATAAATAAGGTAATGTGATATTTGTATTGATTTTTTTCTCCCTTTTTTGGTCTTTTCTTATTTAAATTAATTATTTTATTATAAAAGTAAACTAATGAAAAACAATTATTCATAACTCTCATGCGAAAGAGTGAAGAGTGAAGAGTGAAGACCGAAGACTGAAGAGTAACTATTTATAATTATTTGCCTTCTTTTAATTATCAAAATAACAATATTTTAAGTATTTTTTATTATTTAATTTATTTATAAAAAGTAATTATCTATGACTTACCCCTCTTTAATTTTAATCCTCCTTTTACCTTCTTTATCTTCTTTTTAGTAACTCTAAATATTTGATTTTCTTCTCAACACTACGATTACTATTTTTTATTTTGTGTAATGGATGTGTAATTACACTACATTTTACCCCTGTTACATTATTAATATTAATTCCAATAGTTTTTTTTAATCCCTTCATTACTCTTGCACTCTCTCTCTCTACCTCATTTTTTAAAAATAATTTTAATGTATATTAAATGTGGTATTTATTTGAAATATAAATGCTTCAGTTTTTTTTGGTATATATAAACCAAACAAGACAATAATAATTGCGCATTTGTACTCTTTTTCAAAATTTTTGTTTCACTTTTGATAGTATTTGGTCTTTTAGCCTTTTCAATTCTGATCTTTTAATTTTTGGTGTTTTTTAACATCTTTTTTTTTTTCAATTAAAATTCTTTTTATCTTTCTCAACTTGTACTACCGAACTAGCGCTTCACAAAAGTAAGAAGTTCTTACTTGTCTTAAATTGAAGCTTAAACGTCAATTTATGAATATTTTCTTCTGTAATATTTTTAAATGGTCAAAATTTATTTAAATCCATAATCTTCATAAGAATACGAATTCAATGACATGGATATTGTTATATATATTTTTGACTCAAAAATCGGATCAAAAAGTCATCCTGAGCCTCCGACTTGTTATGTCTTTTATCCTTGTCGTTTGGTAGAGTGTATTAGCAAAAATAATGCATACATTAATTCTTTGTATTGGTAATACTTTGTTTGGTACACTTTTTCATGCCATGTATAACTAATGCTTTCTATTGTGTATTAATATATGTATTTTTAATACCATGAATTTCTACATATTAGTAATACAATGATTTTAATGCATGCATTAGCATAGTTAAAGACTCATTGCCCCTCAAAATCTTTTTTACATCTTTTCCACCATAATTGTGAAGGGTGTCTTTGTAAATAATTACTTTTATACAATGCATGCTAATTTTAATACACCAAATTAAACAATGCATAAAAATAGTCTACGTATAATCAATGCAAGTATTACTAATACAAGCATTATTAATGCAAACATTACTAATACACTCTATTTAATATTATTTTTATACACTCTACCAAACGACTATTAAAGTGATCAAATACTAGGCCTTTAAAGGCCACCAGTAACCAGTAACAAATGAACAACTAATCTTTTTACATTACGAAACAATCAAAACTAAAATCATACTAAGGTACAAAAGAATCAATGAAACGATGAGTGGAAATAAATTTTAGAGGCAACAATACAACATAAAATTGCTTGAACATACACTTCTGCACAAACAAAGGGTATATAAGCAGGGACAGAGCTACATGGAGTCTAGGTGGTTCATTTGAACCCCCTTCATCAAAAAATTACATCATATATATGATCAATTTTTTAATTTACGTGTATATATATTTAAGACTAATCCTCCTCAGTATAAGCCAAAGGCAGGTTTACAATGTTACTATTTGTGTGTGGGTTCGTGGATTCTAGTCTGGTTAACAACATTTTTTCTCATTTTTGAACCCTTCGATGGAAATTTTGCCTCCGCTAATGTGTAAGTTCCTTTTTCCCATTTTTGAACCCTTCGATGGAAATTTTGCTTTTGCCTCCGCTAATGTGTATAAGTTCCTCTTTCTCATTTTTGAACCCTTCGATGGAAATTTTCGAAATTAATAGTACTTATTTTTGAACCCTTCGATCGAAATTTTTGAAATTAATAGTACTTATTTTTGAACCCTTCGATGGATCGATAAGTTCCTTTTTCCCATTTTTGAACCCTTCAATGGAAATTTTCGAAATTAATAGTACTTATTTTTGAACCCTTCGATGGAAATTTTCGAAATTAATAGTACTTATTTTTGAACCCTTCGATGGATCGATGGAACCCTTTGCTTCCACTGATGTGTATAAGTTCCTAACAACATTTTTTCCCATTTTTGAACCCTTCGATGGAAATTTTGTTTTGCCTCCGCTAATATGTATAAGTTCCTCGAAATTAATAGTACTTATTTTTGAACCCTTTGATGGAAATTTTGCTTAGTACTTATTTATAAATAGGACATACAAAAAAAAAATAAACATCGACTTCACTGGGGAAGTCTTCGATGGAAATTTTCAAAATTAATAGTACTTATTTTTGAACCCTTCGATGGATCGATGGAACCCTTTGCTTCCACTGATGTGTATAAGTTCCTAACAACATTTTTTCCCATTTTTGAACCCTTCGATGGAAATTTTGTTTTGCCTCCGCTAATATGTATAAGTTCCTCGAAATTAATAGTACTTATTTTTGAACCCTTTGATGGAAATTTTGCTTAGTACTTATTTATAAATAGGACATACAAAAAAAAAATAAACATCGACTTCACTGGGGATCGAACCCAGAATCTCTGGTTTCGTAGACCAGCAGCGCCTTATCCATTGGGCCATGAAGTCTTTACGTTTGATTATCTTACATATTTTATTAATAATCCTCTCATTTGCATTTTGGAGAATTTGATAATTATCCATGTCTAACTGCTGTCCCTTCCAACACACTCTTTTTCTACTTTCTCCTAATATTCCACCCACTTTCCTTTTCCTTGGGTATATTCTCAACTCTTTTTCACCATTAATGGCAATTTAGAGGATCACAAACCCAAAAAAAGTAGTGCAATTTGTTGTTGTCTTAAAGGAGAACTTTTTAAAGCTTTAAGAAGTAATGGGTAGTGAAAACCAACAACAATTTCAAGAGAATCTTCTTCATAATCATCAGGAAGAGCGGCAGCAACAGCAGCAGAGGAAGAGCCGTTCTTTAAGGAGTAAAGCTGCGCACTTTGTATCTGATGTTGCTACTGTTATTCTTAACCCCATTTCTGATAAACCCTTAAAGCCCAGACCACCACCTTTGCCTGTAAGTTTGGGGGTTCTTGAAAATTGGAATGATATTTGTATCTGTTTTGTTATTCTGAATCAAACTTTGATTTTGTTGGGGTTTATAATCTGATTTTCTGATGATAATATTAGCTCGTGAATACCCAATTTGGAATTGATCAGAAATAAGGGTTTAGGTTGACTATTGTAGTGTAGTTGTACTCCGCCTAGCCTATGGGCTTATAATCTTTGATCTTTAGCTGAACTTGGTATGTTGTCAATTTTCGTCCAGCCTAGTTTTTTTTCTAGCTAGGTCCCCCAACTTTGCATGTTTTTGTTGGTTTTAGAGGGATTCAATTCAGGTCAAATCCTATCTTGTTTGTCTCCCTTTGATTTTTCCACAATAAGGTACTTGTTGGGTCGTCTAGTCTTGGAGGAAGAACAAGATATGAATAGGATTGCAGCATCATAAGCACTTCTTAGTATTCACTGCCTGTAGATAACATCATAAATATTGGGGCATTTGTATACATTATACTCTGAGGGCAACGAAGAGGTTTTGTGATAATTCCTACCATGAGTTTAGTTAATCTAACATTGTATGCTAATAGTTTTTGTTATATTTCTTTAGGAAGATGGATCTGATTCTGATGGAAGTAAGCATGAGTCAAATGCAGAGACAGATGCCAAGGATTTAGTTGATGGTCCTGATACATCTTCTTTCTCAGCGTTCCTATATTCACTATTGTCGACCACAGGATCTGAGAGTAAGCCTAACACTAGTGGAAAATATGATAAGCAAGATGATCGTGATGAATCAATACCTGAACTTACAATGAGGGAACCTAGCAAAAGAAAAGGTATACTTTCCAGGGGTAAACATTCCCTCGGCAGAGCTCTTCACCAAGTTGCTAGACTAAGCGGCTTTAGAAATCAGGGTTCGGCCAAGGGCAGCTCTGAGATGGTGTTTGATGATGGAAGTAATTCTAAAATTTCCGGAGATAATCAGATACCTTTGGAAGATATGAATAAGAAACCTCTTCTGAACAATCTTCCGGAAACTTCTGAGCCTTCAGTTCTCCTCACTGAGAAGGCACGGATTTCTCTTTATGCTGCACTGCCTGTGCTTGTGCAGGACAGGAAGTGGGTCTTGTTATACAGGCAGGGATCCTGAGTTGTATTAAATTTGAATGCTCTTTGAGCAGCTTTATGCTTATTTCCTCTCCTATTTCCAATTTGTTGTAGATTTTAACTTCTCATTTCTATTTTGCCAGTACATGGAGGAATGGAATATCACTCTCAACTTTATATAGGAGAAGCCTACTCTGGCCTGGCATCAGTCTGCTGGTAATTAACTGGAGACTTGTAAAGAGATATGTATTGCTCATAAAGAATTATGTTCCAGGAGTTACACATCGAAGAATAGTTTTGATTTACATTTTGAACAATTGTTTCATTGCTTATGGTCTAGATGAATAAGAACTAATATTTTGTTGTTGATATGTGTGTATATTTCACTTCTTGAAGAAACCACCAGATAATCTCCTTTCCTTTTATCAGTATCTGTTGAACTTAAAAAAGAGTAGAATCCCCGTGCTTTCTTGTATGTGGAATAGAGCCCAGCTGTTTTATTAATATATGTTCTAATACTCCAGAGTCTTGCTATCTTTTTATGCTCTAACTTATTAGTGCTGCTGTTTGCAGTCCAAATCATATTTTCAGAAACTAAGTTAGGTTAGCTAGATCATTATATATCTCTCACTAAAAAGAAAAGGTGTCGTTGTTTCATAACAAGATCTAAGCAATGCTTCTCTTGATGATAAACTGATAATATGGTAATTTGTTCCTTCTGATATTTCTGGAACTCAAGTTTTCTGGGTTAGGTATTTCCTTTCTGTACTTGTTTTTGATATGCCTTACTTGAACCGAGGGTCTATTGGAAACAACCTCTCTACCTTCATAAGGTAGAGATAAGGCTGCGTACACACCACCCTCCCCAGACTCCACTTGTGGAATTACACCGGGTATGTTTTTTTCTAAAAAAAGGTAACTTTAGCAAATTACACTGGGTATGTTGTTGTAATATTTCTGGGTTAGGCGTTATGGGTTGAAAAGTAAAAATGATAGATCTTGAGATGGGAACACCTCTGAAGTTCTATGTGTGCCATTGTTAAAGTCAAAGGGCAGTATATTTGTCCCTTTAGAATTTGATTTCTTGCTGGTTTCTCTTTTTGTATGAGTCTGAGTGCTCTATCTCTCTGCATTATTGAAGTTAAAAGCATTCCTGTCTGTGTCTGGTGTCTTTGCTTTTTATTTCATTGTGAATGGTGGACATAGTCATTAAAACTTGAGACTTACAGATTGTTAAATCTGGCCAAGACTCTAGTTTTGTTTCTCTCATATCGTCCAAATCTTGTAGGTTGTGGGGGACCATAATGGTGCTGTGTTTGGTGGGCTAGTTGATGCACCTTTAAAGCCAACAACGAAGAGAAGATATCAGGTAATTCTGAGCAGAATACTTGAAACATGTCAACTTTGCCTTTGAGTTTCAATTTGCCATCTTGATTTGATTTTGGTATTTGACAGGGTACAAATAATTCATTTGTTTTCTCAAATGTATCTGGCCAACCTGTCATATTTCGTCCCACAGGTATCTCTCTTTTCCTTGTGCTTCTACCAGACGTTTAAAGTTTGGAGAACAAATTTCTGTTCTTTGTTTTTGTTTGTCGTCGCTAATGAATTTATTTAATGCATCGGGACGGGAGTGGGCTGGTTCAGGATGTCCTTATCCTTTTCTTTTTGTGGTATTGATGATCAAAAGGAGAACTGAAATAGTGGTCCTCTTATGGGAAATCTTGGGTTTGAAACAATTTCAATCCGTTGGTTACCTGATTTACTGTCATCTTAAGATGCTGAAAATTTTAGCTGGTGATATTAGGTATAACTATACAAGCTATGAAATAGGGATTTCTTAGTGGATACTAAAGATGTAATCATCAAGAATTTTACTATTTTCCAGAAACTAATCATTTATTCTCTCTGAAATCCCTCTTATCCCAATCCTGGCATGATTGGAACTGTTTCTACTTCTGACTGTGATTATTCAGTTCCTTTTGCTTTTTATGATAATGTTTTTCCATAAGCCTTAGAACAGTTTGGAATTCAAATCAATTACTTATGACATGACATTGTCGCCTAAGTAGGTGTCAATCGCTATTTTACTGTCTGTTCCATGGAGTATTTAGCTTTGGGAGGCGGTGGCCACTTTGCTCTCTACTTAGACGGGGATCTGTAAGATTTCTTTCGCCTTCCTTTTGATCCTTATTTCATTGCTTTATATATGTATGCTTTTTGAGTGCTTCTGACTTGGTAAAAGGAGAAATAAGAGGAAAATCAAATGCCACACAGCCCTTGGAAGTTACCTTTTTCCTCTGTCCCATTTTTGGTTGCCATGACAAGATTTTAAAATTTTTCCTTCTTAATGAACTCAAGTTCACAACTATCATCGTCGTCACCATGAATATCACCTTTTTGTCTTAATATATTTACTGTAGAATCAGATCTTATGATTCCAACGTATTCCCTCTATTGCCCATAGTTTAAAAAACAAAGGGAAAGCAAATTCTATGGAGTATGTCAAAGATATCTTTGACTCGGGTATAGTTGCTCAACAAACTTCTACCTCTATGTCCTGTTCAGTTTACAGAGTACAGGATGAAAGGATTAATTGTAGTCGACTTTTCCAGGCTAACAGGTTCAAGTGCAACATCAGAAACTTATGGAAATTCTTGTTTGGCACATACTGAAGACTTTGAAGTTAAGGAAGTTGAGGTAGTCTTGCAACTGTATTTCTGTATGTGTTTGTATGCGTGCGCATTTTGTGCTCTGCCTTGTCTGTGTCTCTATATGTACATGTGTGTACCTGTCAGGGCAGTTTGTTTGCAGTGCAATATGTATTTAACATGAGAAGTTAACTTTGAATGTGATGCATTTATCATGTGCCATGCAGTTATGGGGCTTTGTATATGCTTCCAAATACGAAGAGATGGTTTCCATTTTGCGAACAGAGACACCTGGAATTTGCCGCTGGTAAACAGTGTTCAGATGTTTGCCTTCCAGTCTAAATGATTGTTTCTGTTTGGTGCCCATAGTTGTGCATAGCACCATTCGGAATGCAGGATAGGTTTTGTACATATCTTTTCACATGTTCAGCAACAATGTTACAATTGTATAGGTGTGTTTCCTTACATGTACAGTGAACCATTTTGATAAAATGCTCTTTGCTTCGGCAAATGAGGATGAACGTGAGAGCTAACTGAAAATATTCGTTAAACTGTTCTCCAGAAACTGAGGCTTAACATGCTGTGATGCTGCTAATGATTTATTTTTTATTGGTGGTGAAATTATGATTTCAGTAGATTGTTGAGCAGGTGTTTGGTGTTGTCTATTTACATCGCGAAGAATCAAAGACCTTCCCATTTCATGCCTTGATTTCCTCTTTTTGACCGTCGTGTTTTTTTTGGTAGAGACAAAACCATCTCCTGGCGTTGGTTCAAATTAAACCTCTCAAGCTATTTTCTGTGTATTATTGAATGAATTTCTGCTTGAATGTGTAATGTCATCTCATGAAAGTTGAAACTAATCAATTTGGTCTTCTCTAAGCTTAGACCTATTAGTCTAAGCAATTTTTCGTGTTAAATTCTATCTAAATTCCTCAACAACAGATTATCTACCACATTCATATTCAGTCAGATCACTCGTCTCTATGAGTAGTCAATAGTGTTATTAGGTGTAAAGTCTCAAATTCGGAGAGGCGTGACTGACATCGGGTGCTTTACTTGACCGAGTGAACCAACTAAAATCACACAACTTAGAGACTCGAAACCACAAATTATTTGGCTCGACAAGGCTATCTTACACAAGCTGGCCATAAGAGTAAATAACAACATATTTTTTATAAACACAAGGCCGACGACGCCAAAATCATGAACAACAACCAATAACAAGGCAGACAAGGCCGCTTGAATTACAAGACCCACAATATACGTCTACAAGCCTCTAAGATTGAAACTGCCAACACATAGCTCGGACAGGATCCCAACTTACCCATCAACTACATCAATTAAAGTAAGACTCTTGACTCAACAACCTCAGGAAGAATGGAGCATACCAATCATCTGTTGAAGTAAAGATCTTTACTCCAATAGGGTGTGCATCGGTTGGTTCGGTTCGATTTTATGTATTATCGGTTCGGTTTATCGATTTTTTGTTTTTAAATATGTTAACCCAATAACAAACCAATAAGGTATTTTTTATCGGTTTTTGGTGGTTATCAGTTTGGTTTTCAATTTACCTAATAAGAAAATGCCATAAAATAATATATGACTTTTCACTTCTTTAAATGCTCTGATATAGTGAAACAAGAAAGATAATGAAAAATTGCATTAATAAGAGTAAATGTAGTACGAAGACTACAATTACATGTCACCGCCAAAACATAGTATGGAATTTTTGATGTTAATCAAATTACACACCTTTACAAACTTACAAAAGCTACAGCTACAGTTACAAACTAAAACTAAAACTAAAATCAAATAGTCCAACAAGACTAAAACTAAAACTAAAATCAAATAGCTACAATCGTGAACCCTTTAGTCTTTAGGTTTTGAGTAAATGATAAAGACTAAAACGGCCTTACTTTAGTCTTTAGGTTTTGAGTAAATAGTAAAGACTAAAACGGCCTAGTGTGAAGTGGGTAGAGTACTGATAATTTGATATAGTTATAGTGTCTAGTTATATAGAATATTAAATTATTAATATTTAATATTTAGAAAGGGTAAAGTAGTAAATTATTATCGTCTTATTAGTTATCGATTTACCCAATAATCCAATAGTAAAAATCGAAATCGAACCAATAACCCAATAATATTTTTTTTTACAAACCCATTAAAAATCCAATAACCCAATAGCAATTTTCGATTTGTTTTTTGCACATCCCTACATGAGAGTCCTCTCTCTCTAAAAGATTATATTCAATATACTTTCAAAAAAATAATTACTAGGAATACTTTTCATGTTCATTTTTATCTATCTTCTATTTTAATAAATAGATTTTTATTTTTATTTGTTACTTTTAAATAAAAAATAGATTTTTATTTGTTATTTGTTATTTGAGCCAAATACTCATCAAATTCATCTGAACACTTGAGTGTTGTTCCTACTTTCAACGCCATTTGGTCATTTGATATGAATTTTCTAGCCAGTTAACTGTTTGTCAAAATGTCTGAATGAACTTTCTACTTTAACAACAATCAAGTTCATCGCCATTGTTGAGTGTGTGAAGTCGTCATGGCAAGCTCGGTGGAGCTTACTCTTCTCATTGCCTATGCCCTTTCATTTTACCTTTTCATTATTCATCGATCTCTTCAAATCTCCCGCGGTATTCTTCTTCTTCTTCTCTCTATAATATGTGTTTATGCTTTGTAATTTAAGGGTTGTTTGTTAACTTGTATCATATTTGCAGATCATTACACCAAACTTTATGGACTTCGATCTGGTTGGATCTTTCATCGATTCAATGTATGCTTAAATTGATCAATACTCAATTTATATGAAACCCTTTTGTTTTGTGTTCGATACCATTTTATTTATATAAAGTTTAAAATTTTATATTTGCATCTGTCTCTGTTAATCTGTTAATATTTGGTTGTTATTAGGATGTATCTGATGCTCAGTGGAGAAATTTTCGGGGAAATTTGATGATTCTTACATTAGTGTTTGGAATCTTCACTCTAGTGGCTACCTCATGTAGAAAATATGGTCTAAAAGCAAAGGGGATGGCGGTTGTTTGGCTGATGGTTTCTTTGGTTTATTTGGCATATCTCCATGGAGCTTGGTATGTTCTCTCGTTATTTTAGAAGTTGAAAGTATTTTGCTTTTCAATTATGGAGCTCTGGGTCGTTAGTAACTCTTTGTTTTGGCTGCAGCATCTTATACATCTTGGCTATAGCTTCAGTTAATTTTCTCCTTGTAAAGGTTGGTATGATAGAACTTTTTAGTTGTGTTCTTATTTTTGTTTACCTTTTCAGTCCTTTTGTAAGAATATGCCATGAATTTTCGAACATCATCCAGTAGCTTATGTGCAATCTTACCTTTTCTATTCTAATTGTCGGCATGAGCACAGCATAATGAGTGGCATGCTTTATTGTATCTAAGACTTGTAGAATGAACTGATCATTAACGACATGTTTCTTTCAAACACAGTTGCTCTAAGATATTTGGAATTTAACTGCTGATGTTTTCATTTGTTGCTAGAAACATGTATATATGCTGAATAGTTCCTCCGAAACCCAATTCCTCCAACTACTTTGCCACCTCATGAATTAAGGGGATAAAAAAGAAAAAAACTGGTGGAAAGGTAAAGAAATAAAGAGGAACTAGGCTGCTAGAGGAAATCTTGTTTGGTCAATTTCTTAGTTCAGACAATTGACACAACAAGAGTACTATTCAGGCGGTTAAGGGGTAATAAAGTTCTATGTATTTTCTTACTCTCCGGGTGTCCTTGCTCTTGTTGTTAACTGCTCCAGTCACTTGATTTAAATATTGAAGTGATCATTGAAGTTCTGTTGCATTCAATGATCCGGAGTGTTAAGCCATATCAGTATTT